>JACEFO010000871.1:0-541511 GCA_015342445.1 Digitaria exilis
CTGAGATCTCAAAAATTTTGTACTAAACTTGAAATCTCAAGAATAAAATTGTTTGCTTATCACAATAAAGCCTAGTCACTGTGGGAACTTTTTCCAAATTTTGCAGTTAGCCCCTCAAAAAATCTAAAAACCATGCAGAACACCTTTTCAACATGGCTTGTTTGAGCTGAAAATTAAAAAATTTCTAGGTTCATCCCCAAAAGGAAAGTCGTACATTAGTTGTTCCCATTCTTCAAAATCCAACTTTTATTTTTGCACATTTAAAGTTTTCAGTTCAGGATTTTTGGAGAATTTGTTAGTGGAGTTAGGAGCTCCACGGGGGGAAAAGGGGCCCGACAGTCGCCTAGCACGCTCTGTCCCTGGCAGCAGACGCGCGCCACATGGCCGGAGTGAGCGGCGGCGCCTCGCCTGGCCGGCCAAGCCACGGCGGCGTGTTCCTTCTGTTCTATCGCGCAGGCGCCTGACACCCGTTCCGTCACATCGCACGCGCAGCGCCTTGAGCAACCTCGCGCCGCGCGGAGGCCTGGCCATGGCTGCGCGCGCCGCGCAGAACCGTCCGCGGCCGGATTCTCGCTCACTATGTGCCAAGCGCCTCTGCGGCATATCTCCCCTCGCCCACGCCATGATCCGCGACGCCCAACCCCTTCGCGCGCGCTGCCCGAGGTCGCAGATGCACTCATGGCGGCCTGCGTTCCCAAAACCGTGCACACGAGCGTCCTTAGCAGTCCAGCCGACTCTAGCTTGCTCCATTTGCTTTGCCATGTGACCATTTCCCCTTGCCTTCGCTCGTACCACAACCTATTCCACTCCCCCACGCTCCCGAGCTTCATCTTCAACCTCTGGCCGCAAGAGCCGAGCTCGAGTGCCAGAGCAAATTCGCCTCCATCCCTCCACGGTTTCCAAATTCACCATACCCAGAGCTTTGTCCACTTCCCTTAGCTTCATTTTCCCCCACTTCTCTCAAGCTCCCATCGACTATCCAACGAGAAATCGAAATTTCCCCCAAATCCCCATTTTTTCGGCAACTGAAGCACCTCTACGTCGAGCAACACCTTGGAGCTATCCACGACGCCAACCGAGCATCCCAACCTCTTCGCCATGTCCCACTGAGGCTCACGACGCCAACTTGAACTATTTTTAATAAATTCTGTGTAGCTTGGTTTTAGCTAAATTTTGGAGTGAGCCTAACTCTTATACTCCAGTAGCTGTCATAAAGTTTGTGGATAAAAAGGATGAACAGAGAAATAGGGAAACAAAAATGAGAAGGAATTAGAGTAAAATTGAGTTTATAAAAAGAAATAGATCACTTTTGATAATTGAAGCAAATAGGGTGCATGTGAAGTAGAAATTCTAGAACTTCACACTTGCATAAAAATAATGGTCTGAATTGTTTTAATATGTGTACACAATCACCATCATAAAAGCATAAGACTTACACCACACACACCTTCTCTCATTTTTGTGAAGAAAAGAATAAACCACTTGTATGTCTAGGTGAATATGGCCTTCAAGTGCCTTAGCCTTTAGACTAAAAACCAGCAGCAACTCTTAAAACTTGTGCATCTCATGTAGAAGGCGGTCTCGCTGACGGCACCTACAACCTCGTCCCCGCCAAAGAAGAAGAGGCTCCCGAAGGTGGTGCCGACGTCATCGTGATTGACCCGGAGTCTGACACCGGCGTAGCCCAAGAAGGCAAGCCCCGGAGAGTAACCTAACTCTTAAACTTATGCAACTCTGAATTATATGTGCTTGTGCATTTACGTATCAAGGAATTGTTTGCATACCCTAGTCGCATAATTCTAGTACCTATGTCTTGAAATACTAGTATGATAGGGTTGATAGAGCAATGCTTTAGGACCCGTTACAAGTCGAGTGATTTCCTGTCACTCACGAGATATAGGAGTTGCTTGTGTGTTACTTATGTTGGAATCATAAGGATGGACGGGCGGGATGGTATGTGTAGATCTCCCGTCCATGTATGATAATTGGATTAAGGTCGGAACGTGTGGTTCTGTGTGTCAAGTTTTTGAATGTACCACGCACATGCCGACCTATGGGAATCGGTAAGCCCGGTATCAGATTGAAACAGCTAGGACCGATAGCCATCTATCCATGGAAATATTTTGTTTCCCTTGCCATACACAAGTGGATATATGGGTGATGCCGTGAGTGAAGCGGTAAACCTTTATCCTAAGGGAATGGACCCGGCGCCAAATTGTGGATCGATGGGAAAAGGTTGGGAAGTGCTTGTACCTTTTATAGAGAGCATTATCCGTGTGTGTTGGGTTTCCCTGGCCAGGTAGCAAAATTCGGTTCGAACTGTCCGCTTCTCGTGGTTATTGAGACTGCTTGACCGCTGTGCTGCATTGAGTAACAAGTGGAACTATGAGGATGATGAACTTGTTGTATGTACTAAATTGTATTGTACCACTTGTATGCTTAGAGAGGATGCCAATCTAGAATGGTTAACTCTACTAGAATTTGATGCTAAAATCATGAAAATAAGGATCCACTCTTAGATGTTTTCTGGCAAACAAACCCACCAGCCAAAAGTCTCGCATGTCTGGAAGTCAGTGATGTAGTTTTGACCCGACGGGTAAGGCTTGCTGAGTATTAGTATATTCAGCCATGCTTGTGGCATTTTATTTCAGGTATTGCTTTGGAGGAGGCGGTGAATTCCGTCCCCTGGCCTGCCCAGGTTCCACCCGGCTGGCATGTCGAGTGGGTTCCGTCCTCAGCCGAGGATCGGGAGGAGTAACACCATGGCCGGCTTCATTGTGTTGTTGCTATGTATCGTGATTAGTTAAATTTCCGCTGCAATGAACTTGGTTTGTATTAACTTGATGAGACTATTTATGTAAGTTGAATTTGTGGAATGTTGTAATTTCTGGGACTCACCTTCGTGTGGGCACGCGTGTTGTTTCAATCGTGAAAGTATGTGGTTCTTCGGGTATAATCCGACGGCGCTCCAGCTTATTCCGGATTAAGTGCCTGACTACTTGATTAGTGGTCCGCGGGTACTTAATTTGGGAATAATTCGGAGTGGTCCGCCACAACTACCGCCTCACTTGCTCCGATGACTACAACGAGGGGGACTACGACCCTACACGGGAGTGTTTGTTGTTGAGATAGAGAAGCAAGACGACGCCGATGCGGCGAACGCTGCGATCCCGACCAGAGTGGACCCAGTGGTCGCGCCGCCCCTGGTCCCACCAGTGGGCCCGCCTCAGGGAGGCGACTAGTGTTTGCAGGCGATGGCCAGGGTGGAACAACTCGACGAGCTAGATGCAAAAATTGAGGAGGACCAATGGGCGGCGCAGGAACTGCGTGCCACACTCGAAGGAGGCTGTTACGGGTGCGGGGCATGTTGGTGTTTCTTAACGTCACTAAAATTGTGCCATTAGAAAGCCAGTGGGAAACTCTTGCTCTTTAGAATAAAATATTCCGCAAGCGCACAAAATGACTGTGTAGCACTTCACCTTGGAGTATTCCAGAGTATCGTAAATTTCCACGGGGAAGCACTATGGTTAAAGTGATAATGAAGAATTAGACTAGGAACACAATCTAGAAATATTCACCAACTATCTTATGGGAGATAACTGGGGCGCAAGGATATGATATGAAGTGCCTAAGATAACTTAGCTTATCTAAAAAGGTAAGCTAGATAGAAGGTCAGAATGACCAGCAACATAGGAGACTTCTACACTTAGAGAAAAGGAAAGACGTTGGGAGAACAACGAGCGAGAAAGATTCCTAAGACACTACTAAACTTATGAGAAAGCCTCTAAAGATCTAGACTATAACTCTACCTAGCTGTCAGGAAACTAGAGCTTACTTCAGCGGTTGGAAGAGGAAAGGTCGCAGACTGTGACATCCCAGATGTTTAGAACCTCAAAAATACACTAAAACCAGGGTTAAAGGACAGCATTGGTTTAGCACACTGAGATCTCAAAAATCTTGTACTAAACTTGAAAATATCCAAAAACAAAAGTGGTTTGTCATCACAAATAAAGCCTAGTTACTGTTGGGAACTTTTTCAAATTTTGCAGGTAAGCCCCTCAAAAACTCTAAAAACCATGCATCACACCTTTTCAAGTATGGCTCGTTTGAGCTTGAAAAATTCATAATTTCAGGTTCACCCCAAAAAGAAAGTTGTGTCCCATATTTCAAACTCCAACTTTTGTGTTTGCACATTTTGAAGTTCAATTCAAATTTTCAGAGTTATACTCGTTTGAACCGGGGAGCTCCACGGGCGTCCCGACAGGCAGCTCGGCCAGCTCAGCCCGAGGCCGGCAGCGGTCGTTAACCCCGGCCGACCGGCCAATCCCTCGGCAGTCGTGTCCCGACCTCCCGCACACTGTAACACCCAGATTTCCAAGAAATCCGAATGCTTCCATATGTGTGCCTAGGATGTCCACAGAACACATATAGATTACAAATATTGAATCACAGAGAACACAATGCTCGAATAAAAATAGTTTATATCAGAGTTTAACACAAGACATAGTCTTAAACAAATAACACAGCGGAAGTCTTAATATCATCAAACGTCTCAACTAGGTAGAGCCTCAAATCCACAGGGACACTGACTGGTTGAACACAGCTAGAAGTACGGCAGATCCTCCGGAAACTCAGCAAGCGACTGATCATTCAATGCTCCATCTGTTACCCATCCGGGATTTTGTTGAATAGTTGCAAGTGTAAGTAAACCATCTTACTTAATAAGTATAACACGGGGTACGCAAGGACAAAAGGCTGGACACGGTTAAACTGCAGTAGCACTTTTAGTTGTTTCATTTTATTATCATCCAATTTACTACAGATGAGTAGAAGCCCAAGTATAAACCCATTAATAAGGTATAAGTGATTATAGAACGAACCAATATCAACCACTACTGTCATCTTCTAATCAAAAAGGATCCAGGCCGCTCGTGTCCGTGAGCACGGCTATCATGATAGATCAACACTCTGCAGAGGTTTCGCCCTTTACCCGCCGGTCACATAAATCAAAAGAACTTATGTTACGAGGACTTTCACAAAACACCCTAACAAGCACAGTAGCCGTTTTGGTTCAACATAGCAGCATAACCCGAGACATCGAGATTGACGTACGCTCAGGGCGCAACGTGAGGGGGTCAATGGCGTCCAGAGCGAGAGCGCATTCATCGCAACGTGTGAAGCTGCCGTACATCGGGCGCTTACATCACCGGACTTTGCCTAACGGGGCATAGCCAACGGATAAAACCGTCCTTGATGGATCAAACTATACTCTCACGAATGTCCCCACATACGCCTTTCGGTAACTACTGGCAAGCTAGAGACGTACAAGTTAATTATCCAAGACCAGAGCCATTATAGTTCCAACGGCGGCGAACAGGTTCCTGGGTTATCGCTTTAAGAACAGGACCTTATGGAGAGACATTAGAACAAAGCACTAAGCACATGCTCTAATTCCCTAGATCAAACCTTATAGAGACACTAGAACAAAGCACACAACACATGCTCTAGTTCCCTAGACCATGTTGCTAAAAAGCATCTTTAATCATCATTGAAGCGAACCATTAATTCAATATTGACATTAAAAATAAATGTTGGTTGCAGCGCGTAGCATAGTCTAACCATAATGCATAAAACCCCGGGTAACAAGGAATAAGGTAAAGACTAGGAACATCCTTAGTGGTTAACAGTATTAGACACATGCATATGATTTATGTGATTAATCGGTGTATAGGTAACAAGGATGGTCCGTGTTATACTTGCCTTCCTCAGTGAACTGCTGCTGCAACTGCTCTTCCAGAATGGGATCGTCGGCGAACTCGAACGGCTCGGCAACTACTCACATCGATCACCACACAAGCATCCACACATACATGCAAACAAGATATTTAATTAGAACAGTACACCAAACATAAACAAAAGATGAAAAGAAGGCTTAGAGATACTCTACGCTTCACTACGAACACGTGAGCTTGAAAACCACTCAAATCGGAGTTAAAACGGAGAAACTACGCTTAAAACGGGCTCTAGGGGCTTGCTGGTAAAGATTTTAGGCTTCCAGGGGTGTTTTTGAAAGAAACCAGGGACCTAAAAAATAATTTCATATAAAAACACGAGGGCTGCGGGGTAAAACTGAAATCTAGGACGGCGGGCACTATTTTTCAAAAGAGCATGGGCTAAACCGAAAAGAAAAAGGACTTGGTTGTAAATACTTTTGAACTGCGCTGGACCGCGGGTTGATTTCTAAAAACTGCAGGGGGCTCTTTTGCAAAACGGGCACGGCAACGGCTGGAGAGCTGACGTCGGCTGACGTCACCGTGGACCAGACCGTGGACCGGCCATGAACCGCGGTTCACTGGTTCATGGTGAACCGGCTCGGTTTAGATGGGTTTTCAGATCTGACCGTCGATTTCGAATCTAACGGCCCAGATCAGATCTAGCGCGGGGTTACCAGAGCGCGGCGACGCCGCCCGTGGCCGCGGCGGGGCTTCGCCGGAATCGAGCGCCCACGGCGCTACAGAGCTCCAAAGCTCGCCGCGGATGGGACCTAGAGGAAGAGTGGACGACGGCGAACTCGTTTTGGGGGTTCTACTCGAGGATTGGGCAGAGGTGGAGGCTGGCACGAGCGGCGGCGGAGCGGGTACTCCGGCGAGCGCGTTCGCGTGCTGCAGAGCGGGGAAAAAGAGGGCTTTTGGGCCTTGCGTGTTGCTTACCTCGCGGCGAATCTCCTGGTGCGGTTCTAGGCGGCATGGGGTGGCGAGGCGGTGGTTAGCGATGGCGGCTCAAAGTCGAGGGCGGCGGCTAGGGTTTGGCGGCGCTCGGAGCTTGGAGCGGCTAGGGCTAGGGATTCGAGGCAGAGGGGGTTTACGAGCTTGGCGGGCGGCTTATATAGGGGTCACAGGCAGCCTCGGCATGCGGGCCACGCAAGGGAAAGCGGCGCGTGAGCGAGGCGGACTCTCGGCGGCGCGGATCGGGGAGGAGCTCTGCTCGCCTACGGCTGAAGGTGGGCGATGACAGGTGGTTGTGACATCTCTGATGTAATAATGAATAAAACACATATGAAACAGGTTAAAAAGGGAATTATGGGTTAAAAATTTAAAAATCCATCAAAATTTCGAATTAAAATTCAAAAACAAGGTTTGTTGACACCCAACTGAAAACTCGAGATTTTTGTACTAAACTTGAAAATCTCCAAAAATAAACGTTGTTTGACATCACAAATAAGGCCTAGTCACTGTTTGGAACTTTTGAAAATCTTGCAGTTTAGTCCCTCAAAAAACTCGAAATACAGTTCTGGCACATTTTTGTATTTGGGTTGTTTGAGCTCGAAAAATTTGAAATTTCAGGTTCACCCCGAAAAGAAAGTTGTGTCCCATCTTTCAAACTCCAACTTTTATTTTCACATTTTTTCAAGTTCAGTTCAATTTTTTGGAGAAAATTCAAATGTAGCAGTGGAGCTCCTCGGGGCTGCCAGCTCGGCCCTGGCGCGCTCTGCGTCTGGCCGGAGCTCGGCCGCCACGTGGCCGGCGAGCGGCGGAGGCCGTGCCGAGCTGGCCGAGCCGCGGCGTCGGGTGGCGCTTGTCGCCTTGTACTTGTCCAACCCCTCCCGAGCTGTCACCCTCGCCATCGTTCGCCCGCTTTGCCTTGCGCCGCGGAGTGCCATCATGGCGGTCGGACGCCGCCGTGGTCGCGCAGCCCCTCCCCGCGGAGATTCCTCTCCGCTCCGCGCCAAGGGCCCTGTAGGAGATCTCCCACTGATCCACGCGATGATCTTTGATGCCTATCCCGTGCGCGCGCACTGCCCGAGCTCGCCGCGCCATCAATGGCGACCGTCACCGTCGTGCCACGCGCTCACACACCCCCAAGCCCGCTCAGTGCCCCTAGCGCACTCCAAACCCTTCACTGAGCACCGCACACTCTTCCCCCTCAGTCCACCACTTGGCCATTTCCCTCTCACCGCGCTCGCTCCATCGTCTTCCACCTCACGCCGCACGGACCGAGCCGAGCTTCGAGGCAAAATTCGCCCTCCACTCTCCACCATTCCCAAATTCATCGCGCACGAAGCTAGACCTCTACCCTAGCTCCATTTCCCCCCACTTCTCTCGAGCAATCGTCGCTTCTCCGGCGAGAAATCCAGATTTCCCCCAAAATCTCGATTTTCGGCCGCCGGAGCACCCTCACGTCGATACCCCACCCCGAGCCGTCCCCGAGGTCAACCAAGCACGCCATTAGCTTCCTCGAGCTCCACTGGTGCTCTAGGACCCCTTCAACCTCGGAGAACGCCCCCGACCTCACCGGCGTAGAAGTCGCGGCGGCCGCACCGCCACTGCATCGTCGCCGGCGAAACTCCGAGCTTCCCCGGCCTCCCAACCGTCACCAATCGAGTCGTGGTGAGCCCCTAGTGCTTTTCCCCCACTTCCCCGACCCTAACTCGCCGTCGTTTGGCCGGCGTAGCAACGCCGACGACCCGAGGACCTTTCTTCATCGTCTTTGTTTTTCTAGGGTTCTCTGCGCAAAAGTTAAGGACTGGTTTGAAAGGTTTTGAAAGTTCTAGGGTCCCCGGCGTAAAAAGATTCTTAAACCTAGATCTAATTTTCCCGAATCTTGTAAAATCCGTTAAAAATCGTACAAAAATCAGAAAAATGCACAAAAATACTCCCTGGATTCGTGAGATTGTAAACTCCAATCTCCTTTAAGCATGTATATACTTTTGGTGAACCGTTTTTGAATTAAAATTCAATCTATAAAATTTGAAACTTGTACACCATTTCAAAGCCAGAGCTCCGCTAGGGTTGATCTTTGGATATGTTGTTTGTAGTGACTTTGGGCACCTTGTGTCCAAAGGGGACCTAAAATATGCACTGTAGCTTCAGTTATGAATTAAAATGTGTTTCCTGTCTTTTTGCAGTACAGAAATTATTAAAAATAATCTGTGCAGTGAAAAATCACCATTTTTCTCCAGAAGGCTAAAAACTTGTTAGCACACCTGTTAAAAATGCAAAAAATTTTGCTCTGTTTAGACTAGCAAATAAATAGATATGTGTTTTTGGATAGAAATTTATTGAGGACTGTCCAAGGTTATTTTGAGCCACCACTTGGCCAGAGCCCTCCTCATGCTCATGACTAGCTCTAGTAGGAAATCTCCTGAATTGGATGTAGTTTCGATTTTATATGATTTTATTTCATTTCTGCAGGCAGCAGTTTGAAATATTTTTAATAAATATTGCGTAGCTCAGATTTAGCTAAATTTTGGAGTGAGCTTAGCTCTTATACTCCAGTAGCTGTCATAAAGTTTATAGATAAAAATGATGAACAGAAAACGAGAAACAAAAATGAGAAGGAATCTATGTGGAAATTGGTTTATATAAAAGAATAAACCTTTTTGTTAATTAGTTAGAATAAAATAAGGAGAATCTAAAATTTCAGAACAGAACCCTAATTTGCAAATAATAAATAGAATTCTTTTATATATGTACACAATCACCATCAAAGATGAATAAAAATTTTTCCACACCCTCTACTCCATTTTATGAAGAAAATAGTGGTGCTTAAGCATGTCTAGGTGAATATGGACTTCAAGGCCTTAACCGTGGAATCAATAGGCAGCAATAAGTTATGCATCTCATGTAGAAGGCGTTATTCCGGACGGCACCTACAATCTCATCCCCCCGCCGAGGAAAGCATCCCGGAGCACGGTGCCGGCGAAGGATCGACCAACCCGGAGGCTAACCCCCAGCTTGAGCAAGAAGGCAAGCCCCGGAGCATAACCTAGCCTCTACAAATTATGCATTTATGAATTCCCTATGCTTGTGCATTTACGTTTCAAGAAGTTGATTGAATACCTTAGCTGCACATTTCCTAGTACCTATGACTTGCAACACTAGTATGAAAGGATCGATAGAGCATTGCTTAGGTCCGTTACAAGTCGAGTGATTTCCTGTCACTCGCAAGACATAGGAGTTGCTTGTCTTTACTTATGTTGGAATCATAAGGATTGACGGGCGGGGTGATAGATGTAGATCTCCCGCCCGTGTATGATAATTGATTTAAGGTCGAAACGTGTGGTTGAGTGTGTCAAGTTTTTGAACGTACCACATGCATGCCGATATATGGGAGTCGGTAAGCCCGGTACCAGATTGAAGCAGCTAGGGCCGATAGCCATCTCTCCTTGGAAACTTTGTTTTCCCCTGCCGTACACTTGTGGATATATGCGTGAGACTGTGAGTGAAGCAGTAAACCTTTATCCTAAGGAAATGGACCCGGTTCCGAATTGTGGATCGATGGGAAAGGTTGGGAAGTGCTTGTACCTTTTATAGCAAGCGCTATCCGTGTGTGTTGGGTTTCCCCTGGCCAGGTAGCAAATTCGGTTCGAACTGTCCGCTTCTCGCGGTTAATGAGACTGCTTGACCGCCTTGCTGCATTGAGTAACAAGTGGAACTTTGAGATTGATGAACTTGTTGTATGAGATAAATTGTACTGCACCACTTGTATGCTTAGAGAGGATGCTAATCTAGAATGGTTAAATCTACTAGAATATGATGCTAAAACATGAAAGCAAGGACCTACTCTTAGTTGCTTTTTGGCAAACAAACTCACCAGCCAAAAGCCTCTCATGTCTAGATGTCGGTGATGTAGTTTTCAGCCGAGGGTAAGCCTTGCTGAGTATTAGTATACTCAGCCTTGCATGTGGCATTGATTTACAGGTACCATGTTGGATGTGGCAGTCGATGCTTTGACTTGGCCTACCCAGGTTCCCCCTGGATGGCACATCGAGTGGGTTCCGTCCTCTGCCGAGGAACGTGAGGAGTAGCACCGTGACAGGCTTCAGCATGGTGTCACTTGTATCGTTGTTAGATTATCTTCCTCTGCAGTGAACCTTTTTAATTCCGCTGCAAGACTTTAATGCTCTGATTTAAATTTGAACTTGGTATGTAATAACTCTGAGGTACTATTTGTGTATGTTAAATTTTTGGGATGTTGTAATCTCTGGAACTCACCTTCGTGTGGGCGTGCTGTTGTTTCGATCGAGAAAGTACGTGGTTAATCGGGTTTAATCCGACGGCGCTCCAGCTTATTCCGGATTAAGTGCCCGACTACTCGGTTAGTGGTCCCGGGGTACTTAACTTGGAATAATTTCGGAGTGGACCGCACAGCTGGTATCAGAGCCGAAACAGCACACCGGAGAGAGCAACAAACCTTAAATAAACATTTTTGAATAAAATTTGCCAACTCGTACTTCCCCGCGCTTTGCGATGGAAGGTTATACTTAGGACCGCTAAGGATGTTACCTAGAGCGTGAGGCCTATGTGGGTTAAGGGATCACGATACGATAGGTGGCAAATAGTATATTATACTGACTTCCAGCACATTTCATTCTGTCATTTACTTTACGCAATGGTGGGCGCAAGGTACGGCGATTGCTGTAACGTACCACGGCACTATATGAAAATATAGTGGCGGCACATAGTCAATACGCTGTGATGGCGTATGAAACTAGAATTGCATGGTGGGTGCAAGGTACGGCGATTGCTGTAGCGTACCACGGCATCATATGCAAATATGATGGCGGCACAAAGTCAATACGCTATTTCAATAGCGTATGAAACCGTCAATATGTCGCCTTGGCGACATATGAACATTGCCCGTTCAATGTTAAACGTTCGGGTGCCACCTCTATAGTGGGTGGTAATGAATGGAGACGCTTTCGTGAGTGCTGGCACGAAAGGTTGATTATACATGCTCTGGAATGGAATTTTCTGCAGGTACACTAACCGCGAATCCGTATGTTGAAACGGTTAGAAAAGTTCAGCTAGATAATATAGGGAGAGACGGATATTACCTAGCCACCGGCACTAACTTCGTAGGCCAAAGGTTATTGGCATGTGTGTTGGTGAGAACGAACAGGCCGCTCATGCATTGCATTCACCAAATAACATTGAACCTCAACATGTGACCAATGAAACCGCCGTCAAAATTTAAATCACAACCCAAATTTCTGCAGAAACCAATCTGTTTGCACCAATAATTCGAAACTGAAAACGTTGTCAAACGAAAAAGTGTTCAACATGAAAGTTGTCATAAATGTTATGAAGTATATGCTGTAGAAAGTTCAACGAAAATGGTTCAGTAAAACTGGAGTTATGCTTAAAATGGTAACCCCCTGTCTGCTGGAAATTTCTGGGAACAATGAGATAAAAATCGAATTTTCACACCATCTTAACGACAGCTTCTGCTCAAACTTCCAACATGAAACTTGTTAGGAATTACTTAAACAATGTCCTGGCCAAATTTGGGAATTTTTGAGCCTGTAGGTTTTGAGTTTTGCAATTTTTACTACACTGCCCAGAATCTGTTTTGTTTTCTTTGGCGCTAACCGGTTCTCACCCTTGCCCTTTTTCTTTCGGTTCAGAATGGACGCTCACGCTGACTTGGCCAGCTACCCCAACGACGTGTCCTTCTCAGATTGCTTGGGATGGGAAGGCTTCCCTAGCATTTTGTGGTCGGTTTTGCAGGCGCTTGACTACCCTACACCGCCACAGTACGAGAGGACCCTCATCCGAGACCGCGGTGTGACCCGTTCCCGTGTGCGTTTGGTGGTATATCGCCACCCACCGTGTCCTAGCTCCCCCACTTGGACGGTGGAAGTGCATGGGCACCACATGGAGACGACCTGCGAGCTAGCCGCCTTGAATGGCATTAGCTCTTTTGTTGCTCAGAACCAGGAGTTGGTAGAGCACCAGTTACTGGGGTTGTTTCCACCGACTCAGCCGGATGATCCCCATTGGATGAGACGCTACCTTAGCTCCCCTTTGAGGATGGCGGAGAACCCCGTCGCTGCAGCTGCATTGATGATGAGGTGGATCCGAGCCTATCACCGTTTGCAGGCACTCCTAGGACGGTCGCAGAGCGAGATGCTCAACATTGCTATGGACATGTCCGCCCGTGCCCGTGACATAGGGGTTGAGAGAACCTCATTGTCCATTGAGGTGACCACCAGAGATGCCATGATTGCTGACTTGGAAAGGCAGTTGAATGACCTCCACATTGCGCACAACAACACCCAAAATGAGTTAGCACAAACAAGGGATGAACTTGAGGAGGTACACGGTACCTTGGAGCATGCAAATGCTATGCTAGCCGCCCATGATGCTCAGCACCTTCTTGAGCAAGAAGGAGGGGATGGAGAAGGAGAGGCCCCCGATTCCGACATGGACACCGAGGATGACATGCCGCCCCTTCCAGCTCCACCTTCACCTATGGGCAGCGAGGCTACCGCTAACAACTTAGATGATTTCTAGAAGTGGTAGTAGCAAGATTACTCCTCCGCTAGGCCTAAATTTTGGCTTCATGTTGTAATAGGTTAGATGGAGTTGAGCTCCCCTTTAATCTTTTGTGGCAATGTAAATTAATGGTGTGGTTGTGGTGCAAAACTTGATGAAAGCTGTAATAGCTGTGTTGAAAACATCCTGCAGCTAACTTGTTTTAATTATTGATGGGTTTTCCATTCATTTCTGGGCTGTGATGTGAACTACAAAGTTGTTTGGAAATTATCAAACAAAATGATCACCAAATTGCAACCCCATTGGTTAAGCGAAATAAAAATGGCAACCAAAACACTACAGTTCGGTCTGCTGAAAAACAGCAAACGCAGAGAGCTAAAAATTAAATTTTTCGGCTTAGTTCCAGTCCGAATTTGATTCTGAGCCCAACATGAAAGTTGTAGAGCATGAAATTTTCGAGCTACTGACCGAATTGGAGCATTTGACTTGTTTCCTGTTGGGAGATATGATTTTTTTCCAAACTGCGTGCTGACTTGTCATTCTGCGCAGTAAACTTCAATATATTGTCACGTTCTATCTTGTCATTCGTTATGCAAGCTTATGAAAGGTGGCTAATACAAGTACCTACTGCAGATGGCAATCACCCGCAGCGGTCATGACGCTAGTGGCTCGAATGCTAACCAACAAGGGCTTGAGGGGCAGCAGCAGCCGCCACCACCTCCGCCACCGCAGCAACCTCCGACGTGGCAGCAGTTGTATGCCACGCAAACGGAGATTCTACGGAACCTGCAGCATCAGCAACAAATGATGCAACAGCAGATGCAGCAGCAGGGAGGTCAACGGGCCCCTCAGCCTCAAGTGGCCAGATATGAGGATTTCCTGGCTACACACCCGCCGATATTCTCACGAGCCGATGAGCCCTTGGAGGCCGATGCGTGGATTCGAGCCATCGAGTCCAAGTTCACCATCCTGGCGACGCCTTGCACCTCCAACCGCAAGGTAGTGTTCGCGGCGCAGCAGCTCCGCGGCCCAGCTCTCTTATGGTGGGAGAACTACCTGGCCCTGCAGCAGGAGGATCATGTGGTTGAATGGGATGAGTTCAAAGCTGCATTCAAGGCTCATCACATTCCGGCCAGCTTGGTAGAGCGGAAGTTGAACGAATTTCTGGCTCTGACCCAGGGTACCCGCATGGTGCTCCAATACGCCCATGCCTTTAATGGTCTGTGCCCATATGCGGGTCATCACGCCGACTCCGACGAGAAGAAGCTAGAGAGGTTCCGACGTGGCCTTAACACCAAGTTGAAGGCTCAGTTGGCCACCACCCGTGCTGCCACATATGGCGATCTCGTGAACCTCGCCATTGCCTAGGAAGACGCCAACATGGTGCACAAGGCGGAGAAGAAGAGGAAAGCTCCCGCTGGACCCTCGAGCGCGCAGCCGCCGAGATTCCGCTTGGTTCCCCCGGCTGCACCTCAAGGACAGTCCAGGGCACCTCAGCGAGGTGGATGGGTTGCTAGGCCACCACAGCCTAATGCGCCCCGTTTTCCTCCACCGCCGCAGCAGCAACCAGCGCCAAGGCAGAATGCACAACAGCCAGCTCGCCCTGGAGCCGGCTATCAGTGTTTCAAGTGTGGCAGTAACAGCCACTTTATCAAGGACTGCCCGCAGAACAAGCAACAGAACCAGCGCCCGGGAAATCAGCAAAACAAGGGCAAACAGCAGCAGCGTGTGCAGGTTCGACAAGGACGGCTCAACTACACCACTTTAGCCGACCTACCCGAGGGAGTCCCAGACATGACTGGTACCTTCCCTATCTGCACTCAACCTGCTGTGATATTGTTTGATTCCGGGGCAACACATAGTTTTATAAGCACAAGATTTCATGTGAAATGTGGATTAAAATCTTACCATACCAAATCATCGTATGTGATATCAACTGCGGGAGGTAAAATTGCATCCAACCAAGTCACCCGTAAAGTTCCAATCAGGCTGGGAAGTAAAACATTTCCTACTGATTTAATTCTACTTGGTATGGAAGGGATTGACATTGTCTTGGGAGCCAATTGGATGACTCAACATAAGGTTGTGCTAGATGTTGCGGAACGAGTTGTTGAAATAAACTCGCCTACGCATGGCCCTAGTGTGCTATATCTAGCACAGCGGCCTTGCGTCAATGCGTGTGCTTACACAATGGTAGAAACCCAACTAAAGGACATTCTGGTGGTATGTGAGTATGCCGATGTTTTTCCGGATGACTTACCTGGGATGCCGCCGGATAGGGACATTGAATTTGTGATTGAACTTCAACCTGGCACAGCACCTATATCAAAGAGACCATATAGAATGCCACCCAACGAATTGGCTGAATTAAAAATTCAACTCCAAGAACTGCTAGACAAGGGTTTCATTCGTCCAAGTGTATCACCTTGGGGATGTCCCGCTATCTTTGTGAAGAAGAAGGACCATTCCTTGAGGTTGTGTATTGATTACCGGCCTCTCAATGCGGTAACTATTAAGAACAAATACCCACTCCCCCGTATTGACATCCTGTTTGACCAACTAGCTGGCGCCAGAGTGTTCTCCAAGATTGACCTTCGCTCTGGCTATCACCAAATAAAAATCAGGCCTTGTGACATTCCAAAGACTGCCTTTTCTACTCGTTATGGGCTTTATGAATTCTTGGTTATGTCTTTTGGACTCACTAATGCCCCAGCCTACTTCATGTACCTCATGAATTCGGTTTTCATGTCAGAACTAGACAAGTTTTTGGTGGTTTTCATTGACGACATTCTTATATATTCTAAGAATGAGGAAGAGCACGCCGAGCACCTTCGCATTGTTCTTCAAAGGTTGCGACACCACCAACTCTATGCCAAGTTCTCAAAGTGTGAATTCTGGCTAGAAAGTGTAAAATTCTTAGGTCACACGGTTTCCAAGGATGGTATATCCGTGGATCCAACCAAAGTGCAAGAGGTGCTAGATTGGCAACCACCTACTTCGGTCCACGAGATTCGGAGTTTTCTGGGTTTAGCCGATTATTATCGCCGCTTTATTTCGGACTTCTCTCGGATTGCGAAGCCCATGACCGAACTCTTAAAAAAGGGAGTCAAATTTGAGTGGAATGACAAATGTGATGAAGCTTTCCACACCTTACGAAGACATTTAACTTCAGCCCCAGTTTTAGCTCAGCCCGATTGCACCAAGCCCTATGATGTCTATTGCGATGCATCAGGCACCGAACTTGGCTGTGTCCTCATGCAAGAGAATCAAGTCATTGCTTATGCTTCTCGAGCACTTAGGCCTCATGAGCAAAACTACCCTACGCATGATCTTGAGTTAGCAGCGGTTATTCATGCTCTCAAGATGTGGAGACACTATTTGATGGGTGTTCCATGCAACATATACACAGACCACAAGAGCCTCAAATATGTTTTCACTCAGGCACATTTGAATATGAGGCAGCGAAGATGGTTGGAGTTAGCAAAGGACTATGACCTTAGTGTGCATTATCACCCCGGCAAGGCTAATGTAGTTGCGGATGCGCTGAGCCGCAAGGCTCATTGTCATTGTCTTTCCGTGGAGTCCTACGCTGACACCTTGTGTCATGAAATGGCAAAGCTCAATTTAGAGATTGTTCCACACGGGTACTTCAACCATATTGCAGTTGAACCAACCTTGCACGACTAGATTGTTGCAGCCCAATTAAATGACGCGAGCATTAAAATTCTTAAAAGGAAATTGTCAAAGGAGAAGGTGAAAGAGAAGTACAAGTGTTTCCGGCTAGATGGGCAGGGAGTAATGTGGTTTGGACATTGCCTCGTGGTGCCCAAAAACACGGAACTCCGGAGGAAGATTATGGATGAGGCCCATCTCTCCAAATTTTCTATCCATCCCGGCAGCACCAAAATGTACCAAGATTTGAAACAAAATTTTTGGTGGACTCGGATGAAGCGAGAAATTGCCACATATGTGTCGGAATGCGACACATGCCAGCGGGTTAAGGCCAGCCACTTGAAGGTAGCAGGCACGCTTCAACCTCTACCTATTCCCTCGTGGAAGTGGGAAGATATAAGCATGGATTTCATTGTTGGACTTCCCAGAACCCCTCAGGGGCATGACTCCATTTGGGTAATTGTGGATCGCCTTACCAAGACCGCACTTTTTATTCCGGTCAATACCATTTATACCGCTAAGAAGTATGCGGAGGTTTATTTGGAGTAGATCGTTTGTCTACATGGGGTACCCAAGACGATAATTTCAGATCGTGGTGCTCCGTTCGTAGCACGCTTTTGGGAACAATTGCAATTATCCCTAGGCACAAAACTGATCCGTAGTTCAGCATATCACCCTCAGACCGATGGGCAGACGGAAAGGGTAAATCAAATACTTGAGGATATGCTTCGAGCTTGTGTTATCCATTATGGAAAGAATTGGGAGAAGTGTTTATCTCTGGCCGAATTCTCCTATAACAACAGCTACCAAGCAAGTCTTAAAATGGCACCTTTCGAAGCCTTGTATGGTAGAAGATGCCGGACCCCGTTGTGTTGGTCCCAGGCAGGCGAGAGGTATACCTATGGCCCTGACCTTGTAAAGGAAGCAGAAGAAAAGGTTAGGATCATTCGTGAAAATTTGAGATCCGCCCAGTCACGACAAAAGAGTTACTTTGATCAACGGCGGAAACCACTTCAGTTTGAAGTTGGTGATCATGTGTATCTCAAGGTCTCCCCGACCAGTGGTGTGCAAAGATTTGGGTTGAAAGGAAAGCTTGCGCCTCGTTATATCGGCCCCTATGAAATTACTCAACAGTGTGGACCAGTGGCCTATCGAGTGAAGCTTCCCGAGAAGCTCTCAGCCATACACGATGTATTTCATGTTTCCCAACTCAAGAGGTGTCTTCGTGTTCCAGCCGAAGTTGTTGAACAAGAGGAACTCTCGGTTGAACCGGATCTCTCTTATAATGAGCATCCCGTTAAGATCCTCGACGAGAAAGAGAGACAAACACGAAGGAAGGGAGTTAAAATATACAAAATTCAGTGGAGTCATCACTCCGAAGATGAAGCCACGTGGGAAACCGAGGAGTATCTTAAGAAGAATTACCCCGACATTCTTTCGTAAGCCAAGGTATTTCTTTCCCCTCTTTATTCCTAAGTTTAATCGAATCTCGGGACGAGATTCCTTTTAAGGGGGGTAGGCTATGACATCTCTGATGTAATAATGAATAAAACACATATGAAACAGGTTAAAAAGGGAATTATGGGTTAAAAATTTAAAAATCCATCAAAATTTCGAATTAAAATTCAAAAACAAGGGTTGTTTGACACCCAACTGAAAACTCGAGATTTTTGTACTAAACTTGAAAATCTCCAAAAATAAAAGTTGTTTGTCATCACAAATAAGGCCTAGTCACTGTTTGGAACTTTTGAAAATCTTGCAGTTTAGTCTCTCAAAAACTCGAAATACAGTTCTGGGCACATTTTTGTATTTGGGTTGTTTGAGCTCGAAAAATTTGAAATTTCAGGTTCACCCCGAAAAGAAAGTTGTGTCCCATCTTTCAAACTCCAACTTTGATTTTCACACTTTTTCAAGTTCAGTTCAATTTTTTGGAGAAATTCAAATGTAGCAGTAGAGCTCCCCGGGGCTGCCAGCTCGGCCCTGGCGCGCTCTGCGCCTGGCCGGAGCTCGGCCGCCACGTGGCCGGCGAGCGGCGGAGGCCGCGCCGAGCTGGCCGAGCCGCGGCGTCGGGTGGCGCTTGTCGCCTTGTACTTGTCCAACCCCTCCCGAGCTGTCACCTCGCCGTCGTTCGCCCGCTTTGCCTCGCGCCGCGGAGTGCCATCATGGCGGTCGGACGCCGCCGTGGCCGCGCGCTCGCGCGCGCGTCGCGCAGCGCCTCCCCGCGGGAGATTCCTCTCCGCTCCGCGCCAAGGGCCCTGTAGGAGATCTCCCACTGCTCCACACGATGATCTTTGACGCCCTATCCCGTGCGCGCGCACTGCCCGAGCTCGCCGCGCCATCAATGGCGACCGTGACGGCCCGTGCACGCGCTCACACACCCCCGAGCCCGCTCAGTGCCCCTAGCGCACTCCAAACCCTTCACTGAGCACCGCACACTCTTCCCCCTCAGTTCACACTTGGCCATTTCCCTCTCACCGCGCTCGCTCCGTCGTCTTCCACCTCACGCCGCACGGACCGAGCCGAGCTTCGAGGCAAAATTCGCCCTCCACTCTCCACCATTCCCAAATTCATCACGCACGAAGCTATACCTCTAGCCTAGCTCCATTTCCCCCCACTTCTCTCGAGCAATCGTCGCTTCTCCGGCGAGAAATCAAGATTTCCCCCAAAATCTCGATTTTCGGCCGCCGGAGCACCCTCACGTCGAGACCCCACCCCGAGCCGTCCCCGAGGTCAACCAAGCACGCCATTAGCTTCCTCGAGCTCCACTGGTGCTCTAGGACCCCTTCAACCTGAAGAACGCCCCCGACCTCACCGGCGTAGAAGTCGCGGCGGCCGCACCGCCACTGCATCGTCGCCGGCGAAACTCCGAGCTTCCCCGGCCTCCCAGCCGTCACCAATCGAGTCGTGGTGAGCCCCTAGTGCTTTTCCCCCACTTCCCCGACCCTAACTCGCCGTCGTTTGGCCGGCGTAGCAACGCCGACGACCCGAGGACCTTTCTTCATCGTCTTCGTTTTTCTAGGGTTCTCTGCGCAAAAGTTAAGGACTGGTTTGAAAGGTTTTGAAAGTTCTAGGGTCCCCGGCGTAAAAAGATTCTTAAACCTAGATCTAATTTTCCCGAATATTGTAAAATCCGTTAAAAATCGTACAAAAATCAGAAAAATGCACAAAAATACTCCCTGGATTCGTGAAATTGTAAACTCCAATCTCCTTTAAGCATGTATATACTTTTGGTGAACCGTTATTGAATTAAAATTCAAACTGTAAAATTTGAAACTTGTCAACCATTTCAAATCCAGAGCTCCGCTAGGGTTGATCTTTGGATATGTTGTTTGTAGTGACGTTGGGCACCTTGTGTCCAAAAGGGACCTAAAAATATGGACTGTAGCTTTAGTTATGAATTAAAATGTGTTTCCTGTCTTTTTGCAGTACAGAAATTATTAAAAATAATCTGTGCAGTGAAAAATCACCATTTTTCTCCAGAAGGCTAAAAACTTGTTAGCACACCTGTTAAAAATGCAAAACTTAATTTTTGCTCTGTTTAGACTAGCAAATAAATAGATATGTGTTTTTGGATAGAAATTTATTGAGGACTGTCCAAGGGTTATTTTGAGCCACCACTTGGCCAGAGCCCTCCTCATGCTCATGACTAGCTATAGTAGGAAAATCTCCTGAATTGGATGTATTTTCGATTTTATATGATTTTATTTCATTTCTGCAGGCAGCAGTTGGAAATATTTTTAATAAATATTGCGTAGCTCAGATTTAGCTAAATTTTGGAGTGAGCTTAGCTCTTATACTCCAGTAGCTGTCATAAAGTTTATAGATAAAAATGATGAACAGAAAACGAGAAACAAAAATGAGAAGGAATCTATGTGGAAATTGGTTTATATAAAAGAATAAACCTTTTTGTTAATTAGTTAGAATAAAATAAGGAGAATCTAAAATTTCAGAATAGAACCCTAATTTGCAAATAATAAATAGAATTCTTTTATATATGAACACAATCACCATCAAAGATGAATAAAAATTTTTCCACACCCTCTACTCCATTTTATGAAGAAAATAGTGGTGCTTAAGCATGTCTAGGTGAATATGGCCTTCAAGGCCTAAACCGTGGAATCAATAGGCAGCAATAAGTTATGCATCTCATGTAGAAGGCGTTATTCCGGACGGCACCTACAATCTCATCCCCGCCGACGAGGAAAGCATCCCGGAGCACGGTGCCGGCGAAGGATCGACCAACCCGGAGGCTAACCCCCAGCTTGAGCAAGAAGGCAAGCCCCGGAGCATAACCTAGCCTCTACAAATTATGCATTTATGAATTCCCTATGCTTGTGCATTTACGTTTCAAGGAGTTGATTGAATACCTTAGCTGCACATTTCCTAGTACCTATGACTTGCAACACTAGTATGAAAGGATCGATAGAGCATTGCTTAGGTCCGTTACAAGTCGAGTGATTTCCTGTCACTCGTGAGACATAGGAGTTGCTTGTCCTTACTTATGTTGGAATCATAAGGATTGACGGGCGGGGTGATAGATGTAGATCTCCCGCCCGTGTATGATAATTGATTTAAGGTCGAAACGTGTGGTTGAGTGTGTCAAGTTTTTGAACGTACCACATGCATGCCGATATATGGGAGTCGGTAAGCCCGGTACCAGATTGAAGCAGCTAGGGCCGATAGCCATCTCTCCTTGGAAACTTTGTTTTCCCCTGCCGTACACTTGTGGATATATGCGTGAGACTGTGAGTGAAGCAGTAAACCTTTATCCTAAGGAAATGGACCCGGTTCCGAATTGTGGATCGATGGGAAAGTTTGGGAAGTGCTTGTACCTTTTATAGCAAGCGCTATCCGTGTGTGTTGGGTTTCCCCTGGCCAGGTAGCAAAATTCGGTTCGAACTGTCCGCTTCTCGCGGTTAATGAGACTGCTTGACCGCCTTGCTGCATTGAGTAACAAGTGGAACTTTGAGATTGATGAACTTGTTGTATGAGATAAATTGTACTGCACCACTTGTATGCTTAGAGAGGATGCTAATCTAGAATGGTTAAATCTACTAGAATATGATGCTAAAACATGAAAGCAAGGACCTACTCTTAGTTGCTTTTTGGCAAACAAACCCACCAGCCAAAAGCCTCTCATGTCTAGATGTCGGTGATGTAGTTTTCACCCGACGGGTAAGCCTTGCTGAGTATTAGTATACTCAGCCTTGCATGTGGCATTGATTTACAGGTACCATGTTGGATGTGGCAGTCGATGCTTTGACTTGGCCTACCCAGGTTCCCCCTGGATGGCACATCGAGTGGGTTCCGTCCTCTGCCGAGGAACGGGAGGAGTAGCACCGTGACAGGCTTCAGCATGGTGTCACTTGTATCGTCGTTAGATTATCTTCCTTTGCAATGAACCTTTTTAATTCCGCTGCAAGACTTTAATGCTCTGATTTAAATTTGAACTTGGTATGTAATAACTCTGAGGTACTATTTGTGTATGTTAAATTTGTGGGATGTTGTAATCTCTGGAACTCACCTTCCTGTGGGCGTGCTGTTGTTTCGATCGAGAAAAGTACGTGGTTAATCGGGTTTAATCCGACGGCGCTCCAGCTTATTCCGGATTAAGTGCCCGACTACTCGGTTAGTGGTCCCGGGGTACTTAACTTGGAATAATTTCGGAGTGGACTGCCACAGGTGGGCCCCACCTGTCGGCCGCTCAAGGAGGAGACGCGCGCGCTGGGCTGAGCGGCGGTGGTGGGCTGGCCGAACTGGGCCGTTGGGCTGCGCAGAGAAGAGAGAAGAGATGGGCCGTGCAGGGAGGTTGGCTGGGCTGCGGGAAGAAAAAGAAAGAGGAGGAGTGGGCCGGATGGGCTGAAAAGGGAGAAGAAAAAGAGAGAGAGAAAAGAAAAGGTTTTTCTTTTATTCAGACACTCATTCGAATTCAAATTCAAATTTGAATTCAACAATCAAAAATAAATGCACCAGCATGAATGCAACAATAATGTTTCTATACCTATATTTGCTTTTAATTATTCAAAAATTTTATTTTCCTACATTATTTGTGAGCACTTGAATATAAAAACCAATTAATTACTAAATTTTTAAATAGGGTCATTTTTAGGGTGTTACAAACCTACCCCCCTTAAGATGAATCTCGTCCTCGAGATTCGGACGTGGATTGGAAAAGATGTGGATATTCTGCCTTGAGATCATCCTCCCGTTCCCAGGTTGCCTCATCCTCTGTATGACGATTCCACTGAACCTTGCACATACGTATCACCTTGTTCCTGGTGACCCTCTCGGACTCCTCTAATATCTTAACCGGATACTCCTCATAAGTAAGGTCCTCCTGCACATTTAACTCCTCCAATGGAATCTGTTCCTCTGGCACCCGTAAACACTTCTTCAGCTGGGACACATGGAACACATCATGCACTCCTGCCAGTTTCTCTGGTAACTCTAACTGATAAGCCACTTCACCTCTCCGTTCCAATATCTTGAATGGTCCAATGTAGCGAGGTGCTAACTTGCCTTTAACATTGAATCTCTTCACACATCTCATTGGTGATACCTTAAGATAGACGAAATCGCCAATTTCGAAGCTGAGATCTCGACGCCTTACATCTGCATAACTTTTCTGACGTGTCTGAGCTGTTCTCAAATTCTGCCTAATAACCTGCACTTGTTCTTCCGCCTGCTTCAAGACTTCAGGTCCAAATACTTTACCTTCTCCGGTCTGATTCCAAAACAACGGTGTCCTGCACTTCCTTCCATACAACGCCTCAAACGGTGACATCTTGAGACTCTGTTGGTAGCTGTTGTTGTACGAGAACTCTGCATAACACAGACTCTTCTCCCAACTACTCCCATACTGTAATGCACATGCCCTCAACATATCCTCCAGTATCTGATTCGTCCTCTCGGTCTGACCGTCTGTCTGCGGATGGTAAGCGGAACTGAAGTGAAGCTTAGTATCCATGGACTCATGTAACTTGCGCCAAAAGTGCGACGTAAACTGACTGCCTCGGTTAGACACTATCTTCTTCGGTACCCCATGCAAACATACAATCCGCTCCATATACAACTCCGCTAGTTTGGCACCGGAATATGTAGTCTTTACCGGGATAAAGTGTGCCACCTTCGTCAATCGGTCCACTATCACCCATATAGAGTCATAACCTTTTTGCGTGCGGGGCAATCCTGTTATAAAATCCATACCCACTTCTTCCCCTTTCCACTCTGGTATCTTCATAGGCTGAAGCAAACCTGCCGGTCTCTGATGTTCGGCCTTGACTCTCTGGCATACGTCGCAAAGAGCTACATGTGCTGCGACATCGCGCTTCAAACCATACCACCAAAATCTTTCCTTGAGGTCCAAGTACATCTTGGTACTTCCCGGATGAATGGAATATGCTGACTCGTGCGCTTCCTGTAAGATAGCATCCTTGATATGCTGCTGATCTGGCACCACTATTCTGTTACCATACCACACTGTTCCTTGATCATCCAATCGGAATCCTGGCGCCTTATCTGTCCCAACCTTCTTAATCAATTCCTTGATTTTCTCATCCACCAATTGACCTTTTCGGATCTCCTGTTCAAGAGTTGGCTCCACTTCTAGCTCAGTCACGTTGGCTACCATACCCAAGTTCAAGCGTTCGAATTCCCTACTAAGCTCCTCCGGCAAATCCTGACTCGTCAGCACATTCGCATAACTCTTTCTACTCAAAGCATCGGCCACCAAGTTAGCCTTCCCTGGATGGTAATGAATCTCCAGTTCAAAGTCATTGATCTCCTCAAGCCAACGACGTTGCCTCATATTCAACTCGGATTGCGTGAACACATACTTAAGGCTCTTGTGGTCGGTATAGATGTCGCACTTGTGTCCAATCAAATAATGCCTCCAGATCTTCAACGCGTGTACCACGGCTGCCAATTCCAGATCATGTGTCGGATAGTTCAGCTCATGTCTCCTCCACTGTCTGGATGCATATGCCACAACTCTGCCCTCCTGCATAAGTACACATCCCAATCCTTGGCGAGACACATCACAATATACTGAAAAACTCTTGGTAACATCTGGCAGTACCAATACTGGTGCAGTGGTTAGTCTTTTCTTCAACTCCTCAAAACTAGCTTGGCACTGCGGTGTCCACACGAACTTGGCATTCTTTTCTAATAATGATGTCAAGGGCTTAGCAATCTTGGAGAATCCCTCAATAAAACGCCGAAAGTAACCTGCCATTCCGAGAAAACTCCTGATCTCACTGACATTCTGCGGTGGAATCCAATTGAGAACATCCCTAACCTTCTTCGGATCAACTGCTACACCTCCATTTGACAACACATGACCCGAAAATGATACTCACTTCAGCCAGGACTCACATTTACTCCACTGAACTTACAATTGATCAGCCGATGCTTCGGGAGTCATCCATAGACACTCAGCACTATGAGGTGTTCTAGAAAGTCTACCCCCCTTATTGTCTCCGACATACTCCTCACAAAAACTCAGAGCTAGTCCTGATAAACTGATGAAGATCCACGGAACTGACAAGGTAAGGAACCCAGAGAACAGAGAAAGTGATAGATGGTGCACAAGAGATAAGGAACCCAACTATCTATTCATTAAATACCTTATACCTTAATCCAATACTAGATGATTGCAGACTTTCGTCCACGCTCATCACAATCATTACAAAGATCCAAATCACACATAAGCATAATGACAATTCATTCAAGCATTCAAAGACAAGGTTCACACAAGACCCGACACTCTTAGACTAGTTTTGGACCCAAAAACGTTCTATTTGATCTCTATTAGCATTTAGGGTCGATGGTGGTAAGCTAGGGTACTGTATTGAGTCCTTCTGCGTGGTGGCGACTGTGCACCGAACTCTGGACTGCGTGGCGCAGGTCCTTCCAACTAGTGCTGCAGCTCCTCATTCTTCTGTTGTTGTTGCCCTAACTCCACGGACTCGGTCTCTAGCTCCTCGGGGTTCCCTTCTTCGGCCTACTGCCTAAGAAGCTCCTCGTAGGCATCTAGGTTGCGTGCTACCAATGGGTACTCATCGATGCGAGGTGGAAGGTAGCCATCAACGCTCTTGCGGACTGTCTATCTCTGTCGAGCCATCTATGGAAGTGAAAACTAGAGGAGGGCTAGAAAATTTTCACAAAGGACAGAGGTAGAATAGAACACCATTTTTCAACAGAAACTCAACTCTAGGATGTAAAATAATTTTTAGAGCAAGGATTAAGCAGGTTCTAATCGACCGTTCTATCTAGGCTGTGATCCTACAGTCAGCACGGCTCTGATACCAACTTTGTAACACCCAGATTTCCAAGAAATCCGAATGCTTCCATATGTGTACCCAGGATGTCCACAGAACACATATAGATTACAAATATTGAATCACAGAGAACACAATGCTCGAATAAAAATAGATTATATCAGAGTTTAACACAAGACATAGTCTTAAACAAATAACACAGCAGAAGTCTTAATATCATCAAACGTCTCAACTAGGTAGAGCCTCAAATCCACAGGGACACCGATTGGTTGAACACAGCTAGAAGTACGGCAGATCCTCCGGAAACTCAGCAAGCGACTGATCATTCAATGCTCCATCTGTTACCCATCCGGGATTTTGTTGAATAGTTTTAAGTGTAAGTAAACCATCTTACTTAACAAGTATAACACGGGTTATGCAAGGACAAAAGTCTGGACACGGTTAAACTGCAGTAGCACTTTTAGTTGTTTCATTTTATTATCATCCAATTTACTACAGATGAGTAGAGCCCAAGTATAAACCCATTAATAAGGTATAAGTGATTATAGAACAAACCAATATCAACCACTACTGTCATCTTCTAATCAAAAAGGATCCAGGCCGCTCGTGTCCGTGAGCATGGCTATCATGATAGATCAACACTCTGCAGAGGTTTCACCCTTTACCCGCCGGTCACATAAATCCAAAAGAACTTATGTTACGAGGACTTTCACAAAACACCCTAACAAGCACAGTAGCCGTTTTGATTCAACATAGGCAGCATAACCCGAGGCATCGAGATTGACGTACGCTCAGGGCGCAACGTGAGGGGGTCAATGGCGTCCAGAGCGAGACCGCATTCATCGCAACGTGTGAAGCTGCCGTACATCGGGCGCTTACATCATGGGACTTTGCCTAACGGGGCATAGCCAACGGATAAAACCGTCCTCGATGGATCAAACTATACTCTCACGAATGTTCCCCACATACGCCTTTCGGTAACCACTGGCAAGCTAGAGACGTACAAGTTAATTATCCAAGACCAGAGCCATTATAGTTCCAACGGCGGCGAACAGGTTCCTGGGTTGTCGCTTTAAGAACCGGACCTTATGGAGAGACATTAGAACAAAGCACTAAGCACATGCTCTAATTCCCTAGATCAAACCTTATAGAGACACTAGAACAAAGCACACAGCACATGCTCTAGTTCCCTAGACCATGTTGCTAAAAAGCATCTTTTAATCATCATTGAAGTGAACCATTAATTCAATATTGACATTAAAAATAAATGTTGGTTGCAGCGCGTAGCATAGTCTAACCATAATGCATAAAACCCCGGGTAACAAGGAATAAGGTAAAGACTAGGAACATCCTTAGTGGTTAACAGTATTAGACACATGCATATGATTTATGTGATTAATCGGTGTATAGGTAACAAGGATGGTCCGTGTTATACTTGCCTTCCTCAGTGAACTGCTGCTACAACTGCTCTTCCAGAATGGGATCGTCGGCGAACTTGAACGGCTCGGCAACTACTCACATCGATCACCACACAAGCATCCACACATACATGCAAACAAGATATTTAATTAGAACAGTACACCAAACATAAACAAAAGATGAAAAGAAGGCTTTAGAGATACTCTACGCTTCACTACGAACACGTGAGCGCGAAAACCACTCAAATCGGAGTTAAAACGGAGAAACTACGCTTAAAACGGGCTCTAGGGGCTTGCTGGTAAAGATTTTAGGCTTCCAGGGGTGTTTTTGAAAGAAACCAGGGACCTAAAACATAATTTCATATAAAAACACGAGGGCTGCGGGGTAAAACTTCCATAGGACGGCGGGCACTATTTTTCAAAAGAGCAGGGGCTAAACCAAAAGAAAAAGGACTTGGTTGTAAATACTTTTGAACTGCGCTGGACCGCGGGTTGATTTCTAAAAACTGCAGGGGCTCCTTTGCAAAACGGGCACGGCAACGGCTGGGGAGCTGACGTCGGCTGACGTCACCGTGGACCAGACCGTGGACCGGGCATGAACCGCGGTTCACTGGTTCACGGTGAACCGGCTTGGTTTAGATGGGTTTTCAGATCTGGCCGTCGATTTCGAATCTAACGGCCCAGATCAGATCTAGCGCGGGGTTACCAGAGCGCGGCGACGCCGCCCGCGGCCGCGGCGGGGCTTCGCCGGAATCGAGCGCCCACAGCGCTACAGAGCTCCAAAGCTCGCCGCGATGGGACCTAGAGGAAGAGTGGACGACGGCGAACTCATTTTGGGGGTTCTACTCGAGGATTGGGCAGAGGTGGAGGCTGGCGACGAGCGGCGGCGGAGCGGGTACTCCGGCGAGCGCGTTCGCGTGCTGCAGAGCGGGGAAAAAGAGGGCTTTTGGGCCTGGCGTGTTGCTTACCTCGCGGCGAATCTCCTGGTGCGGTTCTAGGCGGCAATGGGGTGGCGAGGCGGCGGGTTAGCGATGGCGGCTCAAAGTCGAGGGCGGCGGCTAGGGTTTGGCGGCGCTCGAAGCTTGGAGGCGGCTAGGGCTAGGGATTCGAGGCAGAGGGGGTTTACGAGCTTGGCGGCGGCTTATATAGGGGTCACGGGCAACCTCGGCGTGCGGGCCACGCAAGGGAAAGCGGCGCGTGAGCGAGGCGTACTCGCGGCGGCGCGGATCGGGAAGGAGCTCTGCTCGCCTACGGCTGAAGGTGGGCGATGACAGGTGGGCCCCACCTGTCGGCCGCTCAAGGAGGTGAAGACGCGCGCGCTGGGCTGAGCGGCGGTGGTGGGCTGGCCGAACTGGGCCGTTGGGCTGCGCAGAGAAGAGAGAAGAGATGGGCCGCGCAGGGAGGTTGGCTGGGCTGCGGGAAGAAATAGAAAGAGGAGGAGTGGGCCGGCTGGGCTGAAAAGGGAGAAGAAAAAGAGAGAGAGAAAAGAAAAGGTTTTTCTTTTATTCAGACACTCATTCGAATTCAAATTCAAATTTGAATTCAACAATCAAAAATAAATGCACCAGCATGAATGCAACAATAATGTTTCTATACCTATATTTGCTTTTAATTATTCAAAAATTTTATTTTCCTACATTATTTGTGAGCACTTGAATATAAAAACCAATTAATTACTAAATTTTTAAATAGGGCCATTTTTAGGGTGTTACACACACACATCTGATCTACTGTGTTGTCCCGCCGCGCACTGCATGAGCCACTTTGCCGCAGCAAGCGGGCACGCCATCATGGCGAGCCAAGCTCCACCATTGGCCAGGCTCGCACGCGTCGAGCAGAGCTGCCCCGTAGCTGGATTCCCGCTCGCTACGCGCCAAGCACCTCTGCGGAGGATCTTCGCTCGCCCACGTGATGATCCCCCTCGCCCCACCGCGGCCAGCGCTATATACGAGCTCGGAGGCGCATCAATGGCGCTGCCATCGCCCTCCGCCTCGCGCGTGTTCCCCATGCCGCCTAGTCAGCTCTAGCTCGCTCCAAACAATCGCCAAGTGACCCTCATTCCTTCCCTCAGCCTGCGCCCTGCCATTTTCCTTCTCGCGCTCGCTCACACCTTCTTCCACCTCCAGCCACAGTGAACCGAGCCCGAGCTCCTGCCGCCGCGAACCAAATCCCCCGCGTTTCCCCCCATGGCTTCCCAATCCCCTGCAACCGAAGCTTCCTCATCCACCTAGCTAGCCCCTCAAACCCTTTCCCAGCTCGAATCGAGCAGCACACGCTGGGAATCGATGCTTTTCCCTCGCCGCTCGGGCATTCCCGCCGCGAGCTCCAGCTCCACGTCGAGCTCTATACTCTGGTCATCCCCGTCGCCGCCAAGCTCCACGACGAGCTCCGCCTTCGTCCGGTGAAGGTCACCCGCCTTTCCGCCCCTCGCCTCGACCCACGCAGCCGGCTACCGACGTCGCCGGAGCAAGCTGCTCGGCCGCTCAGCGTCGAGTCGTTTGGGGTAGGTGTCGTGGACGATGGTGGAGCGGCGCGGCTCGCCGAGACCTACCCCAAACGTTCACCAGAGGCCTAGAAACTTGTTAGCACATGTTGGAAAAATGCTAAACTTAATTTCATACTCTGTTTAGGCCAGCAAATAAATAGATGTTGATTTTTGGGTAGAAAATTATTGAGGGCTGTCCAAGTGTTATTTTTAGCCAGCACTTGGCCAGAGCCCTTCTTGTACTCATTCTTAGCTCTGGTAGAGAAATCTCCTATTTTGGAAGTGATTTTGAGTTTATATGAATTAATCTTGTTTCTTTGAGCAGCAACTTGTACTATTTTTAATAAATTCTGTATGGCTTAGTTTTAGCTAAATTTTGGAGTGAGCCTAGCTCTTATACTCCAGTAGCTGTCATAAAGTTTGTGGATAAAAAGGATGAACAGAAACAGAGAAACAAAAATGAGAAGAAACTAGAGTAGATTGAGTTTAATAAAAAGAAGTAGGCCACTTTTGATAATTAATCAAATATGGCATGTGGAGTTTTAAAATTCCAGAACTAAAACACTTGCATAAAAATAATGGTTTGTATTGTTTTATATATGTACACTATCACCATCATAAAAGCACAAAACTTACACCACACACACTCTCTCTAATTTTGTGAAGAAAAGAATAAACCACTTGTATGTCTAGGTGAATATGACCTTCAAGTGCCTTAGCCTTTAGACTAAAAACCAGCAGCAACGCTTAAAATATTGCATCTCATGTAGAAGGCGCTCTCGCTGACGGCACCTACAACCTCGTCCCCGCCAACGAAGAAGAAGCTCCCGAAGGTGGTGCCGACGTGATCTTTATTGACTCGGAGTCTGACCCCGGCGTAGCTCAAGAAGGCAAGCCCCGGAGCATAACCTAACTCTTAAATTGTGCAACTATGAATTATATATGCTCGTGCATTTACGTACAAGGAATTTTTTGAATACCCTAGTTGCATAATTCTAGTACCTATGTCTTGAAATACTAGTATGATAGGGTCGGTAGAGCAATGCTTTAGGACCGTTACAAGTCGAGTGATTTCCTGTCACTCGCGAGATATAGGAGTTACTTGTCTTTACTTATGTTGGAATCATAAGAATGGACGGGCGGGATGGTACGTGTAGATCTCCCGTCCGTGTATGATAAATAGATTAAGGTCGAAACGTGTAGTTCTGTGTGTCAAGTTTTTGAACGTACCACGCACATGCCGACCAATGGGAATCGGTAAGCCCGGTACCAGATTGATACAGCTAGCACCGATAGCCATCTCTCCTTGGAAATGTTTTGTTTCCCTTGCCGTACACATGTGGATATATGCGTGATGCCGTGAGTGAAGTGGTAAACCCTTATCCTAAGAGAGTGGACCCGGCGCCGAATTGTGGATTGATGGGAAAGGTTGGGAAGTGCTTGTACCTTTTATATCAAGCACTATCCGTGTGTGTTGGGTTTCCCTGGCCAGGTAGTGAAATTCGGTTCGAACTGTCCACTTCTCGTGGTTAATAAGACTGCTTGACCGCTGTGCTGCATTGAGTAGTGGAACTATGAGGATGATGAACTTGTTGTATGTACTAAATTTTATTGCACTACTTGTATGCTTTGAGAGGATGCTAATATAGAATGGTTAACTCTACTAGAATCTGATGCTAAAATCATGAAAGTAAGGATCCACTCTTAGTTGCTTTCTGGCAAAACAAACCCACCAGCCAAAAGCCTCTTATGTCTAGAAGTCAGTGATGTAGTTTTCACTCGACGGGTAAGCCTTGCTAAGTATTAGTATACTCAGCCTTGCTTGTGGCTATCTATTTTAGGTACTGGTTTGGAGGAGGCGGTAAATTCCGTCTGTGACATCTCTGATGTCAAAAGAATTAAAAAGTGCAATTAAAATCAATGCAACAGGGAATTGGGTTGAAATTCAAAAATTCGTCAAAAATTCAATTATAATTCAAAAACAAGGGTTGTTTGGCACCCAACTGAAATCTAAAAATCTCGGACCAAAAAGAGTAGTTGTCATCACCAACAGCCCTTCGCGACAACCTCGCCACGGCGTTCGTTCCGCTCGATGACCCTCGAGCGGGGATGTCCGTCACGATCGAGCTTAGCCCGATGTCCGTCACGATCGAGCTTAGCCGTATATCCGTCCCGATCGAGCTATGTCCGTGACGATCGAGCCTAGCCAGTAGTTTCCGTCACGATTCGAGGCCGCACGATAGGACCCTCGAGGCCCCGACGTTCCGGCACGCTCGAGGCTCCGCAGCCAAGCTCGAGGACTCACCCTCGAGCGACGTTCCGGCACGCTCGAGGCTCCGCAGCCAAGCTCGAGGGGGCACTTACCCTCGAGCGACGTTCCGTCACCCTCGAGGCTCCGCAGCCAAGCTCGAGCACTTACCCTCGAGCGACGTTCCGTCACGCTCGAGGCTTCGCAGCCAAGCTCGAGGGGGGCACTCACCCTCGAGTGGCGTTTCCGACCATTCGAGGCTCGGCAAGCTCGAGCTTGCGTTCAAGCTCGAAGCGCCGTAGCGCCTGGTCGAAGTGCCTGGTCCAAGCTCGAAAGTTGTGTCCCACACCTCAGACCCCAACTTTTAATTTTACCCGTTTCGAAGTTCAGTTCGAATTTTTGGAGAAAATTCGAATTTGGAAATCGGAGCTCCACGGGCATGCTACAGTGCCCCTGGCGCGTGCTGCGCTGGCCGGAGCTCGGCCGCCACGTGGCCGGCGAACGGCGCAGGCGGCGCTGAGCTGGCCAAGCCGCGGCGGACGCTGGCGCTTGTCGCCTAGCTCTTGTCCGGCCACTCCCGAGCCATCACTTCGCCGCTGTCGCCTCGCCTCGCCTCGCGCCGCGGAGCGCCATCATACGGTCGCGCGCCGCCGTGGCCGCACGCGCGCTCGCGCCGCGCCGAGCGCACTGCAGGCGGTAGAGTCCATTCGCGTCGCGCCAAAGCCTCTGCTGAGGATCTCCACTTCTTCACGCGATGATCTTTCACGCCCAACCGCGCGTGTGCGCTCTGTTCGAGCTCGCGCGCCATCAATGGCGACCGCGACAGCCACCCACGCGCTCGCACGCTCCCGAGGCCGCACAGTGCCTCCCTTGCGTGCTCAATCACTCCACCGCGCACTCACACCCCTCCTCTCACTCGCTCACTTTGCCATTTCCACTTCCCCGCGCTCGCTCGGTCTTCTTCCTCCTCGCAACGCGCAAGCCGAACCCAAGCTCTTCGCGAAATTCCTCGTCCACGCTCCACCATTCCAAAATCCATCCCGCACGGAGCTAGTCCACTCCACCAGCTCCAAAACACCCAACTTTCCCCAAGACATTGACCCTTCTCCGGCGAGAATTCGTGAATTCCCCCAAATCGCGATTTTCGGCCGCCGGAGCACCCGCACGTCGAGCCCCTACTCCGAGCCGTCCCCGAGGTCAACCGAGCACGCCATTGGCTTCCTCGAGCTCCACTGGTGCTCTAGGACCCCTCGAACCTCGGCGAACGACCCCGAGCTCACCGGCGTAGAAGCCGCGGCGGCCGCGCCGCCACCACCTCGTCGCCGGCGAAACTCCGACCATCCCCGGCCTCCCAACCGTCCCCAAACGACTCGTGGTGAGCCCAGGAAGCTTTTCCCCCACTTCCCCGAGCCTAGTTCGCCGCCGTTTGGCCGGCGCAACTCCGGCGAGAGCCGAGGGCATTTCTTCATCGTCTTCGTTTGTGTAGGGGTCTCTGCGCAAAAGTTCAGGGACTCGTTCGCGAAGTTTTGAAAGATCTAGGGTTCTCTGCGTAAAAAGATTCTTAACCCTAGATTTGATTTTTCCCGAAACTTGTAAAATCGATTAAAAATCGTACAAAAATCGGAAAAATGCACGAAAATACTCCCTGGATTCGTGAGAGTCTAAATTACAATCTCTATTAGACATGTTTGTACTTTTGACGAACTGTTTTTGAATTAAAATTCAAACAAGGAAAATCTAAAGTTATGCACCATTTCCAATCCAGAGCTGCGCTAGGGTTGAGCTTTGGATATGTTGTGTATAGTGGCTTTGGACAGCTTGTGTCCAAAGGGGACGTAAAAATATGAACTATAGCTCCTGTTATGAATTAAAATAGGTTTTCTGTCTTTTTGCAGTGCAGAAATCATTAAAAATAATCTGGGCAGTGAAAAATCGCCATTTTGCTCCAGAGGACTAAAAACTTGTTAGCACACCTGTGAAAAGTGAGGAACTTAATTTTTGCTCTGTTTAGGATGGTAAATAATTAAATATGTGTTTTTGGATGGAACATTATTGAGGACTACCCAAGGGTTATTTTGAGCCATAACTTGGCCAGAGCCCTCCTCATGCTTATGCCTAGCTTTGGTAGGAAAATCTCCTGAAATGGATGAATTTTCAATTTTATATGAATTAATTTCAATTCTGCTGGCAGCAACTTGATATAATTTTTATAAATTATGTGTAGCTCAAAATTAGCTAAATTTTGGAGTGAGCTTAGCTCTTATACTCCAGTAGCTGTCATAAAGTTTATAGCTAAAATTGATAAACAGAAATGGAGGAACAAAAATGAGAAGGAATCTAGATGGAAATTGATTTATATAAAAGAATAAACCTTTTTGGTTAATTGGTTAATATAGAATGGATAGAATCTGAAATTCCAGAACAGCACCCAACCTTGAGAAGAAATAAAAAGAAATCTCTTATATATGTACACAATCACCATCGAAATCGATAAAACTTTTTCCACACCTACACTTGTTTTTGTGAAGAAAATAGAAATGCTTAAGCATGTCTAGGTGAATATGGCCTTCAAGGCCTTAATCTTAGCATCTGTAGGCAGCCGCCTTAAAATATGCATCTCATGTAGACGGCGCTATCCCGGACGGCGACTACACCCTCATCTCCGCAGACGAGGAAGGAGTCCCGGAGCACGGTGCCGGTACAGAAGTGACCAACCCGGAGGCTAACTCTCAATTCAAGCAAGAAGGCAAGCCCCGGAGCATAACCTAACTTTACCAAATTATGCACTTTGAATTCTCTATGTTTGTGCATTTACGTTCAAGGAGTTGATTGAATACCTTAGCTGCACATTTCCTAGTACCTATGACTTGCAATACTAGTATGAAAGGATCGATAGGGCATTGCTTTAGGTCCGTTACAAGTCGAGTGATTTCCTGTCACTCGCGAGACATAGGAATTGCTTGTCTTTACTTATGTTGGAATCATAAGGATTGACGGGCGGGATGATAGGTGTAGATCTCCCGTCCGTGTATGATAATTGATTTAAGGTCGAAATGTGTGGTTGAGTGTGTCAAGTTTTTGAACGTACCACATGCATGCCGATGTATGGGGATCGGTAAGCCCGGTACCAGATTGAAGCAGCTAGGGCCGATAGCCATCTCTCCTTGGAAACTTTGTTTTCCCCTGCCGTACACTTGTGGATATATGCGTGAGACTGTGAGTGAAGCAGTAAACCTTTATCCTAAGGAAATGGACCCGGTTCCGAATTGTGGATCGATGGGAAAGGTTGGGAAATGCTTGTACCTTTTATAGCAAGCAGAGTATCCGTGTGTGTTGGGTTTCCCCTGGCCAGGTAGCAAAATTCGGTTCGAACTGTCCGCTTCTCGCGGTTAATGAGACTGCTTGACCGCCCTGCTACATTGAGTAATAAGTGGAATTATGAGATTATGAATTTGTTCTATGAATTAATTTGTATTGCTCCACTTGCATGCTTAGAGAGGATGCTAATCTAGAATGGTTAAATTTACTAGAATATGATGCTAAAACTTGAAAGCAAGGATCTACCTTTAGTTGCTTTTTGGCAAACAAACCCACCAGCCAAAAGCCTCTCATTGTCTAGATGTCGGTGATGTAGTTTTCACCCGACGGGTAAGCCTTGCTGAGTATTAGTATACTCAGCCTTGCTTGTGGCATTATTTTACAGGTATCCTTTTGGATGTGGATGCTATGACTTGGCCTGTCCAGGTTCCACCTGGCTGGCACATCGAATGGGTTCCGTCCTCTGGCGAGGATCGGGAGGAGTAGCTTCGTGGCAGGCTTCAGCACGGAGTTACTTGTATCGTCGTTAGATTGTTTTACTTCCGCTGCAATGGACATCTAAATTCAGTTGTTATGAACTTTTATTCCGCTGCAAGACTTGTACTCTGATTTTCAATTTGATCTCGGTTTGTAATAACTTGTGATACCTATGTGTGTAAGTTAATTTGTGGAATGTTGTAATCTCTGGAACTCACCTTCGTGTGGGCGTGCTATTGTTTCGATCGAGAAAAGAACGTGGTTAATCGGGTTTAATCCGACGGCGCTCCAGCTTATTCCGGATTAAGTGCCTGACTACTTGATTAGTGGTCCCGAGGTACTTAACTTGGAATAATTTCGGAGTGGTCCGCCACAGCTGGCATCAGAGCCGAAACAGCGCACCGGAGAGACCAACAAACCTTAAATAAATATTTTTGGAATAAAATTTGCCAACTCGTACTTCCGCCGTGCTTTTCGGTGGAAGGTTGTTGTTAGGACCGCTAAGGATGTTACCTAGAACGTGAAGCCTATGTGGGATAAGGGATCACGATATGATAGGTGGCAAATAGTATATTATACTGACTTCCAGCACATTTCATTCTGTCATTTACTTTACGCAATGGTGGGCGCAAGGTACGGCGATTGCTGTAACGGACCACGGCACTATATGAAAATATAGTGGCGGCACATAGTCAATACGCTGTGATGGCGTATGAAAATAGAATAGGATGGTGGGCGCAAGGTACGGCGATTGCTGTAGCGTACCACGGCATCATATGCAAATATGATGGCGGCACAAAGTCAATACGCTATCTCATGAGCGTATGAAACTGTCAATATGTTGCTTTGGTGACATATGAACATTGCCCGTTCAATGTTAAACGTTCGGGTGCCACCTCTATAGTGGGTGGTAATGTATGGAGACGCTTTCGTGAGTACTGGCACGAAAGGTTGATTATAAATGCTCTGGAATGGAATTTTCTGCAGGTACCCTAACCGCGATTCCGTATGTTGAGACGGTTAGAAAAGTTCGGCTAGATAATATAGGGAGAGACGGATATTGCCTAGCCACCGGCACTAACTTCGTAAGCCAAAAGTTTATTGGCATGTGTGTTGGCGAGAACGAATAGGCCGCTCATGCTCTGCATCTCACCGAATTAATATCGAATACTAATAAGTGACCAAATCGAACCGCCGTCAAAGGAATTGAAATCACAACCCAAAAATCCTGCTGAGAACAATCTGTTTGCACCCTTAATTCGAAACTGAAAACGTTGTCAAATGAAAAGGTGTTCAACATGAAAGTTGTCATAAATATTATGAAGTAAATGCTGGAGAAATTTCAACGAAAATGGTTCAGTAAAATTGGAGTTATGCAAAAAAATGGTAACCCCCTGTCTGCTGGAAATTTCTGGGGACAGTGAGATAAAAATTGAATTTTTACACCATCTTAACGACAGTTTTTGCTCAAACCTCCAACAGGAAACTTGTTAGGAATTGTTTAAACAATGTCCTGGCCAAATTTGGGGAGTTTTGAGCTTGTAGATTTCGAGATGGGTAATTTTTACCACCCTGCACAGAATCTGTTTTTGCTCTTTGGCACTAACCGGTTCTCACCCTTGCCCCTTTTTCCTTTTGGTTCAGATGGACGCCCTCGCTGACCTGGCTAGCTACCCCAACGACGTGTCTTTCTCTGATTGCTTGGGATGGGAAGGCTTCCCTAGCATCTTGTGGTCGGTCCTGCAGGCTTTGGACTACCCGACACCGCCGCAGTACGAGAGGACGATTATCCGGGACCGAGGTGTGGTTCGTTCCCGCGTGCGGTTGGTGGTATACCGTCACCCGCCGTGTCCTAGTTCCCCCACCTGGACGGTGGAAGTTCATGGACACCACATGGAGACGACTTGTGAGCTAGCTGCCTTGAATGGCATCAGTTCTTTTTGTGCTCAGAACCAGAGCTTGGTAGAGCACCAGTTGCTTGGGCTGTTCCCACCAACTCAGCCGGATGATCCCCACTGGATGAGGCGCTACCTTAGCTCTCCTTTGAGGATGGCGGAGAACCCCGTCGCAGCAGCCGCTTTGATGATGAGGTGGATACGGGCGTATCACCGTTTGCAGGCACTTCTTGGACGGTCGCAGAGCGAGATGCTCAACATTGCTATGGACATGTCCGCTCGCGCCCGTGACATAGGGGTTGAGAGGACCTCTTTGTCCATTGAGGTGACCACTAGAGATGCCATGATTGCTGACTTGGAGAGGCAATTGAATGACCTCCAGATTGCACACAACAACACCCAGAATGAGTTAGCACAAACTAGAGATGAGCTTGAGGAGGTACATGGTACCTTGGAGCATGCAAATGCTATGCTTGCCGCCCATGACGCTCAGTACCTTCTTGAGCAAGAAGGAGGGAATGGTGAAGGAGAGGCCCCCGATTCTGACATGGACACCGAGGATAACATGCCGTCCCTTCCAGCTCCACCTTCACCTATGGGCAGCGAGGCTACCGCTAACAATTTGGATGATTTTTAGAGTGGTAGTAGCAAGTTTACTCCTCCGCTAGGCCTAGATTTTGGCTTCATGTTGTAATAGGCTAGATGGAGTTGAGCTCCTCCTATTTGGTGGCAATGTAAATTAATGGTGTGGTTGTGGTGTAAAACTTGATGAAGTGTAATAGCTGTGTTGGAAACATTCTACAGCTAACCTTGTTTTAATTATTGATGGGTTTTTCAAATCCTTTCTGGGCTGTGATGTGAACTACAAAGTTGTTTGGAATTTGTCAAACAAAATGATCACCAAATTGCAACCCCATTGGTTAAGCGAAATAAAAATGGCAACCAAAACACTATAGCTCGGCCTGCTGAAAAACAGCAAATGCAGAGAGCTAAAGATTGAATTTTTCGGCTTAGTTCCAGTCCGAATTTGATTCTGAGCCCAACATGAAAGTTGTAGAGCATGAAATTTTCGAGCTACTGACTGAATTGGAGCATTTGACTTGTTTCCTGTCGGGAGATATGATTTTTCTTCCGAACTGCGTGCTGACTTGCCATTCTGCGCAGTACACTTTAATATATTGTCACGTTCTATCTTGTCATTCATTATGCAAGCTTATGGAATGTGGCTAATACAAGTACCTACTGCAGATGGCAATCACCCGCAGCGATCACGACGCTAGTGGCTCCAACGCTAACCAGCAGGGGCCAGAGGGGCAGCAACAGCCACCGCCACCTCCTCCACCGCAGCAACCTCCTACGTGGCAGCAGCTTTATGCCACGCAAACGGAGATTCTCCGGAACCTGCAGCATCAGCAGCAGATGATGCAGCAGCAGATGCTTCAGCAGGGAGGTCAACGGGCCCCTCAGCCTCAGGTGGCCAGATACGAAGATTTTCTGGCAACGCACCCGCCGATTTTCTCTCGAGCTGATGACCCCTTGGAGGCCGACACCTGGATTCGAGCCATCGAGTCCAAGTTCACCATTTTGGCAACGCCTTGCACCTCCAACCGCAAGGTCGTGTTCGCGGCGCAGCAGCTCCGCGGCCCAGCTCTCCTTTGGTGGGAGAACTACCTGGCCCTGCAGCAGGAGGGTCATGTAGTTGAGTGGGATGAGTTCAAGGCTGCATTCAAGGCTCATCACATTCCGGCCGGTCTAGTAGAGCGGAAGTTGAATGAGTTTTTGGCGCTGACCCAGGGTACCCGCACAGTGCTCCAGTACTCCCAGGCCTTCAATGGTCTGTGCCCTTATGCGGGTCATCACGCCGACTCCGACGAGAAGAAGCTTGAAAGGTTCCGACGTGGCCTGAACACCAAGTTGAAGGCACAGTTGGCCACCACCCGTGCTGCCACGTACGGCGATCTCGTGAACCTTGCCATCACCCAGGAAGACGCCAATGTGGTGCACAAGGCGGAGAAGAAGAGGAAGACTCCCGCTGGACCGTCGAGCGCGCAGCCACAGAGGTTCCGCTTGGTTCCCCCGGCTGCACCGCAGGGACAGTCCAGGGCACCTCAGGGAGGTGGATGGGTTGCTAGGCCGCCACAGCCTAACGCGCCTCGTTTCCCTCCACCACCGCAGCAGCAGCAAGCACCAAGGCAAAATGCACAGCAGCCAGCTCGTCCTGGAGCCGGCTATCAGTGCTTCAAATGTGGGAGCAAGGACCATTTTATCAAGGATTGCCCGCAGAACAAGCAGCAAAACCAACGCCCGGGAAATCAGCAAGGCAAGGGCAAGCAGCAGCAGCAGCGTGTGCAAGTTCGCCAAGGACGGCTCAACTACACCAACTTGGCCGACCTGCCCGAGGGAGCCCCAGACATGACTGGTACTTTCCCTATCTGCACTCAACCTGCTGTGATATTGTTTGATTCCGGGGCAACACATAGTTTTATAAGCACAAGATTTCATGTGAAATGCGGATTAAAATCGTACCATACCAAATCATCTTATGTGATATCAACTGCGGGAGGTAAACTTTCATCCAACCAAGTCACCCACAAGGTTCCGATCAGGCTGGGAAGTAAAACATTTCCTACTGATTTGATTCTGCTGGGAATGGAAGGAATTGACATTGTGTTAGGAGCCAATTGGATGACTCAACATAAGGTTGTCCTAGATGTTGCGGAAAGAGTTGTTGAGATAAACTCGCCTACGCATGGCCCGAGTGTGCTATATCTGCCACAACGGACTTGCGTCGATGCGTGTGCTTACACAATGGTAGAAACCCAACTAAAGGACATTCCGGTGGTATGTGAGTATGCCGATGTATTTCCGGATGACTTACCTGGGATGCCGCCGGATAGAGACATTGAATTCGTGATTGAACTTCAACCTGGCACAGCACCTATATCAAAGAGACCATATAGAATGCCGCCCAATGAATTGGCTGAATTAAAAATTCAACTCCAAGAATTGCTAGATAAGGGTTTCATTCGTCCAAGTGTATCACCTTGGGGATGTCCCGCTATCTTTGTGAAAAAGAAGGACCATTCCTTGAGGTTGTGTATTGATTACCGGTCTCTCAATGCGGTAACCATCAAGAACAAGTATCCGCTTCCCCGTATTGACATCTTGTTTGACCAATTAGCTGGCGCCAGAGTATTCTCCAAGATTGACCTACACTCTGGCTATCATCAAATCAAAATCAGGCCTTGTGACATTCCAAAGACTGCCTTTTCCACACGTTACGGGCTTTATGAATTTTTGGTTATGTCTTTTGGACTCACCAATGCCCCAGCCTACTTCATGTACCTCATGAATTCGGTCTTCATGTCTGAACTAGAACAAGTTTGTGGTGGTTTTCATTGACGACATTCTTATATATTCTAAGAATGAGGAAGAGCATGCTGAGCACCTTCGCATTGTTCTTCAAAGGCTGAGAGATCATCAGCTCTATGCCAAGTTCTCCAAGTGTGAATTCTGGCTTGAGAGCGTGAAGTTTTTAGGTCACACGGTTTCCAAGGATGGTATATCCGTGGATCCAACCAAGGTACAAGAGGTGCTAGATTGGCAACCACCTACCTCTGTCCATGAGATTCGGAGTTTTCTGGGTTTAGCCGGTTATTACCGCCGTTTTATTCCGGATTTCTCTCGGATAGCAAAGCCCATGACCGAACTCTTGAAGAAGGGAGTTAAATTTGAGTGGAATGACAAATGTGAGGAAGCTTTCCACACCTTGCGAAGACATTTAACTTCAGCCCCAGTTTTGGCTCAGCCCGATTGCACCAAGCCTTATGATGTCTATTGCGATGCATCAGGCACCGGTCTTGGCTGTGTTCTCATGCAAGAAAACCGAGTCATTGCTTATGCTTCTCGAGCACTTCGGCCTCATGAGCAAAACTACCCCACGCACGATCTTGAGTTAGCAGCGGTCATTCATGCTCTCAAGATGTGGAGACACTATTTGATGGGTGTTCCCTGCAACATATACACAGACCACAAGAGCCTCAAATATGTTTTCACTCAGGCACATTTGAATATGAGACAGCGAAGATGGTTGGAGTTAGCAAAGGACTATGACCTTAGTGTGCATTATCACCCCGGGAAGGCTAATGTAGTTGCGGATGCACTAAGCCGCAAGGCTCGTTGTCATTGTCTTTCCGTGGAGTCCTACGCTGACACCCTGTGTCATGAAATGGCAAAGCTCAATTTGGAGATTGTTCCACACGGGTACTTCAGCCATATTGCAGTGGAACCAACCTTGCACGATCAGATTGTTGTAGCCCAATTAAATGACGCGGGCATTAAAGTTCTTAAACGGAAATTGTCTAAGGAGAAGGTGAAAGAGAAGTACAAATGTTTCCGGTTGGATGGGCAGGGAGTGATGTGGTTTGGACATCGCCTCGTGGTGCCCAAAAACACGGAACTCCGGAGGAAGATTATGGATGAGGCACATCTCTCTAAATTTTCTATTCATCCCGGCAGCACCAAAATGTACCAAGATTTGAAACAAAACTTTTGGTGGACTCGGATGAAGCGAGAAATTGCCACATATGTGTCGGAATGTGACACCTGCCAGCGGGTTAAGGCCAGCCATTTGAAGGTAGCAGGCACGCTTCAACCTCTACCTATTCCCTCATGGAAGTGGGAAGACATAAACATGGACTTTATTGTTGGAGTTCCCAGAACCCCTCAGGGGCATGACTCCATTTGGGTAATTGTGGACCGCCTTACCAAGACCGCACATTTTATTCCGGTCAATACCTTTTATAACGCTAAGAAGTACGCGGAGATTTATTTGGAGCGGATCGTTTGTCTACATGGGGTACCCAAGACGATAATTTCAGATCGTGGTGCTCCGTTCGTAGCACGCTTTTGGGAACAGTTGCAATTATCCCTAGGCACCAAACTGATCCGTAGTTCAGCATATCACCCACAGACCGATGGGCAGACGGAAAGGGTAAATCAAATACTTGAGGATATGCTTCGAGCTTGTGTTATTCATTATGGGAAGAATTGGGAGAAGTGTCTATCCCTGGCCGAATTCTCCTATAACAACAGCTACCAAGCGAGTCTTAAAATGGCACCTTTCGAAGCCTTATATGGTAGAAGATGTCGGACCCCGTTGTGTTGGTCCCAGGCAGGCGAGAGGTATGCTTATGGCCCTGACCTTGTAAAGGAAGCAGAGGAAAAGGTTAGAATCATTCGTGAAAATTTGAGAACTGCCCAGTCAAGGCAGAGGAGTTACTTTGATCAACGGCGGAAGCCACTTCAGTTTGAAGTTGGTGATCACGTGTATCTTAAAGTCTCCCCGACCAAGGGTGTGCAAAGATTTGGACTAAAAGGAAAGCTTGCACCTCGCTATATCGGCCCGTATGAAATCACTCAACAATGTGGGCCGGTAGCCTATCAAGTGAAGCTTCCCAAAAAACTTTCAGCTGTACACAATGTATTCCATGTTTCTCAACTCAAGAGGTGTCTTCGTGTTCCGACCGAAGTTGTTGAACAAGAGGAACTCTCGGTTGAACCGGATCTCTCTTATGATGAGCATCCCGTTAAGATCCTCGACGAGAAAGAGCGACAAACACGAAGGGAGGGAGTTAAAATGTACAAAGTTCAGTGGAGTCATCACTCCGAAGATGAAGCCACGTGGGAAACCGAGGACTATCTTAGGAAGAATTTCCCCGACATACTTTCATAAGCCGAGGTATTTCTTTTCCCCTCTCTATCTCTAGGTTTAATCGAATCTCGGGACGAGATTCCTTTTAAGGGGGGTAGGCTGTGACATCTCTGATGTCAAAAGAATTAAAAAGTGCAATTAAAATCAATGCAACAGGGAATTGGGTTGAAATTCAAAAATTCGTCAAAAATTCAATTATAATTCAAAAACAAGGGTTGTTTGGCACCCAACTGAAATCTAAAAATCTCGGACCAAAAAGAGTAGTTGTCATCACCAACAGCCCTTCGCGACAACCTCGCCACGGCGTTCGTTCCGCTCGATGACCCTCGAGCGGGGATGTCCGTCACGATCGAGCTTAGCCCGATGTCCGTCACGATCGAGCTTAGCCGTATATCCGTCCCGATCGAGCTATGTCCGTGACGATCGAGCCTAGCCAGTAGTTTCCGTCACGATTCGAGGCCGCACGATAGGACCCTCGAGGCCCCGACGTTCCGGCACGCTCGAGGCTCCGCAGCCAAGCTCGAGGACTCACCCTCGAGCGACGTTCCGGCACGCTCGAGGCTCCGCAGCCAAGCTCGAGGGGGCACTTACCCTCGAGCGACGTTCCGTCACCCTCGAGGCTCCGCAGCCAAGCTCGAGCACTTACCCTCGAGCGACGTTCCGTCACGCTCGAGGCTTCGCAGCCAAGCTCGAGGGGGGCACTCACCCTCGAGTGGCGTTTCCGACCATTCGAGGCTCGGCAAGCTCGAGCTTGCGTTCAAGCTCGAAGCGCCGTAGCGCCTGGTCGAAGTGCCTGGTCCAAGCTCGAAAGTTGTGTCCCACACCTCAGACCCCAACTTTTAATTTTACCCGTTTCGAAGTTCAGTTCGAATTTTTGGAGAAAATTCGAATTTGGAAATCGGAGCTCCACGGGCATGCTACAGTGCCCCTGGCGCGTGCTGCGCTGGCCGGAGCTCGGCCGCCACGTGGCCGGCGAACGGCGCAGGCGGCGCTGAGCTGGCCAAGCCGCGGCGGACGCTGGCGCTTGTCGCCTAGCTCTTGTCCGGCCACTCCCGAGCCATCACTTCGCCGCTGTCGCCTCGCCTCGCCTCGCGCCGCGGAGCGCCATCATACGGTCGCGCGCCGCCGTGGCCGCACGCGCGCTCGCGCCGCGCCGAGCGCACTGCAGGCGGTAGAGTCCATTCGCGTCGCGCCAAAGCCTCTGCTGAGGATCTCCACTTCTTCACGCGATGATCTTTGACGCCCAACCGTGCGTGTGCGCTCTGTTCGAGCTCGCGCGCCATCAATGGCGACCGCGACAGCCACCCACGCGCTTGCACGCTCCCGAGGCCGCACAGTGCCTCCCTTGCGTGCTCAATCACTCCACCGCGCACTCACACCCCTCCTCTCACTCGCTCACTTGGCCATTTCCACTTCCCCGCGCTCGCTCGGTCTTCTTCCTCCTCGCGACGCGCAAGCCGAACCCAAGCTCTTCGCGAAATTCCTCGTCCACGCTCCACCATTTCCAAATCCATCCCGCACGGAGCTAGTCCACTCCACCAGCTCCAAAACACCCAACTTTCCCCAAGACATTGACCCTTCTCCGGCGAGAATTCGTGAATTCCCCCAAATCGCGATTTTCGGCCGCCGGAGCACCCGCACGTCGAGCCCCTACTCCGAGCCGTCCCCGAGGTCAACCGAGCACGCCATTGGCTTCCTCGAGCTCCACTGGTGCTCTAGGACCCCTCGAACCTCGGCGAACGACCCCGAGCTCACCGGCGTAGAAGCCGCGGCGGCCGCGCCGCCACCACCTCGTCGCCGGCGAAACTCCGACCATCCCCGGCCTCCCAACCGTCCCCAAACGACTCGTGGTGAGCCCAGGAAGCTTTTCCCCCACTTCCCCGAGCCTAGTTCGCCGCCGTTTGGCCGGCGCAACTCCGGCGAGAGCCGAGGGCATTTCTTCATCGTCTTCGTTTGTGTAGGGGTCTCTGCGCAAAAGTTCAGGGACTCGTTCGCGAAGTTTTGAAAGATCTAGGGTTCTCTGCGTAAAAAGATTCTTAACCCTAGATTTGATTTTTCCCGAAACTTGTAAAATCGATTAAAAATCGTACAAAAATCGGAAAAATGCACGAAAATACTCCCTGGATTCGTGAGAGTCTAAATTACAATCTCTATTAGACATGTTTGTACTTTTGACGAACTGTTTTTGAATTAAAATTCAAACAAGGAAAATCTAAAGTTATGCACCATTTCCAATCCAGAGCTGCGCTAGGGTTGAGCTTTGGATATGTTGTGTATAGTGGCTTTGGACAGCTTGTGTCCAAAGGGGACGTAAAAATATGAACTATAGCTCCTGTTATGAATTAAAATAGGTTTTCTGTCTTTTTGCAGTGCAGAAATCATTAAAAATAATCTGGGCAGTGAAAAATCGCCATTTTGCTCCAGAGGACTAAAAACTTGTTAGCACACCTGTGAAAAGTGAGGAACTTAATTTTTGCTCTGTTTAGGATGGTAAATAATTAAATATGTGTTTTTGGATGGAACATTATTGAGGACTACCCAAGGGTTATTTTGAGCCATAACTTGGCCAGAGCCCTCCTCATGCTTATGCCTAGCTTTGGTAGGAAAATCTCCTGAAATGGATGAATTTTCAATTTTATATGAATTAATTTCAATTCTGCTGGCAGCAACTTGATATAATTTTTATAAATTATGTGTAGCTCAAAATTAGCTAAATTTTGGAGTGAGCTTAGCTCTTATACTCCAGTAGCTGTCATAAAGTTTATAGCTAAAATTGATAAACAGAAATGGAGGAACAAAAATGAGAAGGAATCTAGATGGAAATTGATTTATATAAAAGAATAAACCTTTTTGGTTAATTGGTTAATATAGAATGGATAGAATCTGAAATTCCAGAACAGCACCCAACCTTGAGAAGAAATAAAAAGAAATCTCTTATATATGTACACAATCACCATCGAAATCGATAAAACTTTTTCCACACCTACACTTGTTTTTGTGAAGAAAATAGAAATGCTTAAGCATGTCTAGGTGAATATGGCCTTCAAGGCCTTAATCTTAGCATCTGTAGGCAGCCGCCTTAAAATATGCATCTCATGTAGACGGCGCTATCCCGGACGGCGACTACACCCTCATCCCCGCAGACGAGGAAGGAGTCCCGGAGCACGGTGCCGGTACAGAAGTGACCAACCCGGAGGCTAACTCTCAATTCAAGCAAGAAGGCAAGCCCCGGAGCATAACCTAACTTTACCAAATTATGCACTTTGAATTCTCTATGTTTGTGCATTTACGTTCAAGGAGTTGATTGAATACCTTAGCTGCACATTTCCTAGTACCTATGACTTGCAATACTAGTATGAAAGGATCGATAGGGCATTGCTTTAGGTCCGTTACAAGTCGAGTGATTTCCTGTCACTCGCGAGACATAGGAATTGCTTGTCTTTACTTATGTTGGAATCATAAGGATTGACGGGCGGGATGATAGGTGTAGATCTCCCGTCCGTGTATGATAATTGATTTAAGGTCGAAATGTGTGGTTGAGTGTGTCAAGTTTTTGAACGTACCACATGCATGCCGATGTATGGGGATCGGTAAGCCCGGTACCAGATTGAAGCAGCTAGGGCCGATAGCCATCTCTCCTTGGAAACTTTGTTTTCCCCTGCCGTACACTTGTGGATATATGCGTGAGACTATGAGTGAAGTAGTAAACCTTTATCCTAAGGAAATGGACCCGGTTCCGATTTGTGGATCGATGGGAAAGGTTGGGAAATGCTTGTACCTTTTATAGCAAGCAGAGTATCCGTGTGTGTTGGGTTTCCCCTGGCCAGGTAGCAAAATTCGGTTCGAACTGTCCGCTTCTCGCGGTTAATGAGACTGCTTGACCGCCCTGCTACATTGAGTAATAAGTGGAATTATGAGATTATGAATTTGTTCTATGAATTAATTTGTATTGCTCCACTTGCATGCTTAGAGAGGATGCTAATCTAGAATGGTTAAATTTACTAGAATATGATGCTAAAACTTGAAAGCAAGGATCTACCTTTAGTTGCTTTTTGGCAAACAAACCCACCAGCCAAAAGCCTCTCATTGTCTAGATGTCGGTGATGTAGTTTTCACCCGACGGGTAAGCCTTGCTGAGTATTAGTATACTCAGCCTTGCTTGTGGCATTATTTTACAGGTATCCTTTTGGATGTGGATGCTATGACTTGGCCTGTCCAGGTTCCACCTGGCTGGCACATCGAATGGGTTCCGTCCTCTGGCGAGGATCGGGAGGAGTAGCTTCGTGGCAGGCTTCAGCACGGAGTTACTTGTATCGTCGTTAGATTGTTTTACTTCCGCTGCAATGGACATCTAAATTCAGTTGTTATGAACTTTTATTCCGCTGCAAGACTTGTACTCTGATTTTCAATTTGATCTCGGTTTGTAATAACTTGTGATACCTATGTGTGTAAGTTAATTTGTGGAATGTTGTAATCTCTGGAACTCACCTTCGTGTGGGCGTGCTGTTGTTTCGATCGAGAAAAGAACGTGGTTAATCGGGTTTAATCCGACGGCGCTCCAGCTTATTCCGGATTAAGTGCCTGACTACTTGATTAGTGGTCCCGAGGTACTTAACTTGGAATAATTTCGGAGTGGTCCGCCACACCGTCCCTTGGCCTACCCAGGTTCCATCTGGCTGGCATGTCGAGTGGGTTCCGTCCTCATCCGAGGATCGGGAGGAGTAGCACCATGGACGGCTTCATTATGGTGTTGCTATGTATCTTCGTTTGTTTATTTCCGCTGCATTGAACTCTCACACTTTCATTTTAAAAATTCAGACTTGGTTTGTAATAATTGATGAGACTAATTATGTAAGTTGAACTTGTGGAATGTTGTAATTTCTGGGACTCACCTTCGTGTGGGCGTGCATGTTGTTTCGATCGTGAAAGTACATGGTTAATCGGGTATAATCGGACGGCGCTCCAGCTTATTCCGGATTAAGTGCCTGACTACTTGATTAGTGGAACGTGGGTACTTAACTTTGAATAATTTCGGAGTGGTCCACCATAGCTGGCATCGGAGCCGAAACATGCGCTCCAGAGAGAGCAACAGACCCTAATCAAACAGTTTTTGAAATAAAATTATGTCAACCCTTGCTTCCGCCGCGCACTTGCGATGGAATGCTATCCATAGGACCAATAAGGATAATGTATAGAGCGTGAAGCCTATGTGGGTTAAGGGATCACGATATGTTAGGTGGCTAATTATATGTTATACTGACTCCCAGCACATTTCATTCTGTCATTTACTTTTCGCAATGGTGGGCGTAAGGTACCGCGATTGCTGTAACGTACCACGACACTATATGAAAATATAGTGGCGGCACATAGTCAGTACGCTGTGATGGCATATGAAAGTAGAATAGCATGGTGGGCGCAAGGTACGGCGATTGCTGTAGCGTACCACAGCATCATATGCAAATATGACGGCGGCACAAAGTCAATACGCTATTTCATGAGCATATGAAAATATCAATATGTTGCCTTGGTGACATATGAAGCATTGCCCATTCAATGTTGAACGTTCGGGTGCCACCACTATAGTGGGTGGTAATGAATGGGGACGCTTCCGTGAGTGCTGGCACAGGAGGTTCATTGTAAATGTTCTGGAATGGAATTTTCTGCAGGTACGCTAACCATGATTCCGTAAGTTGAACGGCTAGAAAAGTTCGGCTAGTTAATATAGGGAGAGACGAATATTGCCTAGCCACCGGCACTGACTTCGTAGGCCAAAAGTTATTGGCACGTGTGTTGGTGAGAATGAATAGGCCGCTCATGCATTTATATTCGCTGAAACTCTATTAAATCATGTTGTAGGATCATTGAACTACCCTTCACCAAAGTTTGAATAATAATCGGAAATTGTTCTGAAATTCTGCTGAAAACGGTTCAGCTTGCGCTGTCGTTTCGAGCCTGAAAAATCCATCAAACGAAAAGGTGTTCAATATGAAAGTTGTCATAAATATTGTCTAGTTTGTGCTGTAGAAATTTCAACAATTTTGGTTCAGTAAATCAAGAGTTATGCTTAAAATGGTAACCCTCTGTCCGCTGGAATTTTCTGGGAACAGTGAGTTGGAAATTAAACTTTTACACCTTCTTAACGACTGTTTCTGCTCAAACCTTCAACATGCAACTTGTTTGAAATTAATTAAAAAATGTTCTGGCCAAGTTTGGGAATTTTTGGGTTTGTAGGTTTTGAGTTTTACCATTTTTCCTACACTGCCCAGAATCTGTTTTTATTTCCTTTAGCGCTAACTGGTTCTCACACTTGACCTTTTTGATCAGATGGACGGCCACGCTGACCTTGCTAGCTACCCCAATAATGTCTCTTTCTCAGACTGCCTTGGTTGGGAGGGGTTTCCCAACATCTTTTGGTCCGTGTTGCAGGCGCTTGACTACCCCAACCCGCCTCAATATGAGAGAACCATCCTCCGCGACCGAGGTGTGACTAGATGCAGAGTGCGTTTGGTGGTGCACCACCACCCACCGTGTCCAAGCTCTCCAACATGGAGTGTGGAAGTTCATGGGCATCATATGGAGACAACTTGTGAGATGGCTGCTCTCAATGGGATCAGCTTCTTTTGTGCCAAGAACCAGGAGCTTGTGGAGAACCAGCTCCTTGGACTTTTTCCACTTGTCCAGCCTGACGACGCTCACTGGATGAGATGCTATCTCAGCTCACCTTTGAGGGTGGCAGAGGACCCTGTTGCAGCAGCCCCACTCTTGATGAGATGGATCAGGGCGTATCACCAGCTGCAGGCACTTTTGGGACGGTCATAAAATGCAGCACTTAACCTTGCTATTGACATGTCTGTTCGTGCTCGTGACCTTGGGGTAGAAAGAACCTCCTTATCCATAGAGGTGACTACCAGGGATGCTATGATTGCAGATTTGGAGAGGCAGTTGGCTGACCTCCAACTAGAGCACAACAATGCCAACAATGAGCTAGTCCAAGTGAGGGATGAACTAGAGGATGTGCAGGCTGACTTGGAGCATGGCAATGCCATGCTTGCTACCCATGATGCTCAGCACCTTCTCAATGAGGGTGGAGAGAATGGGGGAGAGGAGGCCCCTGAATCTGATATGGACACAGAGGATAACATGCCGCCTCTTGAAGGACCACCGTCTCCGATGGGCAGCCAGGCCACCGCTAACAACCTAGACGACTTCTAGGAGCTTCGGTAGTAAGTTACTCCTCCGCGTAGCCTAAATTTTGGTTTCATGATGTAAAAGGCTAGTTAGAGTTGAGTTTCCTTTAAGTTTCTGAACAATGTAATCCAATTGTCATGGGATTGGGATCCCAAAAACTTGAGAAAAGTTGTAATGGGTGTGCTGAAAACTTTCTGCAGCTACTCTTGTTTTATTTATTAACGTGTTTTCCATTCACTTCTGGGCTGTGACTTGAACTACAAAGTTGTCTGAAATTTGTCAAACAAAACACTCACCAAAATTCAACCTCGTTGGTTAAGAGAAATAGAAATGGCAACCAAAATACTACAGCTCGGCCTCCTGAAAAACAGCAAAAACAGAGAACTGAAAGTTGAATTTTTCGGCCTATTTCTAGTCCAATTTTGGTTCAGAGCCAAGCACGAAAGTTTTAGAGTACGAAATTTTCAAGCTACTGACCGAATTGGAGCATCTAACTCGACTTCTACTGGAGGATATGATTTTTCTTCCAAAACTGCTTGTTGATATGTTATCCTTATGCAGTAAACTTCATTACATTGCCACATTCTGTCTTGTCATTAATTTATGCAAGCTTATGGATTGTGGCTAATACAAGTACCTACTTTAGATGGCTATCACTCGCAGCGGTCATGATGCTAGCGGATCCAATGCTAACCAGCAGGGGCCGGAAGGGCAACAGCCACCACCACCTCCGCCACCGCAACAACCCCCAACGTGGCAGCAGCTGTATGACACCCAAACGGAGATCCTCCGTAATCTGCAGCACCAGCAACAGATGATGCAGCAGCAGATGCAGCAGCAGCAAGGAGGTCACTGTGCCCCTCCACCTCAAGTGGCCCGGTACGAGGACTTCTTGGCTACCCACCCTCCAGTGTTCTCAAGAGGCATGGAGCCCGTGGAAGCTGATGCATGGATTCGGGCCATCGAATCCAAGTTCTCCATCCTGGCTACACCTTGTACTCCAAGCCGCAAGGTGGTCTTTGCAGCACAACAGCTCCGTGGCACAGCTCTCCTGTGATGGGAAAACTACCTGGCTCTTCAGCAGCAGAACTATGTCATTGAGTGGGAGGAGTTCAAGACTGCTTTCAAAGCCCACCACATTCCTGCTGGATTGGTTGAGAGGAAGTTGAATGAGTTCCTGGCTCCGACTCAGGTAACCAGCACTATGCTCCAGTACTCCCAGGCCTTCAATGGTCTGTGCTTATGCGGGTCATCATGCTGACTCAGATGACAAGAAAATGGAGAGGTTCCGTCGTGGCCTCAATACCAAGCTCAAGGCCCAGCTGACAACTACACGGGTTGCCACATATGGTGAACTTGTGAACATTGCCATTGCCCAAGAAGATGCCAACATGGTTTATAAGGCCGAGAAGAAAAGGAAGGCTCCTGCTGGACCTTCGGGTGGACAACCTCAGAGGTTCCGTTTGGTTCCCCCGGCTGCACCGCACGGGCAGCCAAGGGCGCCTCAGGGTGGACGTTGGGTTGCTAGGCCACCACAGCAGGGTGCACCTCGTTTCCCTCCACCGTTGCAGCAGCAACAGGCGCCAAGGCAAAACGTGCAGCAGTCGCTTCGTCCTAGAGGTGGCTACCAATGCTTTAAGTGTGGCAGTAACAGCCATTTCAGCAAGGACTGCCCACAGAACAAGCCGCAGAACCAGCATCCTGGAAATCGGCAGAACAAGGGCAAGCAGGAGCGAGTCCAAGTCAGGCAGGGAAGGCTCAACTACACCACCCTGGCTGACCTACCTGAGGGAGCACCGGACATGTCTGGTACTTTCCCTATCCACAACCAACCTGCTGTGATATTGTTTGATTTCGGGGCAACACATAGTTTTATAAGCACAAGGTTTAATGCAAAATGTGGGTTAAAATCATATGACACCAAATCAGCATATGTGATATCAAGAGCGGGGGGTAAAATAGCATCCAACCAAGTCACTCGAAAGGTACCAATCAAGCTGGGTAGTAAAGTTTTTCCCACTGATCTAATTCTGCGTGGATTGGAAGGAATTGATATTGTTTTGGGGGCAAATTGGATGACTCAACATAAGGTTGTGCTAGATGTTGCCGAACGGGTAGTGGAAATAAACTCGCCTTCACATGGCCCTAGTGCGCTATATCTGCCACAACAGAAATGCGCCAATGCTTGCGCCTATACTATGGTAGAAACACAACTATAGGACATTCCGGTGGTATGCGAGTATGCCGATGTTTTTCCGGATGACTTGCCTGGGATGCCGCCGGACAGAGACATTGAATTTGTAATTGAACTTCAACCTGACACAGCACCTATATCAAAGAGATCCTATAGAATGCCACCCAATGAATTGGCTGAATTAAAAATTCAACTCCAAGAATTGCTAGACAAGGGTTTCATCCGTCCTAGTGTGTCACCATGGGGATGTCCGGCTATTTTTGTGAAGAAGAAGGATCATTCTTTGAGGTTGTGTATTGACTACCGGCCTCTCAATGCAGTGACCATTCAAAACAAGTATCCACTTCCTCGCATTGATGTCCTTTTTGATCAACTAGCTGGCGCCAGAGTGTTCCCTAAGATTGATGTTCGCTCTGGCTATGACCAAATAAAGATTCGTCCTTGTGACATTCCCAAGACTGCCTTCTCCACCCGCTACGGACTCTATGAATTCTTGGTCATGTCTTTTGGGCTCACAAATGCCCCAGCCTACTTCATGTATCTCATGAATTCGGTTTTCATGTCCGAGCTTGACAAGTTCGTGGTGGTCTTTATTGATGATATTCTCATATATTCCAAGAATGAGGAAGAGCATGCCGAACACCTTCGCATTGTTCTTCAGAGGTTGAGGGACCATCAACTCTACGCCAAGTTCTTCAAGTGTGAATTCTGGCTAGAAAGTGTGAAATTCTTGGGTCATACGGTTTCCAAGGAAGGTATATCCGTGGATCCGACCAAGGTGCAACAGGTGATGGATTGGCAGCCACCTACCTCTGTCCATGAGATTCGGAATTTTCTGGGTCTAGCTGGTTACTATCGTCGCTTCATTTTGGATTTCTCTCGAATTGCTAAACCCATTACCGAACTCTTAAAAAAGGGAGTCAAATTTGAGTGGAGTGACAAATATGAAGAAGCTTTCCACACCTTGAGAAAACATTTGACTTCAGCCCCAGTCTTAGCTCAACCCGACAGCACCAAGCCCTATGATGTTTATTGTGATGCTTTAGGCACCAGACTTGGTTGTGTCCTTATGCAAGAGAACCGGGTCATTGCTTATGCTTCCCGAGCACTCCGGCCGCATGAGCAAAATTACCCTACACATGATCTTGAGTTGGCAGCAGTTATTCATGCTCTCAAGATTTGGAGGCACTACCTGATGGGTGTTCCATGCAATATATACACCGATCACAAGAGCCTCAAATATGTCTTCACTCAGGCACATTTGAATATGAGGCAGCAAAGATGGTTGGAGTTGGCTAAGGACTATGATCTTAGTGTGCATTATCACCCCAGGAAGGCTAATGTGGTTGCGGATGCACTAAGCCGCTAGGCTTGCTATCACTGCCTTTCCGTGGAGTCCTATGCCGACACTTTGTGCCATGAAATGGCAAAGCTCAACTTGGAGATTGTTCCACACGGGTATTTCAACCATATCTCTATTGAACCAACCTTGCACGATCAGATTGTTGTGGCCCAATTAAATGATGCAAAGATTAAAATCCTCAAAAGAAAATTGGCAAAAGGGAAGGTCAAGGCAAAATATAAATGCTTCCGGATAGATGGGCAGGGAGTGATGTGGTTTGGACATCGGATAGTGGTGCCTAAGAACGCCGACCTCCGAAGGAAAATCATGGATGAAGCTCGTCTTTCCAAATTTTCCATCCATCCCGGTAGCACCAAAATGTACCAAGACCTTAAACAAAACTTTTGATGGACTAGGATGAAGCGGGAGATAGCCAAATATGTGTCGGAATGTGACACGTGTTAGCGGGTAAAGGCTAGCCACTTGAAGGTAGTAGGAACTCTTCAACCTCTACCTATTCCCTCATGGAAGTGGGAAGATATAAGCATGGATTTCAATGTTGGACTTCCCAGGACCCCTCGGGGGAATGACTCCATTTGGGTAATTGTGGACCGCCTCACAAAGATGACAAATTTCATTCCGGTCAATACAGCCTATACCGCTATGAAATATGCTGAAATCTATTTGCAACGGATCATTTTTTACATAGGGTACCCAAGACGATAATTTCAGATCGTGGTACTCAATTTGTAGCATGCTTTTGGGAACATTTGCAACTATCCCTAGGCACAAAACTGATCCGTAGCTCAGCATACCACCCTCAAACTGATGGGCAGACAGAAAGGGTAAATCAAATCCTCGAAGATATCTTCGAGTTTGTGTTATCCAATATGGAAAAAATTGGGAGAAATGTTTATCTCTGGCTAAATTCTCTTATAACAACAGCTACCAAGCAAGTCTAAAAATGGCACCTTTCGAAGCTTTGTATGGTAGAAGATGTCAGACACTGTTGTGTTGGTCCCAGGCAGGCGAGAGATACACATACGGTCCTGACCTTGTAAACGAAGCAGAGGAAAAGGTTAGGGTTATCCGCGAGAACTTGAGAACCGCACAATCTCGGCAAAAGAGTTACTTTGACCAAAGAAGGAAGCCCCTTCAGTTCAAAGTCAGTGATCATGTGTATCTCAAGGTCTCCCCGACCAAGGGTGTGCAGAGGTTTGGGTTGAAAGGAAAGCTTGCACCATGCTATATTGGCCCATATGAAATCACCCAACAATGTGGACCGGTTGCGTACCGTGTGAGGCTTCCTGAGAAGCTCTCCACCGTGGACAACGTCTTCCATGTCTCCCAACTCAAAAAGTGTCTTCGTGTTCCCACAGAGGTTGTGGAGCAAGAAGAACTATCGGTTGAGCCGGATCTTTCTTATGAGGAGCAACCTATCAAGATCCTCGGTGAGAAGGAGAGAAACACACGAAGAAGAGAAGTTAAAATGTACAAAATTCAGTGGAGCCATCACTCCGAGGATGAAGTCACCTGGGAAACCGAAGACTATCTTAAAAAGAACTTCCCCGACATCCTTCCTAAGACCAAGGTATCATTTTCCCTACCATGTCGCTAAGCACAATCGAATCTCGGGGCGAGATTCCTTTTCAGGGGGGTAGGCTATGACATCCCAGATGTTTACAACCTTAAAAACACACTAAAACCAGGGTTAAAGGACGGCATTGGTTTAGCACACTTAATTTGATCTAAATTTTGAAATTTGAATTTCAATAAGGCCTTCTTGACACCCAACTGAGATCTCAAAAATCTTGTACTAAACTTGAAATTATCCAAAAATAAAAGTGGTTTGTCATCACAAATAAAGCCTAGTTACTGTTGGTAACTTTTTCAAATTTTGCATTTAAGCCCCTCAAAAACTCTAAAAACCATGCAGAATACCTTTTCAAGTATGGCTCGTTTGAGCTTGAAAAATTCATAATTTCAGGTTCACCCAAAAAGAAAGTTGTGTCCCACATTTCAAACTCCAACTTTTGTGTTTGCACATTTTGAAGTTCAATTCAAATTTTTGGAGGTACACACGTTTGAACCGGGGAGCTCCACGGGCGTCCCGACAGGCAGCTCGGCCAGCTCTGCCCGAGGCCGGCAGCGGCCGCCATGTGGCCGGCGAGCGGCGGCGACCCCGGCCGATCGGTCAATCCCTCGGCAGTCGTGTCCCGACCTCCCGCGCACGCGTCTGACCTACTGTGTTGTCCCGTCGCGCACTGCACGAGCCACATTGCCGCGGCGAGCGGGCACGCCATCATGGCGAGCCAAGCTCCGCCATTGGCCACGCTCGCGCGCGTCAAGCAGAGCTGCCCCGCGGCTGGATTCCCGCTCACTACGTGCCAAGCACCTCTGCGGAGGATCTTTGCTCGCCCACGCCATGATCCCCCTCGCCCAACCGCGGCCAGCGCTCTGTCTGAGCTCGGAGGCGCATCAATGGCGCTGCCATCGCCCTCCGCCTCGCGCGTGTTCCCCAGGCCGCCTATTCAGCTCTAGCTCGCTCCAAACAATCGCCAAGTGACCCTCATTCCTTCCCTCAGCCAGCGCCCTACCATTTTCCTTCTCCTCGTGCTCGCTCACACCTTCTTCCACCTCCGGCCGCAGTGAACCGAGCCCGTGCTCCTGCCGCCGCGAACCAAATCCCCCGTGTTTCCCCCCATGGCTTCCCAATCCCCCGCACCTGAAGCTTCCTCATCCACCTAGCTAGCCCCTCAACCCTTTCCCAGCTCGAATCGAGCAGCACACGCCGGGAACCAAAGCTTTTCCCCCACCGCTCGGCCATTCCCACCGTGAGCTCCACCTCCACGTCGAGCTCTATAAGCTCCATGACGAGCTCCGCCTTCGTCCGGTGAAGCTCACGCGCCTTTCCACGCCTCGCCTCGACCCCCGTAGCCGGCTATCGACGTCGCCGGAGCAAGCCACTGCGCTGCTCACCGTCGACGAGCCATGCTGCTCCACCACCGTCCATGAGACCTACCCCAAACGACTCGCGGTGAGCCCCTCGTCGTTTTCCCCAACTTGCCCCGCGCCGGTTCGCCGTCTCCTCACCGGAATCCGGTCGCCGGCGAGCCAAGGGCCTAGTTGCGTTCCCCTTTTTAGTTCTAGGGTCCTCCGTGTAAGTTTCAGGGACTTGTTTGAAAGGTTTTAAAAGATCTAGGGTCCCTGGCGTAAAAGAGCTCTTAATCCTAGATCTAGCTCAGTTCTGCATTTATTAAAAATATTTTGTGCAGTCAAAAATCACCAACGTTCACCAAAGGCCTAGAAACTTGTTGGCACATGTTGGAAAAATGCTAAACTTAATTTTACACTCTATTTAGGCCAGCAAATAAATAGATGTTGATATTCGGGTAGAAAATTATTGAGGGCTGTCCAAGTGTTATTTAGCCAGCACTTGGCCAGAGCCCTTCGTGTACTCATGTTTAGCTCTGGTAGAGAAATCTCCTGTGTTGGAAGTGATTTTGAGTTTATATGAATAAATCTTGTTTCTTTGAGCAGCAACTTGTACTATTTTTAATAAATTCTGTATAGCTCAGTTTTAGCTAAATTTTGGAGTGAGCCTAGCTCTTATACTCCAGTAGCTGTCATAAAGTTTGTGGATAAAAAGGATGAATAGAAACAGAGAAACAAAAATGAGAAGAAACTAGAGTAGATTGAGTTTTATAAAAAGAAGTAGGCCACTTTTGATAATTAATCAAATATGGCATGTGGAGTTTTAAAATTCCAGAACTAAAACACTTGCATAGAAATAGTGGTTTGTATTGTTTTATATATGTACACTATCACCATCATAAAAGCACAAAACTTACACCACACACACTCTCTAATTTTGTGAAGAAAAGAATAAACCCCTTGTATGTCTAGGTGAATATGACCTTCAACTGCCTTAGCCTTTAGACTAAAAACCAGCAGCAACGCTTAAAATATTGCATCTCATGTAGAAGGCTCTCTCGCTGACCGCACCTACAACCTCGTCCCCGCCAACGAAGAAGAAGCTCCCGAAGGTGGTGCCGACGTGATCGTGATTGACCCAGAGTCTGACCCCGGCGTAGCTCAAGAAGGCAAGCCCCAGAGCATAACATAACTCTTAAATTGTGCAATTATGAATTATATATGCTCGTGCATTTATGTACAAGGAATTGTTTGAATACCCTAGTTGCATAATTCTAGTACCTATGTCTTGAAATATTAGTATGATAGGGTCGGTAGAGCAATGCTTTAGGACCGTTACAAGTCGAGTGATTTCCTATCACTCGTGAGATATAGGAGTTGCTTTTCTTTACTTTTGTTGGAATCATAAGGATGGACGGGCGGGATGGTACGTGTAGATCTCCCGTCCGTGTATGATAAATGGATTAAGGTCGAAACGTGTGGTTCTGTGTGTCAAGTTTTTGAACGTACCACGCACATACCGACCTATGGGAATTGGTAAGCCTGGTACCAGATTGATACAGCTAGGACCGATAGCCATCCCTCCTTGGAAATGTTTTATTTCCCTTGCCGTACACATGTGGATATATGCGTGATTCCGTGAGTGAAGCGGTAAACCTTTATCCTAAGGGAGTGGACCCGACGCCGAGTTGTGGATTGATGGGAAAGGTTGGGAAGTGATTGTACCTTTTATTGCAAGCATTATCCGTGTGTGTTGGGTTTCCCTGGCCAGGTAGTGAAATTCGGTTCAAACTGTTCGCTTCTCGTGGTTAATCAGACTGCTTGACCACTGTGCTGCATTGAGTAACAAGTGGAACTATGAGGATGATGAACTTGTTGTATGTACTAAGTTGTATTGCACTACTTGTATGCTTAGAGAGGATGCTAATCTAGAACGGTTAACTCTACTAGAATTTGATGCTAAAATCATGAAAGTAAGGATCCACTCTTAGTTGTTTTCTGGCAAAACAAACCCACCAGCCAAAAGCCTCTCATGTCTAGAAGTCGGTGATGTAGTTTTCACTCGACGGGTAAGCCTTGCTGAGTATTAGTATACTCAGCCTTGCTTGTGGCTATCTATTTTAGGTACTGCTTTGGAGGAGGTGGTAAATTCCGTCCCTTGGCTTGCCCAGGTTCCACCTGGCTGGCATGTCGAGTGGGTTCCGTCTTCATCCGAGGATCGGGAGCAGTAGCACCATGGAAGGCTTCATTATGGTGTTGCTATGTATCTTCGTTAGTTTATTTCCGCTGCATTGAACTCTCGCACTTTCATTTTAAAAATTCAGACTTGGTTTGTAAAAATTGATGAGACTATTTATGTAAGTTGAACTTGTAGAATGTTGTAATTTCTGGGACTCACCTTCGTGTGGGCGCGCGTGTTGTTTCGATCTTGAAAGTACGTGGTTAATCGGGTATAATCCGACGGCGCTCTAGCTTATTCTGGATTAAGTGCCTGACTACTTGATTAGTGGTCCGTGGGTACTTGGAATAATTTCGGAGTGGTCTGCCACACAGACGGGGTAGAAGGGGGACCTAACGACAACCTGCAACTACTGCTATGAAAACATCCGAACGTGGTGGTCGCCCAAAGGACGGACAAGGCTGTCACCACTTGCCGCCTACCACTCTACTTCCGTTGGGTGGAACACACCTTCTAGCTAACACCTAGCCAAACACCACGTCTGGACTCGATGCAAGTATTTCTCGTGAGGCCTTCACGAGAAATTCCCACGATTAAATTCCCTAGGCCGGGCGAGAAAACCCGTAAGGTAAAAGCCTGAAAACTAACTAGACTCTAGCTGAATCTAAAGGATATGATATGAAAAGGTAACACTACTCTCCTAGATAAACTAAAGAAAGCAGGTAAGGAAAGCTTAACTGATAAAGTAAAGAAGATAACTATATTGATAAAGTATCGAAGTATAAAAGAAAAGACACAAGAGCTTTACCTGAACTCCGAAAGACTCCAGAATCTCGAGGCAAGCTCGACTCGACTCTAACTCCCAACTCTAACCTACTTTAGAAAATATGGAAAGGTTGAGAAGCTCCTTCTTGGTGTGTGTTGAGAAGTGAAGTGGAGGCCTCCTTTTATAGCTTGAGCAGGTCCGTTGAGCATCTTGATGGTTAAGTTAGCTCGGCATGCAACCGTCCTCAGAAGGGCGCCTGGAACGCAGTCGGTGGCCGCCCGTTCGGCCGGTTCCCGGCCGATTGGCCAGGGATGGTGGCCATTTGGCACCGTCTTACGCAGCAACGCTCTGGATTGCTTCCTGGTGTCGGTAGCTGTGACGGTTATTAACTGCTTGGCAATTAAGACATGCAAGTGGGCCCTCTAATCCATGTGATGTGCCTTTCGGGCCTTTTCATCAAACCGTCATTGGATGAATGGCTTCGATGCTTTGCATGTGTGCTAGTTTGCTCCTGGATAAGTGACTGGTAGTTGGCTGAGGTGGCTGGCCGATCGGCCAGGACTTGGCCGGTCGGCCAGGCTTTTTGCCCATTTTTGTCCTATTTTCTGCCACGTGTCCTTGCATTCACAACTTCACCAAAACTTGCGGAATTGATTAAATATAAGTAAAATATACATGGAATGTTATGCAAAGCTCTCATTTTGTCTGAGATGTTGACGATCAAAAGGTGTCATAATGGTCGTCGACACACCCCCAAGCATATCTCTTTGCTCGTCCTCGAGCAAAGCTAAGACTTAGGCTCGGTGGATCAGGAGTTGCATCAATGCATACCCCTCACAAGTGCCCTGTGCATAAACCTACACTCTAATAAAGTAGATTGAATCAATTGGCACATAGTCAATCCATACCTTTGCTCATCTATGGGGCTTACTGCTTGTCTTTCTTTGTCACAGGTTGTTGCAAAGCTGAACGATCATCACTGGAGTTTCCTGCAGCTGTTCAGGTTCCTTCTCGGGGAATAATTTTCACAAAAATGGTTAAATATCCCCGATGGTACTCTCTAGTCACTCAAGTGTATGAATCCTCACCTTGGTCAGGCCGACCATAACTCCTAGTCTTATGGCTGATATGTGGAGTTTTAGGTAGGGTAGATAAGGAGCATAGATTGGTTACCTTTGTTGACAAGTCGAATGATGATTCTCGAGAAGTAGTGCTCATCAAATTCCCATCCTTGGAATATAATGTTTAGGGGAGAGGGAGAGAATGGACTCACACATGGGAATTATGTGATCATTTGGCTCTTATTGTACTCTATTTTTGTGGATCTTTTCCTCCTTTCATTTCTCTCTCTCTTTCTCTCTCTCTCTCTCTCTCTCTCGAAGAGGATAGGAGCTTGGATCCTTGCTATCTTTCTGAATTCATGAGTATTTTTATTGGAGCCTTTCACATGGATCATGAATGAAATAGGTACACTGTGGAGATTTTGGGCTGATTGGTGGGATGTGTTGTCCGGCGGAAATGGATATCCTTGGAGTGAGTAAGTAACATACTGGACAATTTTTGAGGCTAGCAGACAATGGTTACGCAAAGGAGAAGGAGTAGGTAGATGACAAGCACTTCCTTCAAGTGAACGCACCGCTCGACAAGTCTCAAAATAACACAAGATTGCATATGGTGGTTAGAATAAATATTGCATATATGGCTCTGGTAGGTCATTTATCCATCGGGGGCATTTTCCATGAAAAGTTTTCAACAACTCCCGAGAGATTCCTTATTAAGCAAGCATTCTTACTCTAGTTCAAACCATATCAATATTCCCAACAACTAGACTTGGAAATTAAAGCTCATGCTCCCACAAGAATAAATCATAGGGGATAACCACATGCCAACGAACTCACCGAGAGAGTAAAGGGTTATGTACGAGGCACGTGTAAAGCGTAAACAGAGCAACTATTCATCATGTCCAAAATGAAAACTTGCCATTATTCCCATGTATAAATTACTTGGAGAATTCTCTTCATTTTTATTCTTATTATTATTATAAATATATTTATTATTATTATTATTTCTTTTTTCTTTTTTTAACATAGCATAGGAGACGAAGTCCTAGAATTTTATTCAAAACGAAAAACAAAGCATGGCATTTCAAGAACTCAAACGATAAGGGAATGACAGACAACTTACCTATGGTACGGGGCACCTCCACCAAGCTTCGCTGAAACTCAGTAATTGGACTGGTCGGGATTCTGCTGGTTGGGGTTGAGGTCCAGATGCTGGAAGATGTTCGAAATGTCGTAGTGCATGGACGTCGCCATTGCCCAGTTCACCTGCGTGAGATCCGTGTTGTGCGCCATGTCCTGGTTCATCTGCTGCTGTTGCTGGATAGGTCACTCAGCCAGGTGTTGATCTGCGAGATCTCCCGAGTAAACAGGTTCTCATAGTCGTACAGGGCTGAAGTGGATGGACCGGCCTGTGGACCATAAGAACCCATACCTCCGGAGTAGTAGTACCCGGGATCCTGGCCATAGCCTGTCATGGCTCCTGTAAGCTGGCTTGACCCTCCTTGGTAGTAGTCATACATCTGCTCGAAGGTCATGTTGGCAGTCGGGTTCGGTGGAGGCATCTGTGATGTCCCAGGCTTTGCAGATGATGGCATCTGTGGAGGCCCTGCCTCGGTCTGCCTGGCCAGTAAGGCCCTGCTGCGTGTCGTTGGACGTGTCCCGGCCACACTGTGGCGTGCTGGTTCTTTCTTCCTCATCTGCAATTTAAGCTTTCTCACCGAGTAGAGTCCAAGCTTCGAGCATGGAAGCTCGACCTCTTCCTCGTACCCGGGGTAACACATAAAAAGAGTATAGTTCGGTCCTTCCCACATCAAATGCCCTTGCATGAAATGATCAAGACCAATTTGGGTTTGATATTCTTGCATCAGTGGCAAATAGGTAACTTCTGCATTTGTTAAAGCACCGACATACTTGGCGATATGAGTCACCAGAGAAGTAATGTCAATGGTGCACTTTGTAGTCACCATTCTTTGCTAATGACTGAGCATACTCAAAACGGGAGAAAACATCATCTTTTTAGCCATAACATAAAGACAAGTCAATTCAGCATTAAGACAAAGACGCAAATCCGAACGAGGATGAAGAACCATCGCAAAGAAATAATACTTAAAAATGTTTTATATGTGTACACAATCACCATCAAATAAAGTTTTAAGCCTAGCATCCCCTTTTCTATTCTTGTGAAGAAAAGAATGGTATACTTTGATGTCTAGGTGAAAATGGCCTTCAAGTGCCTTAACTTTTAGACCTAAAAATGGCAGCAACCCTTATGGTGTTGCTATGTGTTGTTGTTAGTTTATTTTGGCTGCATTGAACTCTCGTACTTTATTTGAAATTCAGACTTGGTTTGTAATAACTTGATGAGATTATTTATGTAAGTTAAACTTATGGAATGTTATAATTTCTGGGACTTATCTTCGCGTGGGCGCGCGTGTTGTTTCGATCGTGAAAGTACGTGGTTAATCGGGTATAATCCGATGGCGCTCCAGCTTATTCCGGATTAAGTGTGTGACTACTTGGTTAGTGGTCCGTGGGTACTTAACTTGGAATAATTTCGGAGTGGTCCGCCACAGATATCAAGAGCATTGTAAAGAAAATCCATGGCTTGATCATTGAGAGCATAATTTTCATCGTCAAGATTGGGTCTATTATTTTCATCAAGAATCACAAATCCATCTTCAACAATTCTCCAAATCTTTCTATTAATTGCCCTGAGATAAACAATCATTCTATTTTTCCAATAATCATAGTGTAACACTCAGATTTCTAAGAAACTCGAATGCTTCCATATGTGTGCCCAGGATGTCCACAGAACACATATAGATTACAAATATGGATCACAGAGAATATAATGCTCAAAATAAAATAGTTTACATCAGAGTTTAACATTAGACATAGTCTTAAACAAATAACACTGCGAAAGTCTTAATAATAGCAAACGTTTCATAACTAGTAGAGCCTCAAGTCCATAGGGACACTGACTGGTTGAACACAGCTAGAAGTATGGCAGATCCTCCGAAAACTCAGCAAGCGACTGATCATTCAATGCTCCATCTGTTACCCATCCGGGATTTTGTTGAATAGTTGCAAGTGTAACTAAACCATCGTACTTAACAAGTATAACACGGGTTATGCAAGAACAAAAGGCTTGACACGGTTAAACTGCATTAGCACTTTTAGTTGTTTCATTTTATTATTATCCAAGTTGCTACAAATGAGTAGAACCCAAATATAAACCCATTAATAATGCATAAGTAATCATAGAATATTCTAACATCAACCTCTAACATCATCTTCTAATAAAAAAGGATCCAGGCCGCTCATATCCTTGAGGATGGCTATCATGATAGATTTAACACTCTGCAGAGGTTTTGCCCTTTACCTACCGGTCACATAAATCCAAAAGAACTTATGCTACGAGGACTTTCACAAAACACGCTAACAAGCACAGTAGCCATTTTGGTTCAACATAAGCAGCATAACCCAAGGCATTGAGATTGACGTACACTCAGGGCGTAACGTGACGGGGTCAATGGTGTCTAGAGCGAGAGCACAATCATCGCAAACGTGAAGCTGCCATACATCAGGCACTTACATCACGGGACTTTGCCTAACGAGACATAGCCAACGGATAACTCCGTCCTCGATGGATCTAACTATACTCTCACCCATGCTCCCCACACACGCCTTTCGGTAACCACTGGCGGGCTAGACACGTACAAGCTAATTATCCAAGACTAGAGCCATTATAGTTCCAACGGCGGCGAACAAGTTCCTGGGTTGCCGCTTTAAGAACCGGACGTTACGGAGAGACATTAGAACAAAGCACGAAGCACATGCTCTAACTCTCTAGACCAAACCTTATAGAGATACTAGAACAAAGCACGAAGCACATGCTCTAGCTCCCCGAACCATGTTGCTAAAAAGCAACTTTTAACCATCATTAAAGTGAACCTTTAATTCAATGTTAACAATTAAATAAATGTTGTTCGCAGCACGTAGCAAAAGCTAACCATAATGCATATAACCCGGACAAACAAGGAATAAGGTAAATACTAGGAACAACCTTAATGTATATCAATATTAGACACATGCATATGAATGTATGGTTAGATGGTGTATAGGTAGCAAGGATTGTCCGTGTTATACTTGCCTTCCTCAACGACTTGCTGCTGCTGCACCTACTGCTCGTAACCTTGATCATTGCCAAACTCGAACGACTCGTCAACTACTCACATCGATCACCACATAAGCATCCACACATACATGCAAACAAGATATTTAATTAGAATCAACCGTAGATACAAGCAATTTTTCCCGTGGTGTTGATGACTTTCTGGTCACCCGTAGTCCACGTCGAGGTGGATTCAAAGTTTCTAATTGCTCATCTACCAAGAGTCCACTTGGTGTATTGTTGGCATTCCTTAACTCATCATCAAGAGCGCCTGGTTAGTCGTTGTATGCTCAGAAAAATGGTATTCCGCAAGCGCACAGAACTTATTGTAGCATTTCACCTTGGTGTGAATAGGGTATCGTATTTATATCCTTAGGGAAGGATTATGCTTAAAGAATATCAAAGAATGGAATGACAACCGTTCCATAATTATCAACTCACTAACTTTGGGGAGATAACATTTAGCATAGATAATGGCCAATATATGACTGGATAGAAGACTTGGTAAAGCCAGCGACACAAGAGACTCTCAGACGAAAGAGAAAAGGGAAGAGCTGGGAAGATAAGGTAAGAAAGGATCCTAAGACAGTTCTATACTTAGACAAAAGACACACTACAGCCTTAGACTAGACTTTTGCCTAGATGTCGGAGATAAAGCTTGTTTTGACGGCTAGAGCGGGAGGAACTCAGAGTGGGATGAGAAGGGGTTCCTCCAGGCTTAGCAACTACTATTGTGAAAACACCCAAACGTGGTGGACTACAAAGCACGGTAGGGCTGTCACCACCTATCGCTTACCACTGCAGTACCGTGGGGTGGAACACACTAACTTAGCTAATGGCAAGTCAGATACCACGTCTGCGCTTGACGTTAGCACTTCCCTTGGACGTCTATCAAGAGAGAGTCCCCTCAACTCGGAGCTTTCGACGGCTCCGACATAGGCTAGAAAGACCCACAAGATAAAGCTGACAGAGCCTTGCAAGGTCGGTTTCCTGCATGTAGATGACGTCATCCGTTCCATGCAACCGCTAGACGAAACTAAGGCCGTGAGGCCGAAGTGGGAGGCCGGCCGGCCACCCTAGGGCCAATCAGCCTAGGGGTGCAGCCACCTGTCACCGACCTTCGCGTGGAGGCTCCTGATCACGCCCTGAAGTCGGTTGGGTATGGTTTTCTATGAATTTAGTTCGGGAGAGCATGGAGGTGGGCCCTCCAATCCAAGTGATGCCTTTCGATATCTGTTGATCAAACCGAATTGGAAGTCACGGTTTAGATCAACATGCAATGTGTTTATTGTCTCGTGGATCAGTGACGTGGTGATTGGGGCTAGTTGGAGGCCGGCCAACCATGGTGAGGCCGAACTACCAGCCACTGGGCCTTCTGGTGCTCATTTTTCTTGTGTATTCTCCTGCAGGCATAAATCATCCAAAATTAGTGGAACTCATTAATTATTAGCAAACTATGTATGAAACAAGGTATAATCTTCCTCATTTCCGAAAATGTTGACGTGCACTAAATGTTATAATGACTGTCAACATGTATGAGTCAATTTCGGAATCAATGAACCTCTTCAAACCTCTTTTCCACCAGAGATGTTTTCACCACTCTCATGAGGCAAAGCTCAAGAACCTCTCACCATCAATCAATCAATCAAAGGCTTCTTAACAATGTTCCTGAACAACTCAATGAAACCCAATATCCAACTGCCTAGGAGGTGACAACCTCCAAGAGTAACAAGTCAATCAACCTTGCATGAAGAACTCCTAGTGCCCCAAAGCTCAAACGTTAAATGCAATGCACTAGATATCTCTCAGTCTCACAAAGAATGCAACCTCAAGTCATGTGAGTGAGAGGGGGAGAGAGTAGAGAGCTCAAGAGTGTGTGCAAAATGTTTTCAAAGGCCAAGAGAGAACTCTCCATGCTGGCCACCCATCTATTTATAGAGGGTGACCCCAAATCCAACGTTTATGTTCAAATCTCGAATTTTTAGCTTAAAGGCCCGGACAGTCTACCGTTTACCCCAATGGCTATAAACACATTAAATGCATGTTAGACCCGACCGTTTTCAAAAGTGCGGATTGTCTGCCCTACAGGCTGGATAGTCTGCTGTTCAAAACAATTTTTACATGAAACGGTCGAGAACCCCTGTCGTGGTAAGAAATTGACCACTGGATAGTCCGCCCCTAGGGCCCGGATAGTCCCCCATTCAACGGTAGCAGCAGACAAAGCCAGGACAGGCTCCGGTCAGAGACTAAGCCACACCGGCGGACTTTCCGTGCCCCGAAGCCGGACTGTCCGCCATATACAAGAAATTTCATAAAGGCAAGTTTTTCCTCGCTGTACGATCGTCTCTTGACCGGCGGACTATCCACGCCTAGTGGTTGGACTGCCCGTTGTTCACAGGTTTTTGGGATATAGAACCATTGTTGACGGTCATTATAAAAGCTTAGTGCCCGTGAGCATTTCGGTAAAAAGGAGGATTATACTATGTTCCATACATGATTTGCTAATAATTAATGAGTTCCACTAGTTTTGGATGAGTTGTGACTCCAGGAGGTGACACGAGGAAACTGAGCACCAAAAGCCACAGGGCCAGGCCGATCGGCCACTCTATGGCCGGCCGGCCTCCAACCTGCCCATTTCGCCATGTCACTGATCCACGAGTGAGGAAACACATTGCATGTTGATCTAAGCCACGAGTTCCAAGTTGGTTTGATCAATGGACATCGAAAGGCGTCACCTTGGATTGGAGGGCCACCTGCATGACAAAACCTACCAAACTTACTGAGAATCAGACACAACCGACTTCAGGACATGATCACAGACGCACACGAGAAGGACGGTGCCAGGTGGACACCATCCCAGGCCGATCAGGCTGGGAGAGGCCGGCCAGCCTCCACTTGCCGCCTTTCGCTCCTCCTTTCACGTGCATACTAGTCCTTGGATGCCAAGCCTCCCTATGATGGTTCCCAAGCTTCACCGACCTTCCAAGGCTATAAATGGACAACTCCTCTCCACTTCAAAACACACACTCAAGGATCTCTCTCTTCATTTCCACTTTGTAGTTTAGGAGTTGTAGTTGGGAGTAGGGTTGAGTCGAGCTTTGCCTCAGGGTTCTGGTGTCCTCGGAAGTTCTGGTAAAGGCTCTTGTATCTTTTCCTGAATATTTTAATCAATAAAGTTATCTTCTTTACTGTCATGGACCACTCTGAAATTATTCTAAGTTAAGTACCCCATGGACCACTAACAAGTAATCAGGCACTTAATCCGGAATAAGCTGGAACGCCGTCGGATTATACCCGATTAACCACGTTTTTCTTTTGATCGAAAGAACACGCACGTCCACACAAAGGTGAGTCCTAGAGATTACAACATTCCACAAGTTCAAATTAACATAAATAGCCTCATCAAGTTATTACAAACCAAGTCCGAAATGTAAATAAAGTTTGAGAGTTCAGTAGCGGAAATTAACTAACGACGATACATAGCAACACCATGATGAAGCCGTCCATGGTGCTACTCCTCACGATCCTCGGACGAGGACGGAACCCACTCGATGTGCTAGCCAGAAGGAACCTGGGTAGGCCAAGTAGCACTAGCAAGGTCCTCAACAACATGCATACCTAAAATAAAAGCCACAAGCAAGGTTGAGTATACTAATACTCAGCAAGGCTTACCCGTCGGGTGAAAAGCAAGGTGCTTTATACTAATACTCAGCAAGCCACAAGCAAGGCTGAGTATAAGAGCTAAGCTCATGCCAAAATTTAGTTGAAACCAAGTTATACAGAATTTATTAAAAATAGTACAAGTCACTGACCCTAGATTCAAGATTAAATCCTATAAAATCATGGATACATCCAAAATAGTAGATTTTGCTACCAGTGCTAGGCATGATCAAAAGAAGTGCTTTGGCCAAGTGGTAGCTAAAAATACCACTTTAATAGTCCTAAACAAATACCTAACCGAAAACATACATCTATTTATTTGATAGCCTAAACAGAGTCAAAAATTAAGTTTACCTTTTTTCTAGCACGTGCTATCAAGTTTTTAGACCTTTGGTGGAAGTTGATAATTTTTTACTGCAGAAATTATTTTTAATAAATCTAGAACTGAGCTAGAACAGAAATCACTAAACAATTCATAACAGAGGCTACAGATCATATTTTTAGGTCCCCTTTGGACACAGTGCTACTAGAGGCTAAACATGGAAGTTATGCACAAAAGTTCATTTTCAAAGTTTAATTTTTATAGACTGAACCAAGCAACAAAAGCATATACATGCTGTGAAGGTAATAAAATAGACATCGCTAGGAGTACAAATAATTTTAGTTTGTATTTTTATGATTTTTCTATAATTTTAAATGGATTTTACAAGTTCGCGGCTGTTACCCTAGATCTGAAGTTCCATATTGGAACTTTTCAAAACCTCTCATCTAAGCCCCTGAAATCTTTCATTGGGAACCCTGAAAAAGGAAGAAGATGAAAGGAGGCCCCTGGCCGGCCATTGACGGTGAAACCCTCGCCGCCGGTGAGGTCTTGGCGAGTGGCAAGGGCACGGGGAGCATCACCGCAATGTGGGCTTTCCATTCCCCACCTTGGACAGGGGGTTTGGAGGCCAGGAAGGGGGCGGCGGCAAGCAGCGGCGGCGATGGCCATTGGTGACCATGGCTGCGGCGCTGCAGGCGGACAGGGCGACTGCTGGGTGGCTGGGTGCGATGTCGAGGTGGAGGAGAAGGCGTGGGGCGGCGTGGTGGAGGCCATGGGGCAGCAGGACGAGGGGGAGGCGAGCTCGGCTTGGGCAGCAATGGTGGTGGCGGCCTGGAGAGGAAAGAGAGGGAGGCTAGGGTTTGGAATGTCGGTTCCGGGCTTAAATAGAGGAGGAGAATGCGGGGTAGAATTGGATTTTCACGCGGGCAAGGGTGTGGCGGACCACTCCGAAATTATTCCAAGTTAAGTACCCACGGACCACAATTCAAGTAGTCAGGCACTTAATCCAGAATAAGCTGGAGCGCCGTCGGATTATACCCGATTAACCACGTACTTTCACGATCGAAACAACACGCACGCCCACACAAAGGTGAGTCCTAGAAATTACAACATTCCACAAATTCAACTTACATAAATAGTATCATCAAGTTATTACAAACCAAGTACGAATTTAAAATAAAAGTACAAGAGTTCATTGCAGCGGAAAAATTAAACTAACGACGATACATAGCAACACCATAATGAAGCCAGCCATGGTGCTACTCCTCCCGATCCTCGGCAAAGGACGGAACCCACTCGACATGCCAGCCAGGTGGAACCTGGGCAAGCCAGGGGACGGAATTTACCGCCTTCTCCAAAGCAGTACCTGAAATAAAATGCCACAAGCAAGGCTTAGTATACTAACACTCAGCAAGGCTTACCCGTTGGGTGAAAACTACTTCACCGACTTCTAGACATGAGAGGCTTTTGGCTGGTGGGTTTGTTTGCCAGAAAGCAACTAAGAGTGGATCCTTACCTTCATGATTTTAGCATCAAATTCTAATAGTGTTAATCATTCTAGATTAGCATCCTCTCTAAGTATACAAGTGGTGCAATACAATTTAGTACATACAACAAGTTCATCATCCTCATAGTTCCACTTGTTACTCAATGCAGCACAGCAGTCAAGCAATCTCATTAACCGCGAGAAGCGGACAGTTCGAACCGAATTTTGCTACCTGGCCAGGGAAACCCATCACACACGGATAATGCCTGCTATAAAAGGTACAAGCACTTCCCAACCTTTCCCATCGATCCACAATTCGGCGTCGGGTCCATTCCCTTAGGATAAAGTGTAACAGTCCGGAATTTTTGAATGTTTGAAAAATATGAATTTCAAAAACTTTTTGTATGAATATGAAAAACTCTGTTGAAACTAATAAGAGTGCCCTCTTTCTCCCCTAAATTCTTAGAAGCAGTTAAATTTGATTTCATTTTTTTTCTATGGACAATTAAGATAGAGTGGTCATTTGGATTTAATTTGGTTTATTTGGATTTTATTTGAGTGGGATTTGAATTTGAATCTGAATTCAAAATTCAAATCTAAATCTAACTCTAACCTAACTAGCTCCTGGGCTCTAACTAAACCCTCAGCCTACACAACCACCAGCCCAGCCCATCCTTCTCTCCCTCTCCTCTCTCTCGCGCGGCCCATCTGGCCCAGCAGCGAGCCGCCCGCTCTCTCTGCGCTCTCTCTCTTTCTCTCTCTGTCCAGTGTGACCCGCCTGTCGGCGTTCGCCCTCTTGCCTCTCTCGCGGACACCAGGGGCCCGCTTGCCAGCACCACCATTGCCCCACGCGCAAGCCCCCTCTCTTCTCTCTCGCTGTCGCACTAGGCCCGCTCGTCAGCTTTCCCTTTCCTCTCTCCTCTCCCTCACGCACGCGTTCTGGCCTCTCTTGCTCATCCACGCCGACGCCTTCCCTACTCCGCGACAAAAGCCGCCGCCACCACCTGCTCGTGTGCACCTCACGCGCACTCCGGGAGCCCCATGCTAGCCACCAACTCCCCTTGAAACCCTAGCCGCAGCCCCGTTGGATGTGCGCCACGTGGCCATGATCCGGACGCCGAGGACCACCACCTCAGACCGATCCCCCAAGCCCTAGCACCACCCTATAAAACCCCCTAGCCGTCTCCATCAAACCCTAAGCCTCAATTGGGTTTTCCCCAACCCAATCCGCCGCCGCCAGGGGAAGAAGAAGGAGGAAGCAGGGAGGAAGAAGAAGGGGGGAAGGAAGAAGAAGGCAGCCACCGCGACGAGGAGCACCTCGCCATCAAGCCGCGAGAGGAAGGAGGCGTCGACCACGAGCTGTGCACCTGCTTCCTCAACACCGAACGCTGCCGCCGCCGACCACCCAGCCGGACCAACGACCTCGGCGACGTCGACGACCCTGAGCCCGCACTGCACCGCCTCGCCCCTGCTCCGAACTCTCCCTGCCCCGCCTTGACTTCTTCAAGCCCAAGGTGAGCAAAGGCGTCCCTTTTTCCCTCCGTACCCATGCTCAGCTCCGGCGGGTCGCCGGCCAAACCGTAGCTGCGCCACCGTAGGATCCCCGAGCCCTCTATGTGCCGGCCTTCGTGTCGAGCTCTTTCTTTGCAGGGACCTCACCGCCTTGCCTCTTTTGCAGCCCGCCGTCGCCGCATTTGCCCATGCTGCCATGCCGCCGCCGCGGGCTAGCTCCGCCGAGCTCGCGAACGGCTTGGCCGTGCTGCAGCAATGGGTAGCCATGAGCCTGCGCACGCGCTCTTCCTCACGCAGCCACACACGGCCGTCCTTGCAAGCGGGTACCTTTGGCCGTTAGCGCCGTGCCATGCCGCCTTGCCTCGCCGCCATGGCCACCATGGTGCATCGAGCGCCGGCGTGCCGCCGCGGGCTTGGGCTGCCAAAGCCCAGCACTTCCGCACTCCAACACCGCACGCACGCGCACGCGGAGTCGCACCAGCTCTGGCTCGCTTGCGCTCGCGAATGCGCGTCGCCGGCGTTCGTCCAACCTTAGTGGCTTTCCGTCGAACACCTGGTGGTCGCGCCCCAAACACACCCAGTGCATGCGCACACGAACGGCCACACGGCCTTAGCCGCACAGGATATGGTCGCGGCCGCAATGGATCCCTTGGACCCGGCTCACGTGAACCCATCTGACGGTTCACCGTGGACCAGGACCACACTTTCAGCCAAACCAGGCCGAGTTGCTGCCGCGCTTGGGCCGCTCTTGGGCCGCACTTGGCCCACGGCCGGTCGAGGCCCAGCCGAGCGATGTGACCCCGAGGGCCCACCTGTCGGAGGCCGACCCCCACTGACTCCTTGAGCCCACGTTGGCACGTAGGGCCCACTGACCAGTGACACACAGCCACTGACAGCCTGGGCCCACATGCTGACATGTAGGGCCCACTAATCGGTTGACCCGTCAACGTTGACCGTTGACCAGTCAACGTTGATGTCAGCAGGGCCCACTGCTGACGTCATCGCCCGGTGGCCCCTCTGCTGACGTCACGCTGACGTCAACATACCACGTGTCACCCTCTGGTATTTTCTGGGTTTTTCCTTTTTCAAATAATCATTTAACATTTTTAGAAAATGATTTAAACTTGGAAAATTCGTAACTAATTCAATTTAACTCAGAAAAATATGAAACCACTTTCTAAATTTCTCTAAAAATCTGAGTAACACTTTAAAAATGAAGTTGAAGTTATTTGGAGTCTGTTGCTAGTCTTTTTGGATCTTATTTGCCAATAGGATCTTAGACTTTATCGTTTTCGCGTGATCAGGGTCCAATGCTGAAGAACCGCTCTACGAGGAGGAGAACGACTACGTCGACGACACGAACTCACCAGGTTCACGCCCGACTGCCTATTTGTTTACCTATAGGCATTGCTATGCTAGATACGCTAGCGCTTTGCATGATATGATGAGCTTGATTGAGCCTTGCACTGCCCTGTTATTATCGTATACCTTGCTATACCTATATATATATACTTGTCATTATGCCTTGTTGTGTGATGATGAGTTGCATGCTGTGTGCGGGAACTCGTGGTAGATACTCTGGGCGTGTGTGGGGTAAAAATGGGAAGGTGATGTGACTTTGACCTTAGATGGTCCTTGCCGGTGCGGGTAGATAAACCCGACCTAGGCTTTCGGGGTATAGCTGGGGGGACGCTTCTGGGCGGACCCCATCTGGTGCCTGTTGTGGGCACATGGTTGTGACTTGGATGAGATGTGTAGCTAGGAGTATGACGGTTACCTGAGATGGTAACGGTTCATGGACCACCGCGTTGCGATGCGGAGGATACGTTTTTGGGACGATGACACCCGTACTGGCACATAAACCTTGTTGACTGCTTCGTATTCACTATATCGTACGCACCAGCTTGCTTAGAATGGGATGAGAAACAGCTAGCCTAGTATAGGGTGGCACTCGGACTGTAGGCGGTCACAAGTGTGTGACAGTGTGTTAGGGAATTGGGTGAGGAGCCTCCTTTTTCCGATTGATGGACAATCCCCGAGTGGCTTCGGTGGACCATTATCACAGCTCTCGGAGCCGATGTTAGCGTGCTGACGTATCCAGGTCCGAGGGATGCAGGAGGGTGTCATCCTCGCTAGGGGCATACTAGTTGTGGGTTGTGTCTCAAGTTGGTTGCGGCCAGCTAGCAGCCCGAGTTGGGTACAGGCGTACAACCTCTACAGAGTTTGTTTTTGATCTATACGTATAGCCGTGGTCTCGGCCATGGATACCGCAGTGTACTACACGCTAGTCGACCATTGTTTTGGGATCTGCTTCTCTCCCCCTATAGGTGAGTGAGTGAGGATGTGGGTGCAGTTGGGGAGAGGTAAGTACAGCTCTACTTCCCTTGTGATCCGAGTGTGCCTATTGAGATGCCGGGGTTGGAAGCCCGTGCACCGACCGAGAGTGAAGGTGTGTGTGTGATGAGGTGGATGCCGCGGGGAACCCGTCGTGTGATGGGACTAGCCCGGGGACAGATATGTGGGATATGGTGGGATGAAGTTATATTTATATTCGCCGTTATGCATGGGCAAGCCTCAACCTCTTTCCTTGTTATTATTGTTATCCCCTTAGATGATAGGCCACTTAAAGCTTGCATACAGTCGGTGACGTGAGCCTGTTCCAACCCTTTGGGAATAGATTGTGAGTACACAGGTGGAGACGCCGAGTTCGACAACAACTTCGACGGGTGGTATAACTAGGCTGTGATCTACGCTCAAGTGCAGCCTGTGGAGATGGAGCCCCGAGAAGACGAAGGATCGTCTGCCAGCTTCCGTACCACTAGAATCTCACTTTGTCGCTACTTTAGCCCTGCGTGGCAAATAATCGAACCCTTGATGGGAATCTAATAATTAATGACTCTGTTATGTTTTCGTTGGTTCGGATATGATATTACACTGTTTCGAGCTCTGTACGTGATAGCTACTGATCCAGGGACTATCACAAGGGTACAGGGATCTGGTTTCTCGTAATTGAAAAACCGGGCCGTTTTAGTTTACCGCTTCACTCACGGCATCACGCATATATCCACTTGTCTATGGCAAGGGAAACAAAATATTTCCAAGAAGAGATGGCTATCGTTCCTAGCTGTTTCAATCTGGTACCGGGCTTACCGATTCCCATAGGTCGGCATGTACGGGGGACGTTCAAAAACTTGACACACAGAACCACACGTTCCGACCTTAATCCAATTGTCATAAACGGACGGGAGATCTACACATACTATCCCGCCCGTCCATCCTTATGATTCCAACATAAGTGAAGACAAGCAACTCCTATATCTCGCGAGTGACAAGAAATCACTCGACTTGTAACGGTCCTAAAGCATTGCTCTATCGACCCTACCATACTAGTATTTCAAGACATAGGTACTAGAATTATGCAACTAGGGTATGCAAACAATTCCTTGATACGTAAATGCACAAGCATATATAATTCATAGTTGCATAAGTTTAAGAGTTAGGTTATGCTCCAGGGCTTGCCTTCTTGGGCTACGCCGGCGTCAGACTCCGGGTCAATTACGATCACGTCAGCACCGCCTTCGGGAGCCTCCTCTTCATTGGCGGGGACGAGGTTGTAGGTGCCGTCAGCGAGAGCGCCTTCTACATGAGATGCACAAGTTTTAAGAGTTGCTGCTGGTTTTTAGTCTAAAGGTTAAGGCTCTTGAAGGACATATTCACCTAGACATATAAGTGGTTTATTCTTTTCTTCACAAAATTAGAGAAAGCGTGTGGCGTGAATTTTATGTTTTATGATGGTGATTGTGTACATATACAAAACAATACAAACCATTATTTCTATGCAAGTGTTTAAGTTCTATAATTTTAAAACTCCACATGCCTTATTTAAATAATTATCAAAGTGACCTACTTCTTTTTATAAAACTCAATCTACTCTTGTTTCTTCTCATTTTTGTTTCTCTGCTTCTGTTCATCCTTTTTATCCACAACTTTATGACAGCTACTGGAGTATAAGAGCTAGGCTCACTCCAAAATGTAGCTAAAACCGAGCTACACAGAATTTATTAAAAATAGTTCAAGTTGCTGCTCAAAGAAACAAGATTAATTCATAAAAAATCAAACTACTTCCAAAATAGAAGATTTCTATACCAGAGCTAGTCATGAGTAAAAGAAAGGCTCTGACCAAGTGGTGGTGGTTAAAAATAACACTTGGTCAGCCCTCACAAATTTTCTATCCGAAAACCAGCATCTATTTATTTGCTAGTCTAAACAGGGTCAAAAATTAAGTTTAGCATTTGTACCACATGTGCGAACAAGTTTCTAGACCTCTGGTGAAAGATGGTGATTTTTGGCTGCATGAATTATTTTTAATAAATGCAGAACCGATCTAGAACAGAAATCACAAAATAAATCATAACTGAAGTTACAGGCCATATTTTTAGGTCTCCTTTGGATACAAAGCTTCTACTATCCATACGAGCAACATATCCAAAGCTCAGCTACAGAAAAGTTCAGAATTTGAAATGGTGCATAAAACTCTAAAATCACAGTTTGAATTTTAATTCAAAACCTATTCCTCAAAAGTATATATATGCAAAAATGAGATTGGAGTTTATAACCTCACGCGTCCAGGGAGTATTTTTGTGCATTTTTCTGATTTTTCTATGATTTTTAGTGGGTTTTACAATATCTCAGAAAAATGGATCTAGGTTTAAGAATCTCTTTTACGCCGGAGACCCTAGAACTTTTAAAACCTTTCAAACACGTCCCTGAAACGTACACGGAGGACCCTAGAACTAAAATGGGGAACGCATCTAGGTCCCTACGCTCGCCGGCGACCGGATTCCGGCGAGGAGACGGCGAACCGGCGTGGGGGAAGTTGGGGAAAACGACGAGGGGCTCACCGCGAGTCGTTTGGGGTAGGTCTCGTGGTCGGTGGTGAAGCGGCGCGGCTCGTCGACGGTGAGTGGTGGAGCGGCTTGCTCCGGCGACATCGGTAGCCGGCTGCGGGGGTCGAGGCGAGGCGCGGAAGGGCGCGTGAGCTTCACCGGGAGTAGGCGGAGCTCATCATGGGGCTCGACGGCGACGGGGATGGCCGGAAGATAGAGCTGGACGTGGAGGTGGAGCTCGCTGCGGGAACGGCCGAGCGGCGAGGAATTTCTTCGATTCCTGGCGAGGGCTGCTTGATTCGAGCTAGGGATGGTTCGAGGGGCCAGCTTGGTGCATGAGCAAGCTTCGGGTGCGGGGGATTGGGAAACCATGGAGGGAAACGCGGGGGATTTGGTTCGTGGCGGCAAGAGCTCGGGTTCGGTTCACTGCGGCCGGAGGTGGAAGAAGATGGGAGCGAGCGCGGAGGAGAGGGAATGGCTGTCTCACTGGCTGGGCAAGGGTGCAAGGCTGCTCAGTGGAGTGTTTGGGCACGCTTGGGAGGGCTGAGCTGCCTCCGGAGCACGCGCGGGGAGGTTGGACGACTAAGCAGCGCCATTGACGGCCTGAGAGCTCGGATAGAGCGCTGGCCGGAGGTTGGGCGAGGGGGATTGTGGCATGGGGGAGTGAAGATCCTCCGTAGAGGCGCTTGGCGCGTAGCGGGCTGGAATCCGGCCGCGGGGCAACGCAGCTCGATGTGCTCGCTGGCGGCCAATGGTGGAGCTCGGCTCAGCATGATGGCGCGCCCGCGTGGCGAGGCTCGCTCCCGCGCTGTAGCTCATGAAGTGACAGGTCGGGCATGCCGGCGTGCTTGTTGGGAAGGGAGGCGCGGCTGCCGCGGCTTTGGCCGGCCTGACTGGGTCGCCGCTGTGACATCTCTGATGTCAAAAGAATTAAAAAGTGCAATTAAAATCAATGCAACAGGGAATTGGGTTGAAATTCAAAAATTCGTCAAAAATTCAATCATAATTCAAAAACAAGGGTTGTTTGGACACCCAACTGAAATCTCAAAGACTTGGGTGCTGAACTTAAAAATCTCGGACCGAAAGAGTAGTTGTCATCACCTACAGCCCTTCGCGACAACCTCGCCACGGCGTTCGTTCCGCTCGATGACCCTCGAGCGGGGATGTCCGTGACGATCGAGCCTAGTCAGTATTGTCCGTGACGATCGAGCTATGTCCGTGACGATCGAGCTATGTCCGTGACGATCGAGCTATGTCCGTCACGATCGAGCCTAGCCAGTAGTTTCCGTCACGATTCGAGGCCGCACGATAGGACCCTCGAGGCCCCGACGTTCCGGCACGCTCGAGGCTCCGCAGCCAAGCTCGAGGACTCACCCTCGAGCGACGTTCCGGCACGCTCGAGGCTCCGCAGCCAAGCTCGAGGGGGAACTTACCCTCGAGCGACGTTCCGTCACCCTCGAGGCTCCGCAGCCAAGCTCGGGCACTCACCCTCGAGCGACGTTCCGTCACCCTCGAGGCTTCGCAGCCAAGCTCGAGGGGGGCACTCACCCTCGAGTGGCGTTTCCGACCATTCGAGGCTCGGCAAGCTCGAGCTTGCGTTCAAGCTCGAAGCGCCGTAGCGCCTGGTCGAAGTGCCTGGTCCAAGCTCGAAAGTTGTGTCCCACACCTCAGACCCCAACTTTTAATTTTACCCGTTTCGAAGTTCAGTTCGAATTTTTGGAGAAAATTCGAATTTGGAAATCGGAGCTCCACGGACATGCTACAGTGCCCCTGGCGCGCGCTGCGCTGGCCGGAGCTCGGCCGCCACGTGGCCGGCGAACGGCGCAGGCGGCGCTGAGCTGGCCAAGCCGCGGCGGACGCTGGCGCTTGTCGCCTAGCTCTTGTCCGGCCACTCCCGAGCCATCACTTCGCCGCTGTCGCCTCGCCTCGCCTCGCGCCGCGGAGCGCCATCATACGGTCGCGCGCCGCCGTGGCCGCACGCGCGCTCGCGACGCGCCGAGCGCACTGCAGGCGGTAGAGTCCATTCGCGTCGCGCCAAAGCCTCTGCTGAGGATCTCCACTTCTTCACGCGATGATCTTTGACGCCCAACCGCGCGTGTGCGCTCTGTTCGAGCTCGCGCGCCATCAATGGCGACCGCGACAGCCACCCACGCGCTCGCACGCTCCCGAGGCCGCACAGTGCCTCCCTTGCGTGCTCAATCACTCCACCGCGCACTCACACCCCTCCTCTCACTCGCTCACTTGGCCATTTCCACTTCCCCGCGCTCGCTCGGTCTTCTTCCTCCTCGCGACGCGCAAGCCGAACCCAAGCTCTTCGCGAAATTCCTCGTCCACGCTCCACCATTCCCCAAATCCATCCCGCACGGAGCTAGTCCACTCCACCAGCTCCAAACACCCAACTTTCCCCAAGACATTGACCCTTCTCCGGCGAGAATTCGTGAATTCCCCCAAATCGCGATTTTCGGCCGCCGGAGCACCCGCACGTCGAGACCCTACTCCGAGCCGTCCCCGAGGTCAACCGAGCACGCCATTGGCTTCCTCGAGCTCCACTGGTGCTCTAGGACCCCTCGAACCTCGGCGAACGACCCCGAGCTCACCGGCGTAGAAGCCGCGGCGGCCGCGCCGCCACCACCTCGTCGCCGGCGAAACTCCGACCATCCCCGGCCTCCCAACCGTCCCCAAACGACTCGTGGTGAGCCCAGGAAGCTTTTCCCCCACTTCCCGAGCCTAGTTCGCCGCCGTTTGGCCGGCGCAACTTCGGCGAGGTCCCAGGGACCCAAGTTCATCGTCTACCTTTGTTTAGGGGTCTCTGCGCAAAAGTTCAGGGACTCGTTCGCGAAGTTTTGAAAGATCTAGGGTTCTCTGCGTAAAAAGATTCTTAACCCTAGATTTGATTTTTCCCGAAACTTGTAAAATCGATTAAAAATCGTACAAAAATCGGAAAAATGCACGAAAATACTCCCTGGATTCGTGAGAGTCTAAATTACAATCTCTATTAGACATGTTTGTACTTTTGACGAACTGTTTTTGAATTAAAATTCAAACAAGGAAAATCTAAAGTTATGCACCATTTCCAATCCAGAGCTGCGCTAGGGTTGAGCTTTGGATATGTTGTGTATAGTGGCTTTGGACAGCTTGTGTCCAAAGGGGACGTAAAAATATGAACTATAGCTCCTGTTATGAATTAAAATAGGTTTTCTGTCTTTTTGCAGTGCAGAAATCATTAAAAATAATTTGTATAGTGAAAAATCACCATTTTGCTCCTGGAGACTTAAAACTTGTTAGCACACATGTTAAAAATGAAAAACTGAATTTTTGCTCTGTTTAGGATGGCAAATAATTAAATATGTGTTTTTGGTTAGAAAATCATTGAGGATCACCCAAGGGTTATTTGAGCCATCACTTGGCCAGAGCCCTCCTCATGATGATGCTTAGCTTTGGTAGGAAGATCTCCTGAAATGGGTGAATTTTCGATTTTATATGAATTAAATTCAATTCTGCTGGCAGCAACTTGTTATATTTTTAATAAATTATGTGTAGCTCAAAATTAGCTAAATTTTGGAGTGAGCTTAACTCTTATACTCCAGTAGCTGTCATAAAGTTTATAGATAAAAATGATGAGCAGAAAAGGAGAAACAAAAATGCGAAGTAATCTAGATGGAAATCGATTTATATAAAAGAATAAACCTTTTTGTAGTTAGTTAGAATAAAATAAATGGAATCTGAAATTCCAGAACAGCCACCCTAAGTTATGCATCTCATGTAGAAGGCGCCATCCCGGACGGCAACTACCACCTCATTCCCGCAGACGAGGAAGAAGTCCCGGAGGAAGGTGCCGGTGCAGGATCGACCAACCCGGAGGCTAACCCCCAGTCCGAGCAAGAAGGCAAGCCCCGGAGCATAACCTAACTTTACCAAATTATGCACTTTGAATTCTCTATGTTTGTGCATTTACGTTCAAGGAGTTGATTGAATACCTTAGCTGCACATTTCCTAGTACCTATGACTTGCAATACTAGTATGAAAGGATCGATAGGGCATTGCTTTAGGTCCGTTACAAGTCGAGTGATTTCCTGTCACTCGCGAGACATAGGAATTGCTTGTCTTTACTTATGTTGGAATCATAAGGATTGACGGGCGGGATGATAGGTGTAGATCTCCCGTCCGTGTATGATAATTGATTTAAGGTCGAAATGTGTGGTTGAGTGTGTCAAGTTTTTGAACGTACCACATGCATGCCGATGTATGGGGATCGGTAAGCCCGGTACCAGATTGAAGCAGCTAGGGCCGATAGCCATCTCTCCTTGGAAACTTTGTTTTCCCCTGCCGTACACTTGTGGATATATGCGTGAGACTGTGAGTGAAGCAGTAAACCTTTATCCTAAGGAAATGGACCCGGTTCCGAATTGTGGATCGATGGGAAAGGTTGGGAAATGCTTGTACCTTTTATAGCAAGCAGAGTATCCGTGTGTGTTGGGTTTCCCCTGGCCAGGTAGCAAAATTCGGTTCGAACTGTCCGCTTCTCGCGGTTAATGAGACTGCTTGACCGCCCTGCTACATTGAGTAACAAGTGGAATTATGAGATTTATGAACTTGTTGTATGAATTAAATTGTATTGCACCACTTGTATGCTTAGAGAGGATGCTAATCTAGAATGGTTAAATTTACTAGAATATGATGCTAAAACTTGAAAGCAAGGACCTACTCTTAGTTGCTTTTTGGCAAACAAACCCACCAGCCAAAAGCCTCTCATGGTCTAGATGTCGGTGATGTAGTTTTCACCCGACGGGTAAGCCTTGCTGAGTATTAGTATACTCAGCCTTGCTTGTGGCATTATTTTACAGGTATCCTTTTGGATGTGGATGCTATGACTTGGCCTGTCCAGTTTCCACCTGGCTGGCACATCGAATGGGTTCCGTCCTCTGGCGAGGATCGGGAGGAGTAGCTTCATGGCAGGCTTCAGCACGGAGTTACTTGTATCGTCGTTAGATTGTCTTACTTCCGCTGCAATGGACATCTAAATTCAGTTGTTATGAACTTTTATTCCGCTGCAAGACTTGTACTCTGATTTTCAATTTGATCTCGGTTTGTAATAACTTGTGATACCTATGTGTGTAAGTTAATTTGTGGAATGTTGTAATCTCTGGAACTCACCTTCGTGTGGGCGTGCTGTTGTTTCGATCGAGAAAAGAACGTGGTTAATCGGGTTTAATCCGACGGCGCTCCAGCTTATTCCGGATTAAGTGCCTGACTACTTGATTGGTGGTTCCGAGGTACTTAACTTGGAATAATTTCGGAGTGGTCCGCCACAGCTGGCATCAGAGCCGAAACAGCGCACCGGAGAGAGCAACAGACCTTTAATAAATAATTTTTGAATAAAATTTGCCAACTCGTGCTTCCGACGCGTTTTGCGAAGGAAGGTTATCTTAGGACCGCTAAGGATGTTACCTAGAACGTGAAGCCTATGTGGGATAAGGGATCACGATATGATAGGTGGCAAATAGTATATTATACTGACTTCCAGCACATTTCATTCTGTCATTTACTTTACGCAATGGTGGGCGCAAGGTACGGCGATTGCTGTAACGTACCACGGCACTATATGAAAATATAGTGGCGGCACATAGTCAATACGCTGTGATGGCGTATGAAACTAGAATAGGATGGTGGGCGCAAGGTACGGCGATTTCTGTAGCGTACCACGGCATCATATGCAAATATGATGGCGGCACAAAGTCAATACGCTATTTCAATAGCGTATGAAACTGTCAATATGTTGCTTTGGTGACATATGAACATTGCCCGTTCAATGTTAAACGTTCGGGTGCCACCTCTATAGTGGGTGGTAATGAATGGAGACGCTTTCGTGAGTGCTGGCACGAAAGGTTGATTATACATGCTCTGGAATGGAATTTTCTGCAGGTACACTAACCACGATTCCGTAAGATGAACGGTTAGAAAAGTTCGGCTAGTTAATATAGGGAGAGACGGATATTGCCTAGCCACCGGCACTAACTTCGTAAGCCAAAAGTTATTGGCATGTGTGTTGGCGAGAACGAATAGGCCGCTCATGCATTGCATCTCGCTGAATTAATATCGACTTTTAACACATGACCAAATTGAACCGCCGTCAAAGAAATTGAAATCACAACCCAAAAATCCTGCTGAGAACAATCTGTTTGCACCCTTAATTCGAAACTGAAAACGTTGTCAAACGAAAAAGTGTTCAACACGAAAGTTGTCATAAATATTATGAAGTAAATGCTGGAGAAATTTCAACGAAAATGGTTCAGTAAAATTGGAGTTATGCAAAAAATGGTAACCCCCTGTCTGCTGGAAATTTCTGGGGACAGTGAGATAAAAATTTAATTTTTACACCATCTTAACGACAGTTTCTGCTCGAACCTCCAACATGAAACTTGTTAGGAATTACTTAAACAATGTTCTGGCCAAATTTGGGAATTTTTGAGCTTGTAGATTTCTAGTTTTGTAATTTTTACCACCCTGCACAGAATCTGTTCTTATTCTTTGGCGCTACCCGGTGCTCACCCTTGCCCTTTTTTTTTTTTTCCTTTTGGTTCAGATGGACGCCCTCGCTGACCTGGCTAGCTACCCCAACGACGTGTCTTTCTCTGATTGCTTGGGATGGGAAGGTTTCCCTAGCATCTTGTGGTCGGTTCTACAGGCACTTGGCTACCCTACACCGCCACAATATGAGAGAATCCTCATCCGAGACCGTGGTGTGACTCGTTCCCGTGTGCGTTTGGTGGTACACCGTCACCCACCGTGTCCTAGTTCCCCCACCTGGACGGTGGAAGTTCATGGACACCACATGGAGACGACTTGTGAGCTAGCTGCCTTGAATGGCATCAGTTCTTTTTGTGCTCAGAACCAGAGCTTGGTAGAGCACCAGTTGCTTGGGCTGTTCCCACCAACTCAGCCGGATGATCCCCACTGGATGAGGCGCTACCTTAGCTCTCCTTTGAGGATGGCGGAGAACCCCGTCGCAGCAGCCGCTTTGATGATGAGGTGGATATGGGCGTATCACCGTTTGCAGGCACTTCTTGGACGGTCGCAGAGCGAGATGCTCAACATTGCTATGGACATGTCCGCTCGCGCCCGTGACATAGGGGTTGAGAGGACCTCTTTGTCCATTGAGGTGACCACTAGAGATGCCATGATTGCTGACTTGGAGAGGCAATTGAATGACCTCCAGATTGCACACAACAACACCCAGAATGAGTTAGCACAAACTAGAGATGAGCTTGAGGAGGTACATGGTACCTTGGAGCATGCAAATGCTATGCTTGCCGCCCATGACGCTCAGCACCTTCTTGAGCAAGAAGGAGGGAATGGTGAAGGAGAGGCCCCCGATTCCGACATGGACACCGAGGATGACATGCCGTCCCTTCCAGCTCCACCTTCACCTATGGGCAGCGAGGCTACCGCTAACAATTTGGATGATTTTTAGAGTGGTAGTAGCAAGTTTACTCCTCCGCTAGGCCTAGATTTTGGCTTCATGTTGTAATAGGCTAGATGGAGTTGAGCTCCTCCTATTTGGTGGCAATGTAAATTAATGGTGTGGTTGTGGTGTAAAACTTGATGAAGTGTAATAGCTGTGTTGGAAACATTCTACAGCTAACCTTGTTTTAATTATTGATGGGTTTTCCAATCCTTTCTGGGCTGTGATGTGAACTACAAAGTTGTTTGGAATTTGTCAAACAAAATGATCACCAAATTGCAACCCCATTGGTTAAGCGAAATAAAAATGGCAACCAAAACACTATAGCTCGGCCTGCTGAAAAACAGCAAATGCAGAGAGCTAAAGATTGAATTTTTCGGCTTAGTTCCAGTCCGAATTTGATTCTGAGCCCAACATGAAAGTTGTAGAGCATGAAATTTTCGAGCTACTGACCGAATTGGAGCATTTGACTTGTTTCCTGTCGGGAGATATGATTTTTCTTCCGAACTGCGTGCTGATTTGCCATTCTGCGCAGTACACTTTAATATATTGTCACGTTCTATCTTGTCATTCATTATGCAAGCTTATGGAATGTGGCTAATACAAGTACCTACTGCAGATGGCAATCACCCGCAGCGGTCACGACGCTAGTGGCTCCAACGCTAACCAGCAGGGGCCAGAGGGGCAGCAACAGCCACCGCCACCTCCTCCACCGCAGCAACCTCCTACGTGGCAGCAGCTTTATGCCACGCAAACGGAGATTCTCCGGAACCTGCAGCATCAGCAGCAGATGATGCAGCAGCAGATGCTTCAGCAGGGAGGTCAACGGGCCCCTCAGCCTCAGGTGGCCAGATACGAAGATTTTCTGGCAACGCACCCGCCGATTTTCTCTCGAGCTGATGAGCCCTTGGAGGCCGACACCTGGATTCGAGCCATCGAGTCCAAGTTCACTATTTTGGCAACGCCTTGCACCTCCAACCGCAAGGTCGTGTTCGCGGCGCAGCAGCTCCGCGGCCCAGCTCTCCTTTGGTGGGAGAACTACCTGGCCCTGCAGCAGGAGGGTCATGTAGTTGAGTGGGATGAGTTCAAAGCTGCATTCAAAGCTCATCACATTCCGGCCGGTCTAGTAGAGCGAAAGCTGAATGAGTTTTTGGCGCTGACCCAGGGTACTCGCACAGTTCTCCAGTACTCCCAGGCCTTCAATGGTCTGTGCCCTTATGCGGGTCATCACGCCGACTCCGACGAGAAGAAGCTTGAAAGGTTCCGACGTGGCCTGAACACCAAGTTGAAGGCACAGTTGGCCACCACCCGTGCTGCCACGTACGGCGATCTCGTGAACCTTGCCATCACCCAGGAAGACGCCAATGTGGTGCACAAGGCGGAGAAGAAGAGGAAGACTCCCGCTGGACCGTCGAGCGCGCAGCCACAGAGGTTCCGCTTGGTTCCCCCGGCTGCACCGCAGGGACAGTCCAGGGCACCTCAGAGAGGTGGATGGGTTGCTAGGCCGCCACAGCCTAACGCGCCTCGTTTCCCTCCACCGCCGCAGCAGCAGCAAGCACCAAGGCAAAATGCACAGCAGCCAGCTCGCCCTGGAGCCGGCTATCAGTGCTTCAAGTGTGGAAGTAAAGATCATTTTATCAAGGATTGTCCGCAGAACAAGCAGCAAAACCAGCGCCCGGGAAATCAGCAAGGCAAGGGCAAGCAGCAGCAGCGTGTGCAAGTTCGGCAAGGACGGCTCAACTACACCAACTTGGCCGACCTACCCGAGGGAGCCCCAGACATGACTGGTACTTTCCCTATCTGCACTCAACCTGCTGTGATATTGTTTGATTCCGGGGCAACACATAGTTTTATAAGCACAAGATTTCATGTGAAATGCGGATTAAAATCGTACCATACCAAATCATCTTATGTGATATCAACTGCGGGAGGTAAACTTTCATCCAACCAAGTCACCCACAAGGTTCCAATCAGGCTGGGAAGTAAAACATTTCCTACTGATTTGATTCTGCTTGGAATGGAAGGAATTGACATTGTGTTGGGAGCCAATTGGATGACTCAACATAAGGTTGTCCTAGATGTTGCGGAAAGAGTTGTTGAGATAAACTCGCCTACGCATGGCCCGAGTGTGCTATATCTGCCACAACGGACTTGCGTCGATGCGTGTGCTTACACAATGGTAGAAACCCAACTAAAGGACATTCCGGTGGTATGTGAGTATGCCGATGTATTTCCGGATGACTTACCTGGGATGCCGCCGGATAGAGACATTGAATTCGTGATTGAACTTCAACCTGGCACAGCACCTATATCAAAGAGACCATATAGAATGCCGCCCAATGAATTGGCTGAATTAAAAATTCAACTCCAAGAATTGCTAGATAAGGGTTTCATTCGTCCAAGTGTATCACCTTGGGGATGTCCCGCTATCTTTGTGAAAAAGAAGGACCATTCCTTGAGGTTGTGTATTGATTACCGGTCTCTCAATGCGGTAACCATCAAGAACAAGTATCCGCTTCCCCGTATTGACATCTTGTTTGACCAATTAGCTGGCGCCAGAGTATTCTCCAAGATTGACCTACGCTCTGGCTATCATCAAATCAAAATCAGGCCTTGTGACATTCCAAAGACTGCCTTTTCCACACGTTACGGGCTTTATGAATTTTTGGTTATGTCTTTTGGACTCACCAATGCCCCAGCCTACTTCATGTACCTCATGAATTCGGTCTTCATGTCTGAACTAGACAAGTTTGTGGTGGTTTTCATTGACGACATTCTTATATATTCTAAGAATGAGGAAGAGCATGCTGAGCACCTTCGCATTGTTCTTCAAAGGCTGAGAGATCATCAGCTCTATGCCAAGTTCTCCAAGTGTGAATTCTGGCTTGAGAGCGTGAAGTTTTTAGGTCACACGGTTTCCAAGGATGGTATATCCGTGGATCCAACCAAGGTACAAGAGGTGCTAGATTGGCAACCACCTACCTCTGTCCATGAGATTCGGAGTTTTCTGGGTTTAGCCGGTTATTACCGCCGTTTTATTCCGGATTTCTCTCGGATAGCAAAGCCCATGACCGAACTCTTGAAGAAGGGAGTTAAATTTGAGTGGAATGACAAATGTGAGGAAGCTTTCCACACCTTGCGAAGACATTTAACTTCAGCCCCAGTTTTGGCTCAGCCCGATTGCACCAAGCCTTATGATGTCTATTGCGATGCATCAGGCACCGGTCTTGGCTGTGTTCTCATGCAAGAAAACCGAGTCATTGCTTATGCTTCTCGAGCACTTCGGCCTCATGAGCAAAACTACCCCACGCACGATCTTGAGTTAGCAGCGGTCATTCATGCTCTCAAGATGTGGAGACACTATTTGATGGGTGTTCCCTGCAACATATACACAGACCACAAGAGCCTCAAATATGTTTTCACTCAGGCACATTTGAATATGAGACAGCGAAGATGGTTGGAGTTAGCAAAGGACTATGACCTTAGTGTGCATTATCACCCCGGGAAGGCTAATGTAGTTGCGGATGCACTAAGCCGCAAGGCTCGTTGTCATTGTCTTTCCGTGGAGTCCTACGCTGACACCCTGTGTCATGAAATGGCAAAGCTCAATTTGGAGATTGTTCCCCACGGGTACTTCAGCCATATTGCAGTGGAACCAACCTTGCACAATCAGATTGTTGTAGCCCAATTAAATGACGCGAGCATTAAAGTCCTTAAAAGGAAATTGTCCAAGGAGAAGGTGAAAGAGAAGTACAAGTGTTTCCGGCTAGATGGGCAGGGAGTAATGTGGTTTGGGCATCGCCTCGTGGTGCCCAAAAACACGGAACTCCGGAGGAAGATTATGGATGAGGCACATCTCTCTAAATTTTCTATTCATCCCGGCAGCACCAAAATGTACCAAGATTTGAAACAAAACTTTTGGTGGACTCGGATGAAGCGAGAAATTGCCACATATGTGTCGGAATGTGACACCTGCCAGCGGGTTAAGGCCAGCCATTTGAAGGTAGCAGGCACGCTTCAACCTCTACCTATTCCCTCATGGAAGTGGGAAGACATAAACATGGACTTTATTGTTGGACTTCCCAGAACCCCTCAGGGGCATGACTCCATTTGGGTAATTGTGGACCGCCTTACCAAGACCGCACATTTTATTCCGGTCAATACCTTTTATAACGCTAAGAAGTACGCGGAGATTTATTTGGAGCGGATCGTTTGTCTACATGGGGTACCCAAGACGATAATTTCAGATCGTGGTGCTCCGTTCGTAGCACGCTTTTGGGAACAGTTGCAATTATCCCTAGGCACCAAACTGATCCGTAGTTCAGCATATCACCCACAGACCGATGGGCAGACGGAAAGGGTAAATCAAATACTTGAGGATATGCTTCGAGCTTGTGTTATTCATTATGGGAAGAATTGGGAGAAGTGTCTATCCCTGGCCGAATTCTCCTATAACAACAGCTACCAAGCGAGTCTTAGAATGGCACCATTCGAAGCCTTGTATGGTAGAAGATGTCGGACCCCGTTGTGTTGGTCCCAGGCAGGCGAGAGGTACACTTATGGCCCTGACCTTGTGAAGGAAGCCGAAGAAAAGGTTAGGATCATTCGGGAGAATTTGAAGACCGCCCAGTCACGGCAAAAGAGCTACTTTGATCAGCGGCGGAAGCCACTTCAGTTCGAAGTTGGTGATCACGTATATCTTAAGGTCTCCCCGACCAAGGGTGTGCAAAGATTTGGACTCAAGGGCAAGCTTGCACCTCGTTATATCGGCCCGTATGAAATTACTCAGCAATGTGGGCCGGTAGCCTATCAAGTAAAGCTTCCCGAGAAACTTTCAGCGGTACACAATGTATTCCATGTTTCTCAACTCAAGAGGTGTCTTCGTGTTCCGACCGAAGTTGTTGAACAAGAGGAACTCTCGGTTGAACCGGATCTCTCTTATGATGAGCATCCCGTTAAGATCCTCGACGAGAAAGAGCGACAAACACGAAGGAAGGGAGTTAAAATGTACAAAGTTCAGTGGAGTCATCACTCCGAAGATGAAGCCACGTGGGAAACCGAGGACTATCTTAGGAAGAATTTCCCCGACATACTTTCATAAGCCGAGGTATTTCTTTCCCCTCTCTATCTCTAGGTTTAATCGAATCTCGGGACGAGATTCCTTTTAAGGGGGGTAGGCTGTGACATCTCTGATGTCAAAAGAATTAAAAAGTGCAATTAAAATCAATGCAACAGGGAATTGGGTTGAAATTCAAAAATTCGTCAAAAATTCAATCATAATTCAAAAACAAGGGTTGTTTGGACACCCAACTGAAATCTCAAAGACTTGGGTGCTGAACTTAAAAATCTCGGACCGAAAGAGTAGTTGTCATCACCTACAGCCCTTCGCGACAACCTCGCCACGGCGTTCGTTCCGCTCGATGACCCTCGAGCGGGGATGTCCGTGACGATCGAGCCTAGTCAGTATTGTCCGTGACGATCGAGCTATGTCCGTGACGATCGAGCTATGTCCGTGACGATCGAGCTATGTCCGTCACGATCGAGCCTAGCCAGTAGTTTCCGTCACGATTCGAGGCCGCACGATAGGACCCTCGAGGCCCCGACGTTCCGGCACGCTCGAGGCTCCGCAGCCAAGCTCGAGGACTCACCCTCGAGCGACGTTCCGGCACGCTCGAGGCTCCGCAGCCAAGCTCGAGGGGGCACTTACCCTCGAGCGACGTTCCGTCACCCTCGAGGCTCCGCAGCCAAGCTCGGGCACTCACCCTCGAGCGACGTTCCGTCACCCTCGAGGCTTCGCAGCCAAGCTCGAGGGGGGCACTCACCCTCGAGTGGCGTTTCCGACCATTCGAGGCTCGGCAAGCTCGAGCTTGCGTTCAAGCTCGAAGCGCCGTAGCGCCTGGTCGAAGTGCCTGGTCCAAGCTCGAAAGTTGTGTCCCACACCTCAGACCCCAACTTTTAATTTTACCCGTTTCGAAGTTCAGTTCGAATTTTTGGAGAAAATTCGAATTTGGAAATCGGAGCTCCACGGGCATGCTACAGTGCCCCTGGCGCGCGCTGCGCTGGCCGGAGCTCGGCCGCCACGTGGCCGGCGAACGGCGCAGGCGGCGCTGAGCTGGCCAAGCCGCGGCGGACGCTGGCGCTTGTCGCCTAGCTCTTGTCCGGCCACTCCCGAGCCATCACTTCGCCGCTGTCGCCTCGCCTCGCCTCGCGCCGCGGAGCGCCATCATACGGTCGCGCGCCGCCGTGGCCGCACGCGCGCTCGCGACGCGCCGAGCGCACTGCAGGCGGTAGAGTCCATTCGCGTCGCGCCAAAGCCTCTGCTGAGGATCTCCACTTCTTCACGCGATGATCTTTGACGCCCAACCGCGCGTGTGCGCTCTGTTCGAGCTCGCGCGCCATCAATGGCGACCGCGACAGCCACCCACGCGCTCGCACGCTCCCGAGGCCGCACAGTGCCTCCCTTGCGTGCTCAATCACTCCACCGCGCACTCACACCCCTCCTCTCACTCGCTCACTTGGCCATTTCCACTTCCCCGCGCTCGCTCGGTCTTCTTCCTCCTCGCGACGCGCAAGCCGAACCCAAGCTCTTCGCGAAATTCCTCGTCCACGCTCCACCATTCCCCAAATCCATCCCGCACGGAGCTAGTCCACTCCACCAGCTCCAAACACCCAACTTTCCCCAAGACATTGACCCTTCTCCGGCGAGAATTCGTGAATTCCCCCAAATCGCGATTTTCGGCCGCCGGAGCACCCGCACGTCGAGACCCTACTCCGAGCCGTCCCCGAGGTCAACCGAGCACGCCATTGGCTTCCTCGAGCTCCACTGGTGCTCTAGGACCCCTCGAACCTCGGCGAACGACCCCGAGCTCACCGGCGTAGAAGCCGCGGCGGCCGCGCCGCCACCACCTCGTCGCCGGCGAAACTCCGACCATCCCCGGCCTCCCAACCGTCCCCAAACGACTCGTGGTGAGCCCAGGAAGCTTTTCCCCCACTTCCCCGAGCCTAGTTCGCCGCCGTTTGGCCGGCGCAACTTCGGCGAGGTCCCAGGGACCCAAGTTCATCGTCTACCTTTGTTTAGGGGTCTCTGCGCAAAAGTTCAGGGACTCGTTCGCGAAGTTTTGAAAGATCTAGGGTTCTCTGCGTAAAAAGATTCTTAACCCTAGATTTGATTTTTCCCGAAACTTGTAAAATCGATTAAAAATCGTACAAAAATCGGAAAAATGCACGAAAATACTCCCTGGATTCGTGAGAGTCTAAATTACAATCTCTATTAGACATGTTTGTACTTTTGACGAACTGTTTTTGAATTAAAATTCAAACAAGGAAAATCTAAAGTTATGCACCATTTCCAATCCAGAGCTGCGCTAGGGTTGAGCTTTGGATATGTTGTGTATAGTGGCTTTGGACAGCTTGTGTCCAAAGGGGACGTAAAAATATGAACTATAGCTCCTGTTATGAATTAAAATAGGTTTTCTGTCTTTTTGCAGTGCAGAAATCATTAAAAATAATTTGTATAGTGAAAAATCACCATTTTGCTCCTGGAGACTTAAAACTTGTTAGCACACATGTTAAAAATGAAAAACTGAATTTTTGCTCTGTTTAGGATGGCAAATAATTAAATATGTGTTTTTGGTTAGAAAATCATTGAGGATCACCCAAGGGTTATTTGAGCCATCACTTGGCCAGAGCCCTCCTCATGATGATGCTTAGCTTTGGTAGGAAGATCTCCTGAAATGGGTGAATTTTCGATTTTATATGAATTAAATTCAATTCTGCTGGCAGCAACTTGTTATATTTTTAATAAATTATGTGTAGCTCAAAATTAGCTAAATTTTGGAGTGAGCTTAACTCTTATACTCCAGTAGCTGTCATAAAGTTTATAGATAAAAATGATGAGCAGAAAAGGAGAAACAAAAATGCGAAGTAATCTAGATGGAAATCGATTTATATAAAAGAATAAACCTTTTTGTAGTTAGTTAGAATAAAATAAATGGAATCTGAAATTCCAGAACAGCCACCCTAAGTTATGCATCTCATGTAGAAGGCGCCATCCCGGACGGCAACTACCACCTCATTCCCGCAGACGAGGAAGAAGTCCCGGAGGAAGGTGCCGGTGCAGGATCGACCAACCCGGAGGCTAACCCCCAGTCCGAGCAAGAAGGCAAGCCCCGGAGCATAACCTAACTTTACCAAATTATGCACTTTGAATTCTCTATGTTTGTGCATTTACGTTCAAGGAGTTGATTGAATACCTTAGCTGCACATTTCCTAGTACCTATGACTTGCAATACTAGTATGAAAGGATCGATAGGGCATTGCTTTAGGTCCGTTACAAGTCGAGTGATTTCCTGTCACTCGCGAGACATAGGAATTGCTTGTCTTTACTTATGTTGGAATCATAAGGATTGACGGGCGGGATGATAGGTGTAGATCTCCCGTCCGTGTATGATAATTGATTTAAGGTCGAAATGTGTGGTTGAGTGTGTCAAGTTTTTGAACGTACCACATGCATGCCGATGTATGGGGATCGGTAAGCCCGGTACCAGATTGAAGCAGCTAGGGCCGATAGCCATCTCTCCTTGGAAACTTTGTTTTCCCCTGCCGTACACTTGTGGATATATGCGTGAGACTGTGAGTGAAGCAGTAAACCTTTATCCTAAGGAAATGGACCCGGTTCCGAATTGTGGATCGATGGGAAAGGTTGGGAAATGCTTGTACCTTTTATAGCAAGCAGAGTATCCGTGTGTGTTGGGTTTCCCCTGGCCAGGTAGCAAAATTCGGTTCGAACTGTCCGCTTCTCGCGGTTAATGAGACTGCTTGACCGCCCTGCTACATTGAGTAACAAGTGGAATTATGAGATTTATGAACTTGTTGTATGAATTAAATTGTATTGCACCACTTGTATGCTTAGAGAGGATGCTAATCTAGAATGGTTAAATTTACTAGAATATGATGCTAAAACTTGAAAGCAAGGACCTACTCTTAGTTGCTTTTTGGCAAACAAACCCACCAGCCAAAAGCCTCTCATGGTCTAGATGTCGGTGATGTAGTTTTCACCCGACGGGTAAGCCTTGCTGAGTATTAGTATACTCAGCCTTGCTTGTGGCATTATTTTACAGGTATCCTTTTGGATGTGGATGCTATGACTTGGCCTCTCCAGGTTCCACCTGGCTGGCACATCGAATGGGTTCCGTCCTCTGGCGAGGATCGGGAGGAGTAGCTTCGTGGCAGGCTTCAGCACAGAGTTACTTGTATCGTCGTTAGATTGTCTTACTTCCGCTGCAATGGACATCTAAATTCAGTTGTTATGAACTTTTATTCCGCTGCAAGACTTGTACTCTGATTTTCAATTTGATCTCGGTTTGTAATAACTTGTGATACCTATGTGTGTAAGTTAATTTGTGGAATGTTGTAATCTCTGGAACTCACCTTCGTGTGGGCGTGCTGTTGTTTCGATCGAGAAAAGAACGTGGTTAATCGGGTTTAATCCGACGGCGCTCCAGCTTATTCCGGATTAAGTGCCTGACTACTTGATTGGTGGTTCCGAGGTACTTAACTTGGAATAATTTCGGAGTGGTCCGCCACAGCCGCCGCTCGCCGGCCACGTGGCGGCCACTGCCGGCCTCGGGCAGAGCACGCCCGGGCTGAGGTCGGAGCACCTGTGGAGCTCCCTGGTTCAAACGCGTTTATCTCCGAAAATTTGAATTGAACTTCAAAAAGTGCAAACAAAAAAGTTGGAGTTTGAAAAGTGGGACACAACTTTATTTTTGGGGTGAACCTGAAATTTCGAATTTTTCAAGCTCAAACAAGTCATATTTGAAAAGGTGTTCTGCATGGTTTTATAGTTTTTGAGGGGCTTATCTGCATAATTTGGAAAAGTTCCCAACAGTAACTAGGCTTTATTTATGATGACAAACAACTTTTATTTTTGGAGATTTTCAAGTTTAGTACAAAATTTTTGAGATTTCAATCGGGTGTCAAAATGGCCTTATAGAGAATTCAATTTCGAAATTTAGCTCAATTTAAGTGTGCTAACCCAATGCTGCCCCTTTGACCCTGTTTTTACTGTATTTTTAAGGTTTTTAACATCTGGGATGTCACAAAGGGAGGAACAGGTGCCAACTTGCCAAGGGCGGCCAGTGGCCTCTGGCGTCACCGCCGATTTTGCCCAATCGAGCACATGAGAGAGACCGTGAGGAGGAAGGAGGCTGACAGGTGTAGTCAGGCTGTGAGATAGAGAAATTGAGTTCCTATATAAAAGTTTGGCTCCATAAGAAATAGTTCCCGAAATCCAAATTTCGCAATTAAATACATTTTGGAAAGCTTAGAACATCTAGTTTATTATGGAAATTCAAAAATTTACAAAATAATGTTTGCTTGGCCAGAATTTAAATTCAAAAAGGTTTGAATTTGAATTTGACTTTAACTCTTAGCCCTAGCATTTGAACTTCAAAAATATGGGGAAAAGATGCAAATTCAACATTTGGGACCTAGTCTTTTATCAAATTTTTATCCATCAAAGTTATATTAGAAAATGTGGACTTTCTTTACAAGTCTTAATTTTAATCCAATTTCAATTTCCACAATTTGAATTGCTTACAAAGCTTTTTGGAACAAGGTGGTAAAGGAAGGTGCTTTATTTTGCATACTAATCCATCTTCGTAAGACCAAAACTCAAGTTTTAATTAACTTCCTCATTCTGTAGTGTTAGTCCAAGTTTTCACCCTTTCTCAATAGGTTGGTAAAATCATAACTTCTTTTCCATTGTTTTGCCTTATCTTCCAAATTTTTTTATTAATTACTGTATTTGACCTCTCCTTCCTTTCTTAAACCCTTCATTAGTGTCACTAAACATTAGAGGTATGATACTCAAAGAGAGTTTTCAATTTAAAGTCCTACCTCCTTTTATTTGGGAGTTAAAAAAATTATTTTAACTTAAAGTTAAGACATGGACACATACATGGAGGTTAAAAGCTTATTTATTTTATGTGCTCAACTTTAATTATGTCATTAACAACTTGACATATATTAAATATTAATTAGTTCACATCCTTTGTATTTAATTATTTGCAAGCTTAGATATAAATTTGATTTCTAAGGTTCTTTTGGCATTAGTTTAATCCTCCATTATTTTTGTGAGTTAAAAAAATCAGAGATGTCACCTTGATGGATTTATCCTAATAAAAAAACTGCAACCTTTGTATTGTATGAAACCTCATGTTGTGAACAAAATCTCATTTTATTTCTAAAACCAGAAGATTTCCACATGAAGGCCATGACTAGAATAGCAAGCTTTATTAGTCCAAGTGTTTAACCCTAACATTAAATAATTAACAATTATTTTACTAAAGAACATTAGGAGCACTCTAAATATTATTTTATTTATAACCCAGAGTGAGATCCTTTAAAAAGGGTGTGTGACCATGTGTTTTTCACCTCATGTTTATACCTTTAAAAATTGATTGAGATCATTTAAGTGAAATTGTTTGACATGTACAAAAGTTTTTGACATGGTGCCTTTTGTCATGACTATTAACATGTGCAAGTAGCTGGCAGCTCATATCAAGTGTATGTCAAGTACTTATGGTCTTTGAAAAGTTCTTTGGTGATGATTTCTTTTCAAGGTTCATTAAGTCTTTAATTAAGTTTAAATTCCCTCTCTTGATTGTCCTAAACATATTTAAACACTAGAGGTGTTACATTTACTATGAGCAAGCTTTACTCTTCATGTCTTCATTACTTAAGTTTTACCTTAAGATGGAGAGTACCTTCCTATAAAGTTAGACTTAGAGTTTTATTTAGCTCTGTCTGGATTATCTTGTGGGTCTTTCTAGCCTATCTCGGAGCCGTCGAAAGCTCCTAGCTGAGGGGTCTTTATCTTGATAGATGTCCAAGGGAACTCTTAACGTCAAGCGCAGACGTGGTGTCTAACTTGCTGTTAGCTAAGTTAGTGTGTTCCACCCCATGGTACTGTAGTGGTAGGCTAGGTGGTGACAGCCCTACCGTCCTTTGTAGTCCACCATGTTCGGGTGTTTCATAACAGTAGAGCCAGGAGGAACCCCTTCTTATCCCGTTGTGAGTTCCTCCCGCTCTAGCCGTCGAAGTATGGCGGACCACTCCGAAATTATTCGAAGTTAAGTACCCCTGGACCACTAATCGAGCAGTCAGGCACTTAATCCGGAATAAGCTGGAGCGCCATCGGATTAAACCCGATTTAACCACGTACTTTCTCGATCGAAACAACACGCGCACCCACACGAAGGTGAGTTCAAGAGATTACAACATTCCACAAATTCATCATACATAAATAGTATCATAAAGTTATTACAAACCAAGTTTGAATTTAAATCAGAGTATCAAGTTCATTGCAGCGGAATAAATAGTTCATTGCAGCGGAAAAGTAAACTAGCGACGATACATAGTAACACCATGATGAAGCCTGCCACGGTGCTACTCCTCCCGTTCCTCGGCAGAGGACGGAACCCACTCGATGTGCCATACAGGGGGAACCTAGGTAGGCCAAGTGATGGCATCGACTGCCACATCCAACACGGTACCTGTAATAAAAGCCACAAGCAAGGCTGAGTATGCTAATACTCAGCAAGGCTTACCCGTCGGGTGAAAACTACATCACCGACATCTAGACATGAGAGGCCTTTGGCTGGTGGGTTTGTTTGCCAAAAAGCAACTAAGAGTAGATCCTTGCTTTCATGGTTTTAGCATCATATTCTAGTAGATTTAACCATTCTAGATTAGCATCCTCTACAAGCATACAAGTGGTGCAATACAATTTAATTCATACAACAAGTTCATCATTCTCATAGTTCCACTTGTTACTCAATGCAGCACAGCGGTCAAGCAGTCTCATTAACCGCGAGAAGCGGACAGTTCGAACTGAATTTTGCTACCTGGCTAGGGGAAACCCAACACACACGGACAATGCTTGCTATAAAAGGTACAAGCACTTCCCAACCTTTCCCATCGATCCACAATTCGGAACCGGGTCTACTTCCTTAGGATAAAGGTTTACTGCTTCACTCACAGCATCACGCATATATCCACAAGTGTACGGCAGGGGAAACAAAAGTTTCCAAGGAGAGATGGCTTTCGGCCCTAGCTGCTTCAATCTGGTACCGGGCTTACCGATTCCCATATATCGGCATGCATGTGGTACGTTCAAAAACTTGACACACAGAACCACACGTTTCGACCTTAAATCCATTATCATACACGGACGGGAGATCTACATCTACCATCCCGCCCGTCCATCCTTATGATTCCAACATAAGTAAAGACAAGCAACTCCTATGTCTCGCGAGTGACAGGAAATCACTCGACTTGTAACGGACCTAAAGCATTGCCCTATCGATCCTTTCATACTAGTGTTGCAAGTCATAGGTACTAAAATTATGCAACTAAGGTATTCAATCAACTCCTTGAAACATAAATGCACAAGCATAGATAATTCATAGATGCATAAACTTAAAAGTTAGGTTATGCTACGGGGCTTGCCTTCTTGCGCTAGCTGAATGTTAGCCTCCAGGTCGACTGTTACTTCGTTGGCACCGCTCTCCGGGATGCCTTCTCCGTCGGCGGGGATGAGATGATAGAAGCCGTCCGCAATAGCGCCTTCTACATGAGATGCATAACTTTATAGCGGCTGCCTAGTTGATCCAAAACCAAGGCCTTGAAGGCCATATTCACCTAGACATGCTAGTGTACTACTTTCTCCTTCACAAAATTAGAGGAGGGGTGTGGAAAATTTTACGTATCTATGATGGTGATTGTGTACACATATAAAAGAATTCCCATTTATTATCTTGTGGTTTGGGTGCTGTTCTGGAATTTTAGACCTTCCATGTTTCATTTTAACTAATTATCAAAATGGTCTATTTCCTTTTTATAACTCAATTCTACCCTAGTTTCTTCTCATTTTTGTTTCTCTGTTTTTGTTCATCCTTTTTATCTACAAACTTTATGACAGCTACTGGAGTATAAGAGTTAGGCTCACTCCAAAATTTAGCTAAAACTGAGCTACACAAAATTTATTAAAAATAGTATAAACTGCTGCTTAAAGAAACAAGATAAATTCGTATCAAATCGATAATACTTCCAAAACAGATAATTTTCCTACCAGAGCTAGTCATGAGTGTAAGGAGGGCTCTGGCCAAGTGGTGGCTCCAAATAACCGTTGGACAGTCCTCAACAATTTTCTATCCGAAAACACATATCTATTTATTTGCTAGTCTAAACAGGGCAAACATTAAGTGTTGCATTTTTAGCAGATGTGCTAACAAGTTCCTAGGCCTCTGGAGAAAAATGGTGATTTTTAGCTGCATGGATTATTTTTAATATTTTCAGGACTGCAATAAGACAGGAATCACAAATTAATTCATAACTGAAGCTACAGTCCATATTTTTAGGTCCCCTTTGGACACAAGGTGTCCAAAGTCACTGCAAACAACATATCCAAAGCTCAGCCCTAGCGGAGCTCAGGATTTGAAATGGTGCATAAGTTTCTAATTTCACAGTTTGAATTTTAATTCAAAAACGATTCACCAAAAGTACATACATGATAACATGAGATTGGAGTTTACAATCTCACGAGTCCAGGGAGTATTTTTGTGCATTTTTCTGATTTTTGTTCGATTTTTGGTGGATTTTACAAGATTTCGGGAAAAAGGGTTAAACCTTAAGAATCTTTTTACGCGCCGGCCCTTGAATCTTTTGAAACTTCGCGAACAGGTCCCTGCCTTTTTCACTGGGAACCCTGGAAAAAGGAAGAAGACGAACTTAGGTCCTCGGCTCGTCGCTGGAGTTGCGCCGGCCAAACGACGGCGAGATAGGGTCGGGGAAGAGGGGGAAAAGGACCAGTGGCTCACCACGAGTCGATTGGTGGCGGTTGGGAGGCCGGGGGAAGCTCGGAGTTCACCGGTGACTTGCGGTGGCGGTGCGGCCGCCGCGGGCTCGATTCCGGCGAGGGTGGTGGATCTCGCCGGGGTTGGAGGGGTCCTTGAGCACCAGTGGGACTCAGCGAAGCTAGTGGAAGGCTCGGTTGACCTCGGGGAGTGCTCGAAGTAGGGGCTCGACGTGCGCGTGCTCCGCCGGCCGGAAATGCGGATTTGGGGGAAAATCCGATTTCTCGCCGGAGAGTTGGGGAGAGCTCGCGAGAAGTGGGGGAAATGGAAGCTAGGAAAGTGGTCTAGCTCTGTGCGCGAGGGATTTGGGAATGGTGGAGGGATGAGGGCGAATTTCACTCGGGAAGCAAGCTCGGTCCGCGCGGCCGGAGGTTGAAGACGACGGGAGCGAGCGCGTGGAAGTGAAATGGTGAAGTGTGCGAGATAGGAGAGGGTGTGAGGGGCTCGGTGGAGTACGTTGGCACGCTAGAGAGGCACTGAGCTGCCTTGGGAGCGTGCGCACGCACGGCTCGGCGCGAGCAGACCGCCATGAGTGCGGCGCGAGCTCGGGCAGCGCGCGAGCGGCTCGATTGGGCGAAGGAGATCGTCGCGTGAGGGAGTGGGATACGCTGCAGAGGAGCCTTGGCGCGTTGCGGGGAGGAATCACTGCGGAGCGGCTCTGCGCGACGCGCGCGAGTGCGCGGCCAACGGCGGCGCGGAGCTCGCCATGATGGCGCTCGCGCGGCGCGAGGCAAAGCGGCCTGTCGAGCGCGACGTGATGGCTCGGGAGGGGCTGGACAAGCGCGTGAGGACAAACGCCACACGCCGCCGTGGCTCGGCCGGCCCGGCGCGGCCTCCGCCGCTCGCCGGCCACGTGGCGGCCGTGCCCCGGCCAGAGCAGAGCGCGCCAGGGGGCGAGCTGGCAGCCCCGTGGAGCTCCTTTGCCCCTTTTGAATTTTCTCCAAAAATTTGAACTGAACATGGAAAAGTGTAAAAATAAAAGTTGGAATTTCTGATGTGGGACACAACTTTCTTTTTGGGGTGAACCTGAAATTTCAAATTTTTCAAGCTCAAACAACCCAAATTAAAAAAGGTGTTCAGAACTGTTTTTCGAGTTTTTGAGGGGCTAAACTGCAAAATTTTCAAAAGTTCCAAACAGTGACTAGGCCTTATTTGTGATTGCAAAGAACTTTTATTTTTGGAGATTTTCAAGTTTAGTACAAAATTCTTGAGATTTCAGTTGGGTGTCAAAAGACCTTTGTTTTTGAATTTAAATTTTAGTTTTGATGAATTTTTGAATTCTAACACCACTTTTCCCCCCTTTTAACCTGTTTTAAAGGTGCCTTCTACATTTTTATTTCAGGGATGTCACAGCCTACCCCCCTTAAAAGGAATCTCGTCCCGAGATTCGATTACACTTAGGAACAAGGTGGGGAAAAAGTACCTTTGGCTTAAGAAAGGATGTCGGGGAAATTCTTCTTAAGATAGTCTTCGGTTTCCCACGTGGCTTCATCCTCGGAGTGATGACTCTACTGAATTTTGTACATTTTAACTCCTTTCCTTCGTGTTTGTCTCTCTTTCTCATCGAGGATCTTAATGGGATGCTCATCATAGGATAGATCCGGTTCAACCGAGAGTTCTTCTTGTTCAACAACTTCGGTCGGAACATGAAGACACTTCTTGAATTGGGAAATGTGGAATACGTCGTGCACGGCGGAGAGCTTCTCGGGAAGCTTCACACGGTAAGCTACCGGTCCACATTGTTGAGTGATTTCATATGGGCCGATGTAGCGAGGTGCAAGTTTTCCTTTTAATCCAAACCTTTGCATACCCTTGGTCGGGGAGACCTTGAGATACACGTGATCGCCGGCTTCGAATTGAAGTGGCTTCCGCCATTGATCAAAGTAACTCTTTTGCCGTGACTGGGCGGTTCTCAAATTTTCACGGATGGTCCTAACCTTTTCTTCCACTTCCCTTACGAGGTCAGGGCCATAGGTATACCTCTTGCCTACCTGGGACCAACACAACGGGGTCCGACATCTTCTTCCATACAGGGCTTCAAAAGGTGCCATTTTAAGACTCGCTTGGTAGCTGTTGTTATAGGACAATTCGGCCAGAGATAAGCATTTCTCCCAATTCTTCCCGTAATGGATAACACAAGCTCGAAGCATATCCTCAAGTATTTGATTTACCCTTTCCGTCTGCCCATGGGTTTGAGGGTGATATGCTGAACTACGAATCAGTTTTGTGCCTAGGGATAGTTGCAATTGTTCCCAAAAGCGTGCCACGAATTGAGTACCACGATCTGAAATTATCGTCTTGGGTACCCCATGTAGACAAACGGGCCGTTCCAAATAAATCTCAGCGTACCTCTTAGCGGTATAAGCGGTATTGACCGGAATAAAATGTGCGGTCTTGGTAAGGCGGTCCACAATTACCCAAATGGAGTCATGCCCCTGAGGGGTTCTGGGAAGTCCAACAATGAATTCCATGCTTATATCTTCCCACTTCCATGAGGGAATAGGTAGAGGTTGAAGCGTGCCTGCTACCTTCAAGTGGCTAGCCTTAACCCGCTGACACGTGTCACATTCCGACACATACGTGGCAATTTCTCGCTTCATCCTAGTCCACCAAAAGTTTTGTTTCAAATCTTGGTACATTTTGGTGCTACCGGGATGGATAGAAAATTTAGAGAGATGGGCCTCATCCATAATCCTCCTCCGGAGTTCAGTGTTTTTGGGCACCACTATGCGATGTCCAAACCACATCACTCCCTGCCCATCTAGCCGGAAACATTTGTATTTTTCTTTGACATTCTCCTTTGCCAATTTCCTTTTAAGGATTTCAATCTTCGCGTCACTTAATTGGGCTTCGACGATCTGATCATGCAAGGTTGGTTCAACAGAGATATGGTTGAAGTACCCGTGTGGAACAATCTCTAAGTTGAGCTTTGCCATTTCATGGCACAAGGTGTCAGCGTAGGACTCCACGGAAAGGCAATGACAATGAGCCTTGCGGCTTAGTGCATCCGCAACCACATTAGCCTTGCCGGGGTGATAATGCACACTAAGGTCATAGTCCTTTGCTAACTCCAACCATCTTCGCTGCCTCATATTCAAATGTGCCTGAGTGAAGACATATTTGAGGCTCTTGTGGTCAGTGTATACGTTGCATGGAACACCCATCAGATAGTGTCTCCATATTTTGAGAGCATGAATAACCGCTGCTAACTCAAGATCATGCGTGGGGTAGTTTTGCTCATGAGGCCGAAGTGCTCGAGAAGCATAAGCAATGACTCGGTTCTCTTGCATGAGGACACAACCAAGTCCGGTGCCTGAAGAATCGCAATAGACATCATAGGGCTTGGTGCAATCGGGTTGAGCTAAAACTGGGGCTGAAGTTAAATGTTTTCTCAACGTGTGGAAAGCCTCATCACATTTGTCATTCCACTCAAATTTGACTCCCTTCTTTAAGAGTTCGGTCATGGGTTTCGCAATCCGAGAGAAGTCCGGAATAAAACGGCGATAATAACCGGCTAAACCCAGAAAACTCCGAATCTCATGGACAGAGGTAGGTGGTTGCCAATCCAGCACCTCTTGTACCTTGGTTGGATCCACAGATATACCATCCTTGGAAACCGTGTGACCTATGAATTTCACACTCTCTAGCCAGAATTCACATTTTGAGAACTTGGCGTAGAGTTGATGGTCTCTCAATCTTTGAAGAACAATGCGAAGGTGCTCGGCATGCTCTTCCTCATTCTTGGAATATATAAGAATGTCGTCAATGAAAACCACCACGAACTTGTCTAGCTCTGACATGAAAACCAAATTCATGAGGTACATGAAGTAGGCTGGGGCATTGGTGAGTCCAAATGACATGACCAAGAATTCATAAAGTTCGTAACGAGTAGAAAAGGCAGTCTTTGGAATGTCACAAGGTCGGATTTTTATTTGGTGATAGCCAGAGCGGAGATCAATCTTAGAGAACACTCTGGCGCCAGCTAGTTGGTCAAACAGGACATCAATACGGGGGAGTGGGTACTTGTTTTTAATAGTCACCGCATTGAGAGGCTGGTAATCGATACACAACCTCAAAGAATGGTCCTTCTTCTTCACAAAGATAGCGGGACATCCCCAAGGTGACACACTAGGACGAATGAAACCCTTGTCTAGCAGTTCTTGGAGTTGAATTTTTAATTCAGCCAATTCATTGGGTGACATTCTATATGGTCTCTTTGATATAGGTGCTGTGCCAGGTTGGAGTTCAATCACAAATTCAATGCCTCTATCCGGCGGCATCCCAGGTAAGTCATCCGGAAAAACATCGGCATACTCACATACCACCGGAATGTCCTTTAGTTGCATTTCTACCATTGTATAAGCACAAGCATTGGCGCAATTCCGTTGTGGCAGATATAGCACACTAGGGCCATGTATCGGCGAGTTTATTTCGACAACTCGTTCCGCAACATCTAGCACAACTTTATGTTGAGTCATCCAATTGGCCCCCAAAACAATGTCAATCCCTTCCATACCAAGCAGAATTAAATCAGTAGGAAATATTTTACTTCCCAGCCTGATTGACACTCTTCGGGTGACTTGGTTGGATGCTATTTTACCTCCCGCAGTTGATATCACATATGATGATTTGGTATGGTAAGATTTTAACCCATATTTTGCATGAAATCTGGTGCTTATAAAACTATGTGTTGCCCCGGAATCAAACAATATCACAGCAGGTTGATTGTGGATAGGAAAGGTACCAGTCATATCTGGGGCTCCCTCAGGTAGGTCGGCCAAGGTGGTGTAGTTAAGCCTTCTTTGTCGGACCTGCACCCGCTGCTGCTGTTTGCCCTTACTTTGCTGATTTCCCGGGCGCTGGTTCTGTTGCTTGTTCTGTGGGCAGTCCTTGATGAAGTGACTGTTGCTGCCACACTTGAAGCACTGATAGCTGGCTCCAGGGCGAGCTGGCTGTTGTGCGTTCTACCTTGGCGCCGGTTGCTGCTGCGGCGGTGGAGGGAAACGGGGCGCACTTGGCTGTGGTGGCCTAGCAACCCATCCACCTCCCTGGGGTGCCCTTGACTGTCCTTGCGGTGCAGCCAGGGGAACCAGGCGGAATCTCTGCGGCTGCGCGCTTGAGGGTCCAGCGGGAGCTTTCCTCTTCTTCTCCGCCTTGTGTACCATGTTGGCATCTTCTTGGGCGATGGCGATGTTCACAAGCTCGCCATACGTGGCAACTCGAGTGGTGGTCAATTGGGCCTTTAACTCAGTATTGAGGCCACGTCGGAACCTCTCCAATTTCTTCTCGTCAGAGTCGGCGTGATGACCCGCGTATGGGCACAAACCATTGAAGGCCTGGGCGTATTGGAGCACCGTGCGGGTACCCTGGGTCAAAGCCAGAAACTCATTCAATTTCTGCTCTACCAAGCCGGCAGGAATATGGTGAGCCTTGAAAGCAGTCTTGAACTCATCCCACTCAATCACGTGACCCTCCTGCTGCAGGGCCAAGTAATTCTCCCACCATAGGAGAGCCGTGCCGCGGAGCTGCTGCGCCGCGAAAACTACCTTGCGGTTGGAGGTGCAAGGCGTGGCCAAGATAGAGAACTTGGATTCGACGACTCGAATCCACGTATCGGCCTCCAGGGGCTCATCGGCTCTTGAGAACACCGGCGGGTGTGTAGCCAGAAAATCCTCATACCGGGCCACTTGAGGCTGAGGGGCCCGTTGACCTCCCTGCTGTAGCATCTGTTGTTGCATCATTTGTTGCTGATGCTGCAGGTTCCGTAGGATTTCCGTTTGCGTAGCATACAATTGCTGCCACGTCGGAGGTTGCTGCGGTGGCGGAGGTGGTGGCGGCTGTTGCTGCCCCTCTGGCCCTTGCTGGTTAGCATTGGAGCCACTAGCGTCATGACCGCTGCGGGTGATTGCCATCTGCAGTAGGTATTTGTATTAGCCACATTTCATAAGCTTGCATAATGATGACAAGATAGAACGTGACAATATAATGAAGTTTACTGCGTAAGAGTGACATATCGACAAGCAGTTGGGAGGAAAAATTCATTTCTCCCAACAGGAAGCAAGTCAAATCCTCCAATTCGGTCAGTAGCTCGAAAATTTCATGCTCTACAGCTTTCATGTTTGTCTCAGAATCGAATTCGGGCGGGAACTAAGCCGAAAAATTCAACCTTTAGCTCTCTGCGTTTGCTGTTTTACGGCAGGCCGAGCTGTAGTATTTTGGTTGCCATTTTATTTCGCTTAACCAATAGGGTTGAAATTTTGTGAACAATTCGTTCGACAAATTCCAAACAACTTTGTAGTTCACATCACAGCCCAGAAATGAATGGAAAACCCATCAATAATTAAAACAAAGTTAGCTGCAGAATGTTTTCCACACCGCCATTACAACCTTCATCAAATTTTGGCTCACACAACCACACCATTAAATTACTTTGTCACAAAAGATTGAATGGAAGCTCAACTCCATCTAGCCTATTACAACATGAAGCCAAAATTTAGGCTATGCGGAGGAGTAATCTTGCTACTACCACTTCTAGAAATCATCTAGGTTGTTAGCGGTAGCCTCGCTGCCCATAGGTGATGGTGGAGCTGGAAGGAGCGGCATGTCATCCTCGGTATCCATGTCGGAGTGGGGGGCCTCCCCTTCCCCATGCTCTCCATCCTGCTCAAGAAGGTGCTGAGCATCATGGGCGGCTAACATGGCATTGGCATGCTCCAAAGTACCGTGCACCTCCTCAAGCTCTTCTCTTGTTTGGGCTAGTTCGTTTTGGACATTGTTGTGCGCGATGTGGAGGTCAGACAATTGCCTTTCCAAATCGGCAATCATGGCGTCTCTGGTGCTCACCTCAATGGACAAGGAGGTCCTCTCAACCCCAATGTCACGGGCACGAGCAGACATGTCCATGGCAAGGTTGAGCACCTCGCTCTGTGACCGTCCTAAAAGTGCCTGCAGGCGGTGGTAAGCTCGGATCCACCTCATCATAAGTGCTGCTGCAGCGACGGGATTCTCCGCCATCCTCAAAGGGGAGCTAAGATAGCGCCTCATCCAATGGGCATCGTCCGGCTGGGTCGGTGGGAACAACCCAAGCAGCTGATGCTCTACCAAGTCCTGGTTCTGAGCGTAAAAAGCACTGATTCCATTCAGGGCGGCTAGCTCACAAGTAGTCTCCATGTGGTGTCCATGAACTTCCACACTCCAAGTGGGGGAGCTAGGACACGGTGGATGGCGATGTACCACCAAACGCACACGAGATCGGGTCACACCTCGGTCTCGGATGAGGGTTCTCTCATATTGTGGCGGGGTAGGATAATCGAGTGCCTGCAAAACTGACCACAGAATGCTAGGGAAACCTTCCCATCCTAGGCAGTCCAGAAAGGAAATGTCGTTGGGGTAGCTGGCCAAGTCAGCGTGAGCGTCCATTCTGAACCAAAAAGAAAAGGGCAAGGGTGAGAACCGGTTAGCGCCAAAGAAAATAAAACAGATTCTGGACAGTGTAGTAAAAATTATAAAACTCGGCATCTACAAGCTCAAGAATTCCCAAATTTGGCCAGGACATTGTTTAAGTACTTCCAAACAAGTTTCATGTTGGAGGTTTAAGCAGAAACTGTCGTTAAGAAGGTGCAAAAATTCAATTTTCATCTCACTGTTCCCAGAAATTTCCAGCAGACAGGGGGTTACTATTTTAAGCATAACTCCAGTTCTACTGAACCATTTTCGTTGAAACTTCTACAGCACAAACTACATAACATTTATGACAACTTTCATGTTGAACACTTTTTCGTTTGGCAACGTTTTCAGTTTCGAATTAATGGTGCAAACAGACTGGTTTCGGCAGAGTTTCAGTCGTGATTCAAATTTTGACGGCGGGTTCGATGGTCACGTATTAAGGTTCAATATAATCTCAGTGAATTGCATGAATGAGCGGCCTATTCGTTCTCGCCAACACACATGCCAATAAACTTTTGGCCGACGAAGTTAGTGCCGGTGGCTAGGCAATATCCGTCTCTCCCTATATTAACTAGCCGAACTTTTCTAACCGTTCATCATACGGAATCGTGGTTAGTGTACCTGCAGAAATTTCCATTCCAGAGCATGTATAATCAACCTTTCGTGCCAGCACTCATGAAAGCGTCTCCATTCATTACCACCCACTATAGAGGTGGCACCCGAACGTTCAACATTGAACGGGCAATGTTTCATATGTCACCATGGCAACATATTGACAATTTCATACGCTCATGAAACAACGTATTGACTTTGTGCCGCCATCATATTTGCATATGATGCCGTGGTACGCTACAACAATCGCCGTACCTTGCGCCCACCATGCTATTCTAGTTTCATACGCCATCACAGCGTATTGACTATGTGCCGCCATCATATTTGCATATGATGCCGTGGTACGCTACAGCAATCGCCGTACCTTGCGCCCACCATGCTATTCTAGTTTCATACGCCATCACAGCGTATTGACTATGTGCCGCCACTATATTTTCATATAGTGCCGTGGTATGTTACAGCAATCGCCGTACCTTGCGCCCACCATTGTGTAAAGTAAATGACAGAATGAAATGTGCTGGAAGCCAGTATAATATATTATTAGCCACCTATCATATCGTGATCCCTTAACCCACATAGGCTTCACGCTCTATGTAACATTCTTAGCGGTCCTAAGAATAACCTTCCATCGTAAAACGCGGCGGAAGTAAGAGTTGGCAAGTTTTATTCCAAAATGTTTATTTAAGGTTTGTTGCTCTCTCTGGTGCGCCTGTTTCGGCTCTGATGCCAGCAATGGCGGACCACTCCGAAATTATTCCAAGTTAAGTACCCCTGGACCACTAATCGAGCAGTCAGGCACTTAATCCGGAATAAGCTAGAGCGCCGTCGGATTAAACCCGATTTAACCACGTACTTTCTCGATCGAAACAACACACGCGCCCACACGAAGGTGAGTTCCAGAGATTACAACATTCCACAAATTCATCATACATAAATAGTATCATAAAGTTATTACAAACCAAGTTTGAAATTTAAATCAGAGTATCAAGTTCATTGCAGCGGAATAAATAGTTCATTGCAGTGGAAAAGTAAACTAGCGACGATACATAGTAACACCATGATGAAGCCTGCCACGGTGCTACTCCTCCCGTTCCTCGGCAGAGGACGGAACCCACTCGATGTGCCATCCAGGGGGAACCTGGGTAGGCCAAGTGATGGCATCGACTGCCACATCCAACACGGTACCTGTAATAAAAGCCACAAGCAAGGCTGAGTATGCTAATACTCAGCAAGGCTTACCCGTCGGGTGAAAACTACATCATCGACATCTAGACATAAGAGGCCTTTGGCTGGTGGGTTTGTTTGCCAAAAAGCAACTAAGAGTAGATCCTTGCTTTCATGGTTTTAGCATCATATTCTAGTAGATTTAACCATTCTAGATTAGCATCCTCTACAAGCATACAAGTGGTGCAATACAATTTAATTCATACAACAAGTTCATCATTCTCATAGTTCCACTTGTTACTCAATGCAACACAGCGGTCAAGCAGTCTCATTAACCTCGAGAAGCGGACAGTTTGAATCGAATTTTGCTACCTGGCCAGGGGAAACCCAACACACACGGACAATGCTTGCTATAAAAGGTACAAGCACTTCCCAACCTTTCCCATCGATCCACAATTCGGAACCGGGTCCACTTCCTTAGGATAAAGGTTTACTGCTTCACTCACAGCATCACGCATATATCCACAAGTGTACGGCAGGGGAAACAAAAGTTTCCAAGGAGAGATGGCTATCGGCCCTAGCTGCTTCAATCTGGTACCGGGCTTACCGATTCCCATATATCGGCATGCATGTGGTGGATCTCGCCGGGGTTGGAGGGGTCCTTGAGCACCAGTGGGACTCAGCGAAGCTAGTGGAAGGCTCGGTTGACCTCGGGGAGGGCTCGAAGTAGGGGCTTGACGTGCGCATGCTCCGGCGGCCGGAAATGCGGATTTGGGGGAAAATCCGATTTCTCGCCGGAGAGTTGGGGAGAGCTCGCGAGAAGTGGGGGAAATGGAAGCTAGGAAAGTGGTCTAGCTCTGTGCGCGAGGGATTTGGGAATGGTGGAGGGACGTGGGCGAATTTCACTCGGGAAGCAAGCTCGGTCCGCGCGGCCGGAGGTTGAAGACGACGGGAGCGAGCGCGGGGAAGTGAAATGGTGAAGTGTGCGAGATAGGAGAGGGTGTGAGGGGCTCGGTGGAGTACGTTGACACGCTAGAGAGGCACTGAGCTGCCTTGGGAGCATGCGCACGCACGGCTCGGCGCGAGCAGACCGCCATGAGTGCGGCGCGAGCTCGGGCAGCGCGCGAGCGGCTCGATTGGGCGAAGGAGATCGTTGCGTGAGGGAGTGGGATACGCTGCAGAGGAGCCTTGGCGCGTAGCGGGGAGGAATCACCGTGGAGCGGCTCTGCGCGACGCGCGCGAGCGCACGGCCAACGGCGGCGCGGAGCTCGCCATGATGGCGCTCGCGCGGCGCGAGGCAAAGCGGCCTGTCGAGCGCGACGTGATGGCTCGGGAGGGGCTGGACAAGCGCGTGAGGACAAACGCCACATGCCGCCGCGGCTCAGCCGGCCTGGCGCGGCCTCCGCCACTCGCCGGCCACGTGGCGGCCGTGCCCCGGCCAGAGCAGAGCGCGCCAGGGGGCGAGCTGGCAGCCCCGTGGAGCTCCTTTGCCCCTTTTGAATTTTCTCCAAAAATTTGAACTGAACTTGGAAAAGTGTAAAAATAAAAGTTGGAATTTCTGATGTGGGACACAACTTTCTTTTTGGGGTGAACCTGAAATTTCAAATTTTCCAAGCTCAAACAACCCAAATACAAAAAGGTGTTCAGAACTATTTTTCGAGTTTTTGAGGGGCTAAACTGCAAAATTTTCAAAAGTTCCAAATAGTGGCTAGGCCTTATTTGTGATGAAAAACAACTTTTATTTTTGGAGATTTTCAAGTTTAGCACAAAATTCTTGAGATTTCAGTTGGGTGTCAAAAGACCTTTGTTTTTGAATTTAAATTTTAGTTTTGATGAATTTTTGAATTCTAACACCACTTTTCCCCCCTTTTAGCCTGTTTTAAAGGTGCCTTCTACATTTTTATTTCAGGGATGTCACACGAAGCAAGGTCTGACCCCGACATCTATGTATAAGTCTAAGCTAAGGATATAGTGTGTCATTTCTATAAGTATAGAAGAGTCATAGGATACTTTCTCTCCTTGTTCTCCCAGCTCTTCCCTTTTCTCTTTCATCTAAGAGTCTCTTGTGTCGCGTTGGCTTTCCCAAGCCTTCTATCCGGTCATACATTGGCCATTATCCAAGCTATATGTTACCTCCCCTAAGGTAGTGAGTTGATAATGCTGGGAAAAGTTTTCATTCCATTCTTCAATATTCTTTAACCATAGTGCTTCCCTGAGGATATAAATACGATACCCTTGTTTACTCCAAGGTGAAGTGCTACAACGGGTTATTCTGTACGCTTGGGGAATCTCATGAGCATATAATATACCTACTAGGCGTTCCTGACTTTGCGTTAAGGAATGCCAACAATCATTTCTGGCGCCATTGTCGGGGAAGCAATTGGCTAAAGATATTGTTGAATTGTTTGATAAATTTTCACAGTTTTATCATCGCTAGTCTTAGCAGGTTTATCACTGCTATCTTTGTCTTTATGATGAACACAGGGCAGTCATTGACCGATTTCAACCTTCCTTCAAACTTCGATAATATTCCAGAACACATTGGGAGAACTGTGAGATGACGCTTCGTTCCACCGCATATTTCTCTAAGCCTGGAGTCTGACTCTTTGTCGGAATCTTCAGTCATTATATTCAATAAGCACCACCTTCACCAATCATGTCTGCGACTACCGCAAAGACCCTTGTAACACCCCGATTTCCAAGAAACCTGAATGCTTCCATATGTGTGCCCAGGATGTCCATAGAACACATACAGATTACAAATATGGATCACAGAGAACACAATGCTCGAATGAAATAGTTTACAACAGAGTTTAACACAAGACATAGTCTTAAACAAATAATAGCAGAAGTCTTAATAATAGCAAACGTTTCATAACTAGTAGAGCCTCAAGTCCATTGGGACACCGACTGGTTGAACACAGCTAGAAGTACGGCAGATCCTCCGGAAACTCAGCAAGCGACTGATCATTCAATGCTCCATCTGTTACCCATCTGGGATTTTGTTGAATAGTTGCAAGTGTAAGTAAACCATCTTACTTAACAAGTATAACACGGGTTATGCAAGAACAAAAGGCTTGACACGGTTAAACTGCATTAGCACTTTTAGTAGTTTCATTTTATTGTCATCCAAATTACTACAAGTGAGTACAAACCCAAGTATAAACCCATTAATAAAATGTATAAATAATTATAGAATATTCCAACATCAACCTCAACATCATCTTCTAATAAAAAAGGATCCAGGCCGCTCGTAACCATGAGCACGGCTATCATGATAGACACTCTGCAGAGGTTTCTCCCTTTACCCGCTGGTCACATAAATCCAAAAGAACTTATGCTATGTGGACTTTCACAAAACACCCTAACAAGCATAGTAGCCATTTTGGTTCAACATAGGTAGCATAACCTAAGGCATCGAGATTGACGTACGCTTAGGGCGCAACATGAGGGGGTCAATGGCGTCCAGAGCGAGGGCGCATTCATCGCAACGTGTGAAGCTGCCGTACATTAGGCGCTTACATCATGGGACTTTGCCTAACGAGACATAGCCAACGGATAAATCCGTCCTCGATGGATCAAACTATACTCTCACGAATGTTCCCCACATACGCCTTTCGGTAACCACTGGCAAGCTAGATACATACAAGCTAATTATCCAAGACCAGAGCCATTATAGTTCCAACGGCGGCGAACAAGTTCCTAGGTTGCCGCTTTAAGAACCGGACCTTACAGAGATACATTCGAACAAAGCATGAAGCACATGCTCTAATTCCCTAGACCAAACCTTGTGGAGACACTAGAACAAAGCACGAAGCACATGCTCTAGTTCCCCAAACCATGTAACTAAAAATCATCTTTTAATCATCATTGAAGTGAACCATTAATTTAGTATTAACAATTAAGTAAATGTTGTTCACAGCGCATAGCAAAAACTAACCATAATGCATATAACCCAGGTAAACAAGGAGTAAGGTAAAGACAAGGAACATCCTTAGTGTATAACAAAATTAGACACATGCATATGAACATATGATTAAATGGTGTATAGGTAACCAAGCATTGTCTGTGTTATACTTGCCTTCCTCAATAAACTGCTGCTGCACCTGCTCCTCGGGAACGGGATCGTCAGCGAACTCAAACGGCTCGTCAACTACTCACATTGGTCACCACACAAGCATCCACACATAAATGCAAACATGGTATTTAATTAGAACAGTATACCAAACATAAACAAATGATGAAAAGAAGGATTTAGAGTTACTGTATGCTTCTCTACGAACACATGAGCGCAAAAATCACTGAAATCAGAGTTAAAATGGAGAAATTACGCTAAAAACGGGTTCTAGGGGCTTGCTGGTGAGAGTTTTAGGCTTCCAGGGTGTTTTTGAAAGAAACCAAGGACCTAAAACATAATTTTGTATAGAAAACCCGAGGGTCAAAGAGTAAAACAGCCATCTAGGACGGCGGCTCCTATTTTTCAAAAGCGCAGGGCTAAACCGAAAGAAAAAGGACTATTTTGCAAATATTTTTGAATAGAGGTGGACCGCGGGTTGATTTTTGTAAAAGGTAGGGGCTATTTTGCCAAATGGCCATGGCTGACAAGTAAGCTTCGGTTGACCTAGGTTGGATCTATCTTGGGCCGTTGGATCCTGATCGGACCACGCTGGTCAAAAGGGCTCAGGGGGTCGCCGGAGACGCGGGGGACGACGGCGCGCGGCCGGGACTTCGCCGGCGTTGAGCTAAACCAGCGCTACAGGGCAACAAATCTCGCCGTGCTTGGCCCTGGAGGAAGAGGGGACAACGGGGATCTCGTTTGGGGGTTATGGATGGGGATAGCGCGACGGTGGTGACGTGCGACGGCGAGCGGTGGCTCGGCCACTCCGGCGAGGTCGCGCATGCAGAAAACGTGGAAGAGAGTGAGCGCGGTTGGACGGGGGAGCTTCCTCACCTCCTGGAGAAGCTCCAAGGCGAGAGCTTGGCAGCAATGGGGCAGCGAAGCAGTGGGGCGATGGCGGTGGCTCGGAGCTAGGGTTAATAGGCCGGGGAAGGAGGCCTCGGTGTGCGCGCCAAGCAAAGGAGGAGGTGGCACGGGGTCGGGCCCTCGCTCGGCTTTGTCGCGGCATAGGTGGCAACCGGAGGTGGGGGATGATGAGCGGTGCCAGGCTGTCAGTGAGAGGAGAGAGTGGGAGGGGCCACGGCTGGGCGGATGGGCTGGCAAGCCGAACTGGGCCGCGCGAAAAAGGAGCTGGGCCGACGGCACAAAGAGGAGAAGGGAAGGGAGAGCGAGTTGGGCCGGGCTGAGGGAGAGGGGGAGATAGAAAAAGGTTTTTGTTTTTCTTTTTATTCTTTTCTTCCTTTTTCAAACTTAAGCACTCATTTGAATTCAAATTCAAATTTGAATTCAACAACCAAAAAGAAATGCACCAGCATGCAATGCACAACAATGTTTCTTTTCCTTATATTTTCTTTTATTTCCCTCAAAATTTTATTTTCCCTATTGTTGACGCACTTTTGGCCAACACACGAAAGCGCTAGATCGCGCGGTCGTCGAACTCTCCTTGCTGGAGCTCCTGGATACAGCCGGTCAGACCGCCTGTAGGGGCCGGTCAGACCGCCTGTTCCAGATGCGCCGCGAAAGCCTACGATCACAACCTCAGGAGGGACCCCGTCGGAGGCTGCGAACCTAGGGTTGTTCTAAGGTCGGCAAGGCCACTTAGAACGTCCTAAAACGCCGTTGAGACGAAGAAGGAAAGCAAAGGGGTTGAAAAAGTTAGTGTTTGGAAATAAAAAGTAGAACGATGATTTGTACGATTGGGTAGAAGTCCTCAATCGGCCACGGCCCTTTATAGTTATAGGGTGGGGACGGCTTGCCCCGCAAGGATGTCCTTGTACGGATCTAAAAACGTGCAAAAACCTGATTCTACTCGGACTCGGGGACAGGCGGTCAGACCGCCTGTGACAGGCGGTTAGACCGCCTGGCACATTGCCAGATCGGCTACAGGGCCTAGCCGGTCTAACCGCTTGTACAAGCGGTCTAGACCGGCTGTCCCAGACTAATCGGCTTTAAGCCATTTTTGGTCGTCAACATATGCCCCCCTGTTTTTTGGTAAAACTTTGTTTACCACAAAATATTTAATCAGACTAAGGGCGACCCTCTATTGTCGGCCATTTTTTCCCTAAGGGCGATATCACATATCGGCCATATCCTTTCAAGCATGTTGCCAAACACTTGGTTGATATTTCTTCAAGTACTTCCCATTGAGTGCCCATGGCAACTGAAATCCTTGCAAAGTCTGCACCATATAGGAATTCCCAGAACAAACCTTCACAATACGATATGGTCCTTCCCAATTTGGCGACCATTTACCAAATTTGTTGCTCTTTGTTCCTATAGGTAAAATAGTCTTCCACACTAAATCACCAACTTGAATGGATTTGAGTTTTACCTTCTTGTTATATGCTCGAGCCACTCTTCATTTATCCTTTTCAATCTCGTCCAAGGCCTCCAAACACTTGTTGGTCACCTCATCAATATTATCCATCATCAAAGCACAATATGTGCTAGCATCAAGATAATTTTGCTTAGCCAATCTATAAGCAGCTAGATTTACCTCAACGGGCAAAACAACCTCTTGACCATAGACGAGCTCAAATGGAGTAACCTTAGTAGCACCATGTCTAGAAATACGATGCGCCCATAATGCTTCAGATAATACCTCGTGCCACCGCTTAGGATGATCTTCAATTTTCTTCTTTATGAGCTTGATCAAAATCTTATTGCTAGACTCGGCTTGACCATTGGCTTGAGCATAATATGGAGATGAATTGAGCAATTTAATACCATTCGATCCAACAAACTCACGTACCTCTTTAGAAATAAACGACGTCCCTTGATATGTCGTCAATGTTTGAGGAATCCCAAATCTATTAATAATATACTCAGTAATAAACTCAATCACCTCTATATGTGTTATGTTCTTGAGGGGAATTGCTTCAGTCCACTTGGTGAAATAATCAGTAGCCACAATCACAAAACAATGACCCTTGGATGAAGGAGGATGAATCTTACCGACAAAATCTAAACCCCGTCCTCTAAAAGGCCATGGTTTAATGATGGGATGCATTAATGCAGCAGGCGCAATCTGAATATCCTCGAACTTTTGACACTCTTCACACACTTTGTAGTAACAAAAACAATCGGCTATCATTGTAGGCCAATAAAAGCAAGCCCGCCTAAGGAGCCACTTCATCATTCGAGCCGATTGATGTGTACCACAAATTCCTCCATGAACCTCTGTCATAGCTGTGGCGAACCACTCCGAAATTATTCTAAGTTAAGTACCCACGGACCACTAATCAAGTAGTCAGGCACTTAATCCGGAATAAGCTGGAGCGTCATCGGATTATACCCGATTAACCACGTACTTTCACGATCGAAACAACACGCGCGCCCACACGAAGGTGAGTTCCGGAAATTACAGCATTCCACGAATTCAACTTACAAAAATAGTCTCATCAAGTTATTACAAACCAAGTCTGAATTTCAATTAACAGTACGAGAGTTCATTGCAGCGGAGAGATTAAACTAACGACGATACATAGTAACACCATAATGAAGCCAGCCATGGTGCTACTCCTCCCGATCCTCGGCAGAGGACGGAACCCATTCGACATGCCAACCAGGTGGAACCTGGGCAGGCCAAGAGACGGAATTTACCGCCTCCTCCAAAGCAGTACCTGAAATAAATGCCACAAGCAAGGCTGAGTATACTAATACTCAGCAAGGCTTACCAGTCGGGTGAAAACTACTTCACCGAGTTCTAGACATGAGAGGCTTTTGGTTGGTGGGTTTGTTTGCCAGAAAGCAACTAAGAGTGGATCCGTACTCTCATGATTTTAGCATCAATTCTAATAGGGTTAACCATTCTGGATTAACATCCTCTCTAAGCATATAAGTAGTGCAATACAATTTTGTACATACAACAAGTTCATCATCCTCAAGTTCCACTTGTTACTCAATGCAGCACAGCGGTCAAGCAGTCTCATTAACCGTGAGAAGCGGACAGTTCGAACTGAATTTTGCTACCTGGCCAGGGAAAACCCAACACACACGGATAATGCTTGCTATAAAAGGCACAAACACTTCCCAACCTTTCCCATCAATCCACAATTCGGCGCCGGGTGCATTCCCTTAGGATAAAGGTTTACCGCTTCACTCACGGCATCACGCATATATCCACTCGTGTACGGCAAGGGAAACAAAATGTTTCCAAGGTGGGATGGCTATCAGTCCTAGCTATTTCAATTAGGTACCGGGCGTACCGATTCCCATAGGTCGGCATGTGCATGGTACGTTCAAAAAATTGACACACAGAACCACACGTTCCGACCTTAATCCAATTATCATACACGGACGGGAGATCTACACATACCATCCCGCTCGTCCATCCTTATGATTCCAACATAGGTAAAGACAAGCAACTCTTATATCTCGCGAGTGACAGGAAATCACTCAACTTGTAACGGTCCTAAAGCATTGCTCTATCAACCCTATCATACTAGTATTTCAAGTCATGGTACTAGAATCATGCAACTAGGGTATTCAAACAACTCCTTGCACGTAAATGCACAAACATAATTAATTCATAGTTGCACAAATTAAAACTGGTTATTCTTCGGGGCTTGTCTTCTTGGGCTATGCTGGGGTCAGTCTCCGGGTCGATCACGATCACGTCGGCACCACCTTCGGGAGCCTCCTCTTCGTTTGCGGGGACGAGGTTGTAGGTTCCGTCAGCGAGAGCGCCTTCTACATGAGATGCATAAATTTCTAAGAGTTGCTGCTGGTTTTTAGTCTAAAGGTTAAGGCTCTTAAAGGCCATATTCACCTAGACATGTAAAAGATTATTCTTCCATCATAAAAGTAAAGATAGTGCGTGAGGTGTGGATTTTATGTTTTCACGATGGTGATTGTGTACACATATAAAAACAATACAACCCTTTATCTCTTAACAAGTGCCTTAGTTCAGAAATTTTAAAGCTCCACATGCTTATTTAAATAACTATCAAAAGTGACCTTTTTCTTTTTATAAAATTCAATCTACTCTAGTTCCTTCTCATTTTTGTTTCTCTGCTTCTATTCATCCTTTTTATCCACAAACTTTATGGCAGCTACTGGAGCATAAGAGCTAGGCTCACTCCAAAATTTAGCTAAAACCGAGCCATACAGAATTTATTAAAAATAGTTCAAGTTGCTGCTCAAAGAAACAAGATTAATTCATATAAAATTAAAACTACTCCCAAATCAGGAGATTTCTGTACTAGAGCTAGTCATGAGTAAAAGCAAGGCTCTGGCCAAGTGATGGCTAAAAAATAACACTTGCACAGCCCTCAATAAATTCCTATCCGAAAACCAACATCTATGTATTTAATGTTCCAAATAGAGCCTAAAATCAAGTTTAGCATTTTTCCAACATGTGTCAACATATTTCTAGACCTCTAGTGAAAGATGGTGATTTTTTGCTGCATGGATTATTTTTAGTAAATGTAGAGCCGTAATAGAATAGGAATCACAAAATAATTCATAACTGGAGTTTCATGCAATATTTTTAGGTCTCCTTTGGACACAAGGCTTCTACAGTCCATACAAGCATACAAGCAACATATTCCAAGCTCGGCTACAAAGGAGCTCGAGATTTGAAATGGTGCACAGAACTCCAAAATCATAGTTTGAATTTTAATTCACAAACTATCCCTCAAAAGTATATACATGCAAAAAGGAGATTGGAGTTGACAATCTCACGAGTCCAGGGAGTATTTTTTCTACGATTTTTAGTGGATTTTATAAGATCTCAGCAAAATAGATCTAGGTTTAAGAATCTTTTTACGCCGGGGGCCCTAGATCTTTTGAAACCTTCGCAAACAAGTCCCTGGAATTTGCGCAGAGGACCCTAGAACTAAAAAGGGGAACGTGAAAGGGTCCCTGGGCTCGCCAGCGTCCGAACTCCGGCGAGGAGACGTCGAACCAGCGCGGGGGAAGTGGGGGAAAAACGACGAGGGGCTCACCGCGAGTCGGTTGGGGTAGGTCTCGTGGTCGGAGGTGAAGCGGCATGGCTCGTCGACGGTGAGCGGCGGAGCGGCTTGCTCCGGCGACGTCAATAGCCGGCGCGTGTGAGCTTCACCGGACGATGGCGGAGCTCGTCGTGGAGCTTGGCGGAGACGGGGATGGCCGAAGTATGGAGCTCGACGTGGAGGTGGTGTTCACGGCAGAAATGGCTGAGCGAAGGGGGAAACTCCGATTTCCCGGCGTGTGCGGCTCGATTCGAGCTAGGAAGGGTTCGAGCGGCTAGCTAGGTGAATGAGTGAGTGTTGACACTGGATTTTAACAGGTTAAGCCGGTGCCGAAAGGTGAAGCAGAAGTGTAGAATCGGAATCGGAGTCCGAAGAAGAGGGCAGATCAAATCGGAATCAGAGTCCGATGAGAAGAACAATTTGAGTCAGAAATCAGAATCCGATGAGAGTTAGAATCGGAGAAAGGGATGATGACGTGAAGGAATCCTGGGAGGTTACCAGGTCAAGCTTATCGAAGGACCGAGATAGAGTCGGTTGTTTTTGAGTCTGAGTCATAGATAATGTTAGAAAAGATCTTTTCTTTTGCGTCAAGTAAGTTTGTCGTATACGTTTAGGAGTTATAGTTATCAGAGTATAAATATCGGCCCTGCGTGGTCATGGAAGTTGGTACACACCAATATCAAACAAACCTTTACATTTTTTCGCATCTTTCATACATTGTCGACGACTTCGTCTTTTTCGTTTCACGAGTTCTTCTTGGCACGTCGAGGGTGATCAGATCTCAAGGCTTGCCTGTAAGTCCCGTATTACTGAGTAAGATCCAAGCTTTAGCAACTGGCGTATCGCTGTTGCTTCGTTTGGAATTATTCGTCAGTTATCGAGTAAATGCCTGTAAGTCCCGTATTACTGAGTAAGATCTAAGCTTTAGCAACTGGCGTATCGTTGTTGCTTCGTTTGGAATTATTCGACAGTTATCGAGTAAATATCTAAGCTTTAGTATCGGGCGTATCGCTGTTACTTCGTTTAGGTTTTATTCAACCTCTATTCAGCTTAGAATAAGCTTTGATCGGCTGTTATTTGTACCTCACTATTGGATCTGATATAGCCGTTTAAATTTATTCTAAGTGTTGCTCTGCTTAGCTTGTTAGGTTAGGTTTTAGTAATCTTACTCTGCTTGCATCAGAATCGGCTGATCTAGCCGTTTCTTTATTGTAGATCGGAAACCAGTTCTGATCTGGTCGTCATTGCCAAATCGGAAACCCAACCGATTTTGCCGTGAGACTGACGTCCGATTTTCCTTATCAATCAACAGGTCAGATTGACTGGCACGCCCTGCATCATCGGCCACAGCCGATTTTGTGTGCTAGCACGTGAAGGGCTTTCCCGATTTTTGTGTCAACACACTTTTGGCACGCCCAGTGGGACATGAAAGCTTCAATTATGTCAAGGAAGGAAGCTGGTCGTTCTGACGTTGGACCTCAGAATGTCATTGATACCACTAAAGAAGATCTCACTGATGAGCAGAAAGCTGACATGGCAAGAGCAGTCGAAGATTTTGAACTGTTATGCTTAAAGTCGTTCAGTACTACTAAACGAGGCCAAGCTATCAAGAAAACTGAATTTCCATTGCCTCGTGAAGTCAAGATAGCTGAGACACCTGGAATGATACATGAGTTGATAAATGAAGCAGTCCATCATGCTTTTGCAAATCAAGGCAGAGTCTTAGGTAATGAATTACATAACCAAGTGATTCGCTCATTGCGTGAAGGAGATCTTCAATTTAAAGGCCCAGCATACCAACAACTTCCTCCTTTTGAAGTTGATACCTCAGCAAAGGATGTTCAAGCAAGGGCTGCAAAGAATGCGTTTTCTCAGGTGTTCAATGGTTCAGCATCCGATCAATCGATCGGACAGACACAATCGGCATCAAGGCCAATTATGCAAGGAGAGTTTCCATCAACGACATCATCTACTATACCTCCAATTCAGACCCCACCAAACAGCTCGGCAATGTTCACTCAGTCAACGCCGATTCCATCGGCATCAAGGGGAGGTGACTTTTTCAAAGGGTATGATCCTAAATCTGGGTTGGGAATGCCTCCTTAATACTTTGTGACTTCTCCTAAATCAAATCAGAAGACTCAACCTGAAGAATGAAAGATGGCATGGGTACCGCACACTGACGGAGTTAATTGGGTATTAGTTGATGAAAAAGAAATTATACATCAAGTATGGACTCCGAAACTAGAATCGGTAAGAGCACCTAACATGAATATGCCAAATCAGTCAGAGCCACATGGTACTACGTCAGCTATGGAAGTATATCGCAATACTCAACATCAAGGTCAGGGTCAAATGTCCAACCAGTCTGCAGGGCATATGATTTGTCAACCAGAGCCATCTAGGCAAAATGAATCGGCACCAACAGGATATTCAAGGCCGATTCAGCCAAGTCAAGAAATAGCAAGAACACCACGGCCAAGTCAAGAAATAGCACAGGGAGCAAATCAAATGGATTGGGCAGCCCAAATTGCTAAAATAATGCAAAATCAGTTTGGATTGAAGCCCATGACTCAGCATGTGATGTATAGAACTCCCTATCCACCTGCTAATGATTCGTTATCCTATCCTCATCGTTACAAGATCCCTGATTTTACCAAGTTTTCTGGTAATGATGATGTCTCCACTATTGAGCATGTCAATAGATTTCTAGTGCAATGTGGACAAGCTGCTGCTACTGATGCGTTGAGGGTCCGATTATTTTCAAGCTCTTTATCTGGACCAGCTTTTTTATGGTTTATGACATTGCCAGCAAACTCAATTATCTATTGGTCTGACCTGGAGAAGCAATTTCATCAATATTTCTTTGCTGGTGTTCAAGAGAAGACTATTACTGATTTGACGAGCTTGAAGCAAAGGAATGATGAATCGGTAGCAAACTTCATTCAGAGAATCAGGGAGACAAAAAATAAATGCTATGGATTAAACTTGACAGATCCCCAATTGGCACAGTTGGCTTTTGATGGTTTACTTCCTTATCTCAAAGAGAAGTATGATGCTCAAGAGTTTGAAAGCTTAAGTCATATTGTACAAAGAATGTCAAGGCATGAGAATCGGATATATGAACAGAAGCGACCTTATCATAAGAAGATAAATTATCTTGGGTATAGTTCTGACTCTGATTCTGATTCCGATGAAGATAAAGAAATCGGATTGGCAGAATGGGTGAAGAATAAGAAGCCGATTGCTTGTCCGTTTGTTAAGAAAGAACTAGAAAGATTTGGTTTTGATGTTACCAAGGCCGATAAGATTTTCGATTTGCTGCTTAAAGAAGGGATGATCAAGTTATCGGCCAATCATAGTATTCCATCTGCAGAAGAGCTCAGGAAGATGACGTATTGCAAATGGCATAATGCTACGTCTCATAATACCAATGAATGCAAGGTTTTCAGAAACCAAATCCAATCGACAATTGAACAAGGAAGGTTGCAGTTTGAGATTCCTGCTAAACCGCAAAAGCCGATGAAGATCGCTGGGCATCCTTTCCTAGTGAATATGGTAGAGCCAGCCAAAGGGAATGCTTTGCAGACAAAGCTTTTGACATCAGAGTCTGCAAAAGAAAAAAGGGTTGTTGATCCTAAAGTACAAATTTCTGCTTCTGACTTAAAGGATAAAGGAAAGATGGAGAAGAATGATTATCCCAGAAATCCTCATAGGCGTGTTACTTCTCAAGGGTTGATCAAGAAATATCAATATCAACAAGAGAGAGCAAGGCAGGAGGAGGAAAGGATGTATCAGCATGAAGATCATTGGAGATGTCCTTTCTTTATCTACTGCTGGGAAGAGGGAATCAAATTGCCATCTCCAGATGATTGTCCAGAGTGCAACAGAGGCTATGGAAGGGATAGATCATTCAAAAGGCCTCGATTTGAAGATAGAGAGTGTCGGCCGATTATTCGAGAGAGAGATGAAGAATATCGGCGTACTCCAGTTCATGAAAGAATCGGAGGCAGGCAGAGTGTGTATGATCGGTTGGGAAATAAGCCGATTATGAGCAGAGAATTAGAAGAACGTGCTAACAATTTGGTTTCTGATGAAGAGCCTTTGCCAAATTGGGATCGGAATATCCGTCGTGGAGCTAAAATATCTCAACCAAGGTGGTGCCCGGATGGAGTCACAAAATCACAGAAGAGGAGGTTGCAAAGACTCCGATTTGATGAAATCCAAGAGGAAAAGTCACGCCAGCTTTTGAGAAATAAGAAGGTGTCATCTCAGGTGTGGCGTCCTAAACAATGTGGACAAGATGATAATGCAGCCGATGTTAATATGGTTTTCATGCTACCAAGAGAATTCATGGCATCGGCTAGTGATGAGGAAAATTTTGAGGTCGAAGAAGCAATGGCTCAATTAAATCTAGAACCAATGCAAGCAACTTTTGAGAAACCAAAAGAAAAAGAGAGGGTTCACTTGAAACCTTTGTTTCTGAAGGGGCATGTTGATGGTAGGCCAATGACCAGGATGATGGTTGATGGTGGAGAACCTGTTAATTTAATGCCATATGCCGTTTTTCGCAAAATCGGCAAAGGTGAGGATGATATGATGTTAAAGGATTATGAAGGAAAAGTTTCTCCGGCTCAGGGGGCACTATGCGTGGAATTGACTATTGGAAGCAAGACCTTGCCCACTACTTTCTTCCTAGTCAGTGGCAAAGGATCATATAATCTGTTGCTGGGAAGAGATTGGATGCATGCTAATTGTTGCATTCCATCAACCATGCATCAATGTTTGGTTCAATGGATTGAGGATACAGTAGAGGTTGTCAAAGCAGATGCGTCATACAGCATAGCCATTGCAGAGGCGCAACCATGGAATTATGAACAAGTGATGTGTATATCAGGAAGAGCTTTGGATACTGAATTCCTCAGAGTGGCCGATTTCGGTCTACAGCCGATCCAAGCAGTCGGCTCGGAAGAATCGTCCTGATGGATGAATTTCTTCAAGAAGATGAAGGGAAATTGGGATATGGTTTCACGTCGGCCGATGTACTAGAAAAAATAGACTTAGGAGATGGTGATAGACCAAGGCCGACGTTTATTAGTGCAAAATTAGATCCTGAGTACAAGAAAGAGTTGACCTCTTTGTTAAGAGAATTTAAAGATTGTTTTGCTTGGGAATACTATTAAATGCCTGGTTTAGACCGATCTATTGTTGAACATCGGTTGCCCATAAAGCCAGGATATCGGCCATATCAGCAAGATTCTCGACGATGTGATCCCAAAATATTACCTGATATAAAGGCCGAGATTACTAAGTTGATTGAAGCCAAATTTATTAGGCAATGCCGATATGCTGAATGGATTTCTAATGTGGTTCCTGTATATAAAAAGAACGGAAAACTGCATGTTTGCATTGATTTCAGGAATCTTAACTCCGATGGATGGTTATCCCATGCCTATTGCCGATTTGTTGGTTGATGCTGCAGCAGGACACAAAGTCATAAGCTTCATGGATGGTAATGCTGGTTATAATCAGATTTTTATGGCTAAAGAAGATATTCATAAGACTGCTTTTCGATGTCTGGGGCATGTTGGTTTATATGAGTGGGTAGTTATGACTTTTGGCTTGAAAAATGCTGGAGCTACATATCAACGTGCTATGAATTATATCTTCCATGAACTTATCGGAAAGATTGTTGAGATTTATATTGATGAAGTGGTGGTTAAATCGGAAAGCTATAAGCAACATTTAGCCGATTTACGCAAGACACTGGAGTGCACAAGAAGACATGTTTTGAAGATGAATCCAATAAAGTGTGCATTTGGGGTCTCTGCTGGTCAATTTCTGGGATTTATGGTTCATGAAAGAGGAATTGAGATCAGTCAGACTCTGATAGGTTCCATCAACAAGATTATTGCTCCGGAAAATAAGACTAAACTTCAATCATTAATCGGCAAGATTAGTTTTATTAGGAGATTTATTTTTAATCTCTCTGGAAGGATTAAGCCGTTTACACCTTTATTTAAGTTGAAGGCCGATCAGGAATTTGTCTGGGGAAAGGAGCATGAAGAAGCTTTGGAGCAAATTAAGAAATATTTGGTGTCTCCTCCTATTTTAGTTCCTCCTCAGAAAAATAAGCCGTTCAGATTATACTTATCGGCCGATGATTCTTCTATCGGATCGGCTCTTATTCAAGAATTTGAAGGAAAAGAGCGTGTTATCTATTTTGTAAGCAGAAGACTTTTGGATGCAGAAACAAGGTATTCTCTGGTTGAAAAGTTATGCTTATGTTTATACTTTTCCTGCACCAAACTCAGACACTATTTACTATCGGCTGAGTGTGTGGTTGTGAGTAAAGATGACGTCGTAAAATACATATTATCATTGCCGATTTTAAATGGAAGAATCGGAAAATGGATTTTGGCTCTTTCAGAGTTTGATTTACGTTTTGAATCATTGAAAGCAGTCAAAGGGCAGGTTTTGGCCGATTTTGTCACTCATCATTGTGGTCCGGAGATTGGATTAATAGAAGTTGCTCCATGGAATTTGTTTTTCGATGGATCTTCTTATGGAGCTGGTTCTGGAATCGGAATTGTGTTGATTTCGCCTCAGGGGGCAAGTTTTGAATTCTCTTTTCCGATTGAGAAAGAAGCCACTAATAATCAAGCAGAATATCGGGCTGTCCTTAAAGGTATCAAACTACTCAAAGAAATTAAGGCCGATGCTATTGAAATATTCGGAGATTCTTTATTGGTGGTAAAACAATTGATGGGTGAGTACGAATGCAATGTTGATATTTTGAGAATATATCATGATGAATGTCTCCAGTTGTTAAAAGAATTCAGGCTTGTTAAGATTGAGCATATTCCCAAATGTCATAATGGGGAAGCTAACCGATTGGCTCAAGGAGCATCTGGTTATCGTCCGATTAGAGAAATTTCAAGTCTGGAGTTGGAAGGTTCCGATTGGAGAAAAGAGATTTGTGAGTATTTGAAAGATTCATCGAAGAAAGTTGAAAGAAAGATATGGATTCAGGCGTTGAAATATGTCATACTTGAAGATGATCTTTATTATCGGACGATTGATGGAGTTTTGCTCAAATGCATTGGATCAGAAGAAGCTAAGGCGTTAATGGGAGAAATCCATGAAGGGGTATGTGGAGCACATCAATCGGCCTTCAAGATGAAATGGATGATTAGAAGAAATGGATATTTTTGGCCCACAATTCTTGAAGATTGTTTTAAATATTACAAGGGATGTCAGGACTGTCAGCGTTTTGGGAATGTTCAAAGAGCTCCTGCGTCTGCTATGAATCTAATTCTAAGACCTTGACCTTTTCTTTTTTCTCTCCTTTTCAGCCCAGCCGGCCCACTCCTCCTTTTTCTTTTTCTTCCCGCAGCCCAGCTAACCTCTCTGCGTGGCCCAGCTCGGCCAGCCCACCACTGCGCAGCCCAGCAAGCAGCCCAGCCCAGCTCCGCGCGCCTCCCTCTGCGACTGATAGCCTGGTCCCACTTGTCGGCGCTTTCTCCCTCCGTAGCGCGCTCGCCTCCTCTTTCTCCCTGCCGCTGACACCCCAGGCCCGCTTGTCATCTCCTCCTTCTTCCTCCAGCCGTAGCCGAGCGGGACTCTTCCCCGATCCGAGCTGCCGCCGCCTCGCGCACGCCTTCCGCCCGGACTCCGCGGCTTGGCGCGCACGCCAAGGAGCCTCAAGCCCCTATATAAGCCGCTGCCAAACCCCTCTCTCGAGCCGTAGCCTCAAACCCTAGCCGTCGCCGCGAAACCCTAGCCGCGCCGCCGCCATCGCCTAGAGCTCGCTTCAAGGTCGCATTGTCGACAAGAGCCATCTCCGGAGCTTCGCCGTGTGGTAAGGAACACGCCGAGCCCAAAACCCCTCTCCCTCTCCCTCTCCTCCGCACACACGACCTCGCCGGAGACATCAAGCCGCCGCCGGCCGTCGCAAGTCGTCTCCGCCACGCGAAGTTCGCTTCCGACCCCCAAAATCGAACCTACGTTCTCTCCTCTACCTCTAGGACCAAACGCGGCGAGAAACCGAGCCCCCTAGCCCCAGCCGAGCCAACTCCGGCGAGGACGCCGCCGCGCGCCGCCGCGAACCGCCGAGCTCCGGCAACCCTTGAGCTAGATCTAATCTCAGCCGTTAGATTCGAATCCGACGGCCCAGATCTAAACCTGTTTTAAACCCGGTCCGGTTCACCGTGGACCCGTGGACCGTGGTCTACGGCAAGTCCACGGCACAGTAGACGGTGACGTCAGCCGACGTCAGCATCCAGCCGCCGCCGTGCCTGTTTTGCAAAAGAGCCCCTGTAGTTTTCAGAAATCAACCCATGGTCCACCTCTATTCAAAAGTATTTACAACTGAGTCCTTTTTCTTTCGGTTTAGCCCCTGCTCTTTTGAAAAATAGTGCCCGCCGTCCTAGATGGCAGTTTTACCCCATAGCCCTTGTGTTTTTATACGAAATTATGTTTTAGGTCCCTGGTTTCTTTCAAAAACACCCCTGGAAGCCCAAAACCTTTACCAGCAAGCCCCTAGAGCCCGTTTTAAGTGTAGTTTCTTCGTTTTAACTCCGATTTGAGTGATTTTCACGCTCACGTGTTCGTAGTGAAGCGTAGAGTAACTCTAAAGCCTTCTTTTCATCTTTTGTTTATGTTTGGTGTACTGTTCTAATTAAATATCCTGTTTGCATGTTTGTGTGGATGCATGTGTGGTGATCGATGTGAGTAGTTGCCGAGCCGTTCGAGTTCACCGACGATCCCGTTCTCGAAGAGCAGTTGAAGCAGCAGTTCACTGAGGAAGGCAAGTATAACACGGACCATCCTTGTTACCTATACACCGATTAATCACATAAATCATATGCATGTGTCTAATACTGTTAACCACTAAGGATGTTCCTAGTCTTTACCTTATTCCTTGTTACCCGGGGTTTTATGCATTATGGTTAGACTATGCTACGCGCTGCAACCAACATTTATTTTTAATGTCAATATTGAATTAATGGTTCACTTCAATGATGATTAAAAGATGCTTTTTAGCAACATGGTTCGGGGAACTAGAGCATGTGCTGTGTGCTTTGTTCTAGTGTCTCTATAAGGTTTGATCTAGGGAATTAGAGCATGTGCTTTGTGCTTTGTTCAAATGTCTCTCCGTAAGGTCCGGTTCTTAAAGCGACAACCTAGGAACGTGTTCGCCGCCGTTGGAACTATAATGGCTCTGGTATTGGATGATTAGCTTGTACGTCTCTAGCTTGCCAGTGGTTACCGAAAGGCGTATGTGGGGAGCATTCATGAGAGTATAGTTTGATCCATCGAGGACGGTTTTATCCGTTGGCTATGCCCCGTTAGGCAAAGTCCCGTGATGTAAGCGCCCGATGTACGGCAGCTTCACACGTTGCAATGAATGCGCTCTCGCTCTAGACGCCATTGACCCCCTCACGTTGCGCCCTGAGCGTACGTCAATCTCGATGCCTCGGGTTATGCTGCCTATGTTGAACCAAAACGGCTACTGTGCTTGTTAGGGTGTTTTGTGAAAGTCCTCGTAACATAAGTTCTTTTGGATTTATGTGACCGGCGGGTAAAGGGCGAAACCTCTGCAGAGTGTTGATCTATCATGATAGCCATGCTCACGGACACGAGCGGCCTGGATCCTTTTTGATTAGAAGATGATATTAGTGGTCGATGTTGGTTTGTTCTATAATCACTTATACCTTATTAATGGGTTTATACTTGGGATTCTACTCATTTGTAGTAAATTAGATGATAATAAAATGAAACAACTAAAAGTGCTACTACAGTTTAACCGTGTCCAGCCTTTTGTCCTTGCATAACCCGTGTTATACTTGTTAAGTAAGATGGTTTACTTACACTTGCAACTATTCAACAAAATCCCGGATGGGTAACAGATGGAGCATTGAATGATCAGTCGCTTGCTGAGTTTTCGGAGGATCTGCCGTACTTCTAGCTGTGTTCAACCAGTCGGTGTCCCTGTGGATTTGAGGCTCTACCTAGTTGAGACGTTTGATGATATTAAGACTTCTGCTGTGTTGTTTGTTTAAGACTATGTCTTGTGTTAAACTCTGATATAAACTATTTTTATTCGAGCATTGTGTTCTCTGTGATTCAATATTTGTAATCTATATGTCTTCTGTGGACATCCTGGGCACACATATGGAAGCATTCGGATTTCTTGGAAATCTGTGGATTTGAGCCTTTCAACCTCTCGTATGCCAGGCTTGAAGGAATGAGTTCCCTGGGCTTCACCAAATCGGCTAAGTACATAGAAATCGGCCCTTGGCCGAATCCAAGTTGACGAGCAGCCAATGCGGGGTGATAATATTCAAAGGATTGGTGTTTCTTCCCCAAGAAGACATCGGCTGGGAGTATCTGAGGAGTGATGACCTCTTTGAAGATCTTCTGACAATCATCGTCTGTTCCGATATTGTCAACTCGGAATTGAGTCGGAAGTTCGAAATGATCTTCAGGGTCATCATACACGTACCAAGGCATGGAATCTTCTTTAAGACCATTATAGAAGCCTCTGAAATATTCGACAGTGTGAGTGGAAGGAAGCCGATCGCCAGCAAAACTTGAGGCGGCTTCACCAAAGGACATGCAGCGTCGTTCATCAGGGTCCGCTTCATTTAATTGATCGGCCGGGTAAACCTTGCTGGCCACTGAGTCATTCACCAATTTTTGCATATGCATGTTCAGCCAAAGGTTGATGAGCCACCAAGGACCTCCGAGGTGTCCGATTTGCTGCCTGGTTCTCAGTCAGATAGATACTTCATGAAGAAGTTTATACACTGCTCCAAGAAGATGTTTTCCGATTGGGAAATTGTTCCCTGAAGCCAAGTGTTCGGCCAATCGGAGATAGTGAATCGTTGGACCTACAGATTTGCCACAGAAGACAAAATGTTCCAACCACATATTAAGAAAAGCAGAATGTTCTCGGGCGTCCACTGCTCCTGATGTATTTGAATATTTCTCAATATACCCTTTCCAACCTCCTATCTGCTTAGTGTCAATCTTGTGGGTAGCCCTGGATGGAAGTTGGAAAGTACTATCCGATGCCGATATATTCAAGCCTGTGAGCATCAATACATCGGCTAATGTAGGGGTCATCGGACCTTGTCCAAAGAGAAAAATCATTTAAAGCATCGGACCAGAAGTAAGAAGCAGCGACTAACAGTGGCTCATTCTGATCCATGTCAGCTAGGGAAAGAGTGATGCACTGGCGTAAGTCATAAGTCTCCCACTCGTCTCCTTTGGATCTAGCAACTCTTTGGTACCATGCTTTCCAGCCAGTGGGGAGAGTCGGCCAAGATCTAAAAGCGTTGCTCTAATCTTGTTCTGAATTGAACGATTTATAAGGCAGCCGTTGCGTCTCCTGGTTAATGAAATCAATGAGATCTGGAGAGCCTACTGAACCTAATATGGCGAGGCCTGGCTTATCTGCTATGGGAATAACAAGGCTATCGCGAAGAGCCTAAAAAGATGCGTTTTCATAAGAACAGGTCTAACAAGAGCGAATGAGAACAGATCTAGCAGGAATGGAATGAATATAGATCTAAAAGCTAGATAAGGGCTTACCTCAGGGATTGCCGAAAGAGATGCCATGGATGGAGGCTGCTAAGTCTTCAAAAGTTGATCGTTGCTGAAGGAGTTCGCATTGGAGGTCCGAGGTCAGGGAACAAAGGAAGATGAAGCTGCGGCGGCTGAAGGAGGAAGATGAATGAGGAAGACGAAAGGGTTGGCCTTATATAGGTTTCGCCGGGGGTAAAAGAGGAAAAAGAAGATGTTTGACCTAAAATGTTTGACCCAAAACAAGGATCAAATAATTTCGAATCAGAATCAGATTCTTCTACGAAACTAGGGGGGCATGTGTTGACACCGGATTTTAACAGGTTAATCCGGTGCCAAAAGGTGAAGCAGAAGTGTAGAATCGGAATCGGAGTCCGAAGAAGAGGGCAGATCAAATCGGAATCAGAGTCCGATGAGAAGAACAGTTTGAGTCAGAAATCAAAATCCGATGAGAGTTAGAATCGGAGAAAGGGATGATGACGTGAAGGAATCCTGGGAGGTTACCAGGTCAAGCTTATAGAAGGACCGAGATAGAGTCGGTTGTTTTTTAGTCTGAGTCGTAGATAGTGTTATAAAAGATCTTTTCTTTTGCGTCAAGTAAGTTTGTCGTATACGTTTAGGAGTTATAGTTATCAGAGTATAAATATCGGCCCTGCGTGGTCATGGAAGTCGGTACACACCAATATCAAACAAACCTTTACATTTTTTCGCATCTTTCATACATTGTCGACGACTTCGTCTTTTTCGTTTCACGAGTTCTTCTGGGCACGTCGAGGGTGATCAGATCTCAAGGCTTGCCTGTAAGTCCCGTATTACTGAGTAAGTGTGGCGGTCTACTCCGAAATTATTCCAAGTTAAGTACCTCGGGACCACTAATCAAGTAGTCAGGCACTTAATCCAGAATAAGCTGAGTGCCGTCGGATTAAACCCGATTAACCACGTTCTTTTCTCGATCGAAACAACAGCACGCCCACACGAAGGTGAGTTCCAGAGATTACAACATTCCACAAATTTTAACATACACAAATAGAATCTCAAAGTTATTACAAACCAAGTTCGAATTTAAATCAGAGTATCAAATCTTGCAGCGGAAATAAAGGTTCATTGCAGCGGAAGAATCTAACGACGATACAAATAACACCGTGCTGAAGCCTGCCACGATGCTACTCCTCCCGATCCTCGGCAGAGGACGGAACCCATTCGATGTGCCATCCAGGGGGAACCTGGGTAGGCCAAGTCAAAGTATCGACATCCAACGGTGTACCTGTAAATCAATGCCACAAGCAAGGCTGAGTATACTAATACTCAGCAAGGCTTACCCGTCGGTTGAAATCTACATCACCGACATCTAGACAATGAGAGGCTTTTGGCTGGTGGGTTTGTTTGCCAAAAAGCAACTAAGAGTAGGTCCTTGCTTTCAAGTTTTAGCATTATATTCTAGTAAATTTAACCATTCTAGATTAGCATCCTCTCTAAGCGTACAAGTGGTGCACTACAATTTAATTCATACAACAAGTTCATAATCTCATAATTCCACTTGTTACTCAATGTAGCAAGGCGGTCAAGCAGTCTCATTAACCGCGAGAAGCGGACAGTTCGAACCGAATTTAGCTACCTGGCCAGGGAAAACCCAACATACACGGATACTATGCTTGCTATAAAAGGTACAAGCGTTTCCCAACCTTTCCCATCGATCCACAATTCAAAACCGGGTCCATTTCCTTAGGATAAAGGTTTACTGCTTCACTCACAGTCTCACGCATATATCCACAAGTGTACGGCAGGGGAAAACAAAGTTTCCAAGGAGAGATGGCTATCGGCCCTAGCTGCTTCAATCTGGTACCGGGCTTACCGACTCCCATATATCGGCATGCATGTGGTACGTTCAAAAACTTGACACACTCAACCACACATTTCGACCTTAATCAATTATCATACACGGACGGGAGATCTACATCTATCATCCTGCCCGTCAATCCTTATGATTCCAACATAAGTAAAGACAAGCAATTCCTATATCTCGCGAGTGACAGGAAATCACTCGACTTGTAACGGACCTAAAGCAATGCCCTATCGATCCTTTCATACTAGTGTTGCAAGTCATAGGTACTAGGAAATGTGCAGCTAAGGTATTCAATCAACTCCTTGAAACGTAAATGCACAAGCATAGGAAATTCATAGATGCATAATTGGTAAAGGTTAGGTTATGCTCCGGGGCTTGCCTTCTTGCTCAAGCTGGGGGTTAGCCTCCGGGTTGGTCTATCCTGCACCGGCACCTTCCTCCGGGACTCCTTCCTCGTCGGCGGGGATGAGGTGGTAGTTGCCGTCCGGGATAGCGCCTTCTACATGAGATGCATAACTTAAGGCGGCTGCCTATAGATTCTAAGATTAAGCCCTTTGAAGGCCATATTCACCTAGACATGCTTAAGTACTACCATTTTCTTCACAAAAACAGAGTAAAGGTGTGGAAAAGTTTTATTTGACTTCGATGGTGATTGTGTACATATATAAAAGAATTCTATTTATTACTTCACTATTTAGGGTGCTGTTCTGGAATTTCAGTTTCCATTTATTTTATTCTAACTAATTAACCAAAAGGTTTATTCTTTTATATAAATCAATTTCCACCTAGATTACTCTTCATTTTTGTTTCTCCATTTCTGTTCATCATTTCTATCTATAAACTTTATGACAGCTACTAGAGTATAAGAGCTAAGCTGACTCCAAAATTTAGCTAAATCTGAGCTATACATAATTTATTAAAAATATATCAATCAGCTGTCTGTAGAAATGAAATAAATTCATATAAAATCGAAAATTCATCCAATTCAGTAGATCTTCCTACCAAGGCAAGGCACAAGCATGAGGAGGGCTCTGGCCAAGTGGTGGCTCAAAATAACCCTTGGACAGTCCTCAATAAATTTCTATCCAAAAACACATATTAATTTATTTGCTATCCTAAACAGAGCAAAAATTAAGTTTTTCATTTTTAACAGGTGTGCTAACAAGTTTTTAGTCCTCTGGAGCAAAATGGTGATTTTTCACTGCACAGATTATTTTTAATGATTTCCGTACTGCAAAAAGATAGGAACACATTTTAATTCATAACTGGAGCTACACTGCATATTTTTAGGTCCCCTTTGGACACAAGCTGTCCAAAGTCACTACAAACAACATATCCAAATATCAACCCTAGCGGAGCTCTGGATTTGAAATGGTGCACAAGTTTCAATTTCCACAGTTTGAATTTTAATTCAAAAACGGTTCATCAAAAGTATACACATGCCTAAAGGAGATTGGAGTTTACAATCTCACGAGTCCAGGGAGTATTTTTGTGCATTTTTCTGATTTTTGTACGATTTTTAACGGATTTTACAAGATTCGGGAAAATCAAATCTAGGTTTAAGAATCTTTTTACGCAGGGAACCCTAGAACTTTCAAAACCTTTCAAACTAGTCCCTGACTTTTGCACGGAGGACCCTGGGAAAACGAAGACGATGAACTTCGGTCCCTGGGCCCTCGCAGGAGTTGCGCTAGCCAAACGGCGGCGATCTAGGGTCGGGCAAGTGGGGGAAAAGCATCATGGGCTCACCACGAGTCGGTTGGGGACGGTTGGGAGGCCGGGGGATGCTCGGAAGATGGCCGGCGGCGATGTAGTGGCGGCGCGGCCGCCGCGGCTTCTACGCCGGTGAGGTCGGGGGCGTTCGTCGGAGTTTGAAGGGTCCTAGAGCACCAGTGGAGCTCGAGGAAGCTAATGGCGTGCTCGGTTGACCTCGGGGACGGCTCGGAGTAGGGTCTCGACGTGGGGGTGCTCCGGCGGCCGAAAATCGCGATTTGGGGGAAATCTCGATTTCTCGCCGGAGAAGCGACAATAGCTTGGGGGAAGTGGGAGGATTTGGAGCTAGGGTAGAGGTTTAGCTTCGTGCGCGACGAATTTGGGAATGGTGGAGAGTGGGAGATGAATTTTGCCTCGAAGCTCGGCTCGGTTCGCGCGGCGCAAGGAAGAAGATGACGGGGAAGTGCGCGAGGAGTCGAACTGGAGGGGTGAGCGAGTGAGTGGAGTGTGAGAGGGGTTCGGTGGGAGGCTTGGGCACGCGAGAGTGGCACAGTGTTGCCTTGGGAGCGTGCGAGCGCGTGCGTGGCTGTCGCGGTCGCCATTGATGGCGCGGCGAGCTCGAACAGAGTGCACGCGCGCGGTTGGACGTCAAATATCGTCGCGTGATGGAGTGGAGATCTTCAGCAGGGTCTTTGGCGCGACGCGGACGGATTCTACCGCCTGCAGGGCGCGCAGCATGGCGCGAGCGCGCGTGCGGCCACGGCGGCGCGCGACCGGCATGATGACGTTCCGCGGCGCGAGGCGAGGCGACTCGACGGCGGCGAAGTGATGGCTCGGGAGGGGCCGGACAAGTGCTAGGCGACAAGCGCCAGCGTCCGCCGCGGCTCGGCCAGCTCGGCGCCGCCTGCGCCGCTCGCCGGCCACGTGGCGGCCGAGCTCCGGCCAGCGCAGGGGCGCGCCAGGGCACTGTTGCTTGCCCGTGGAGCTCCGTTTTCAAATTCGAATTTTCTCCAAAAATTTGAAATGAACTTGAAAAAGTGTAAAAATAAAAGTTGGAGTTTGGAAGATGGGGCACAACTTTCTTTTTGGGATGAACCTGAAATTCCAAGTTTTTCGAGCTCAAACAACCCAAAAACAACAAGGTGCCCAGAACGGTATTTCGAGTTTTTGAGGGACTAAACTGCAAAATTTTCAAAAGTTCCAAACAGTGACTAGGGTTTATCTATGATGACAAACAACTTTTATTTTTGGAGATTTTCAAGTTTAGTACAAAAATCTCGAGTTTTCAGTTGGGTGACAAACAACCCTTGTTCTTGAATTTAAATTTGAATTTTTGGAGGATTTTTGAATTTCAACCCATAATTCCCTTTTGCATTGGTTTTAAGTGCACTATTAATCATGTTGACATCAGAGATGTCACAGTAAGATCCAAGCTTTAGCAACTGGCGTATCGCTGTTGCTTCGTTTGGAATTATTCGACAGTTATCGAGTAAATATCTAAGCTTTAGTATCGGGCGTATCGCTGTTACTTCGTTTAGGTTTTATTCAACCTCTATTCAGCTTAGAATAAGCTTTGATCGGCTGTTATTTATACCTCACTGTTGGATCTGATATAGCCGTTTAAATTTATTCTAAGTGTTGCTCTGCTTAGCTTGTAAGTTTACGTTTTAGTAATCTTACTCTGCTTTGCATCAGAATCGGCTGATCTAGCCGTTTCTTTATTGTAGATCAGAAACCAGTTCCGATCTGGTCTTCATTGCCAAATCAGAAGCCCAGCCGATTTCGTCGTGACACTGACGTCCGATTTTCCTTGTCAATCAACAGGTCAGATTGACTGGCACGCCCTGCATCATCGGCCACAGCCGATTTCGTGTGCTAGCACGTGAAGGTCTTTCCCAATTTTTGCGTCAACAGTGAGCTTCACGTGCGGGGGATTGGGAAATCGTGGAGGGGAACGCAGTTGATTTTGGTTTGCGGCGAGGGAGTTCAAGTCTCGGCTCATAGCAGCCAGAGGTTGAAGACGCTGTGCGCGAGCGCGAGGAGGGCAAGAATGGCTGAGTGTTGGCTAAGAGAGGGTGTGAGGCTGCTCGTTGGAGTGTTTGGGTGGGCTAGAGGGAACCGAGCTGCCTCAGGAGCATGCGTACGCGCGCTTGGGCCGTCGGAGTCGCCATTGATGGCTCTGACAGCTCGGGCAGGGCGCGAGCGCGGGTTGGGGAGGCAAGATCATGGCGTGGGCGACGGGGGATCCTCCACAGTGCTCCTTGGCGCGTAGTGGAAAGGAATCCAGCTGCGGGACGGCGCAGCTCAATGCGCGCGCTCGGGCCGAGAGCGGAGCTCCGCCCGCCATGATGGCCTGCCCGTGTGGCGAGGCTCGCCCAGGCGCTGTAGCGCGGGACGTGACTCGACGGTGGCGCTGGCGTGCTTCTGGGGGTGAGAGGCGCGGCTGCCCGGGTTTGGCCGACCTGTCCCGTTCGCCGCCGCTCGCCGGCCACGTGGCGGCCACTGCCGGCCTCGGCCAGAGCTGGCCGAGCGGCCAGCCGGAGCACCCGTGGAGCTCCTCTGTTCAAACGTGCAAAACTCCAGAAAATTGAACTAAACTTCAAAAAGTGCAAACATAAAAGTTGGAGTTTGAAACGTGGGACACAACTTTCTCTTTGGGGTGAACCTGAAATTCCGAATTTTTCAAGCTCAAACAACCCATAATGTAAATGGTGTTCTGTGGGGTTTTTAGAGTTTTTGAGGGGCTTACCTGCAAAATTGGGAAAAGTTCCCAACAGTGACTAGACTTTATTTGTGATAACCAACAAATTTTATTTTTGGAGATTTTCATGTTTAGTACAAAATTTTTGAGATCACGTCTAGGTGTCAATTTGGCCTATTGAAAATTCAATTTCGAATTTTTGATCCATTTAAGTGTGCTTCAACCAAAGCTGCCCCCTTTACCCTGTTTGCAGTGTCTTTTTTTAAGGTCTTAAACATCTGGGATGTTACAATAGTCAATCTAGCTTGATCAGGATCTAAACATTTCAAAAGCAATCCATCCATGGTCCGAAGTTCACCATCAATCAAAGTAAACTTGAAAGCCCATCGTCGGACCTTTCAATCCACTGACCTGCTAGTATCCTGTAAATACTTCACCAGAGGTTCCCTCCAATCACCAGCATCGGCCACAATAGATTGAAAATCATTAAAAGCCGAATCGGTGTTTTTTCAGAGGTACAGGCGGTCAGACTGCCTGTACTGGCGGTTAGACCGGCCGCGCCGGTCAGACCGGCTGTAACAGGCGGTTGAACCGCCTGTTCCAGAGCAGAAACATCGGCTCCACGGAACATCGGTCTCTTTTTATGAAAATTTCTTTTCTGAACATTATAGCCTGATGCTTGCTACGCCAATGCATTAGCTCTAGGATTCTCTTCTCTTGGTACATGATAAATGACAAATTCATCAAAGCAAGATATAATATCTAAACACTTATCAAGATAAGCATTCAAAAATCCATCCAAACATTGACAAACTTTAGATACTTGCTGAACTACCAAAAGAGAATCACCATATGCTTCCACATGTTTTACTCTCATATCATATAATATCTCCAACCCGAATAATAAAGCTTCATATTCGGTTTGGTTATTAGTGCACTTATGATCTAATCGGTTAAGAGCCTAAAAAACAACACCGTTTGGTGAAATAAGAATAACACCAACTCCACAACCAAATTTACAAACCGATCCATCAAAATGCAATTTCCATGGAGTAAAAGTAATATAGCCGACATTTAAATCAAGATGTTCACTGATCCTATGTTCAACAATAAAATCGGCAACGATTTGTCCCTTCATAGATTTCAATGGCTCAAAGACTAAATCATATTCAAGCATAAGCCCATTTGCCGATTCTACCACTCAATATAGGTCTATGTAACATGTATTTAATTATGTCGGCTTGACTAGCAACTATGCAAGTATTTAGTAACAAATAATGCCTCAACTTTGTACAAGCATTCTATAATGATAAGCATAACTTCTCAATGAAAGTATACCTCGTTTCGGCGCCCAATAATCTTCTACTTGCATATGCAATAATATATTTCTTCCCTTCGGTCTCTTGGATCAAAACAGCCCCAATAACACTTTCTTCGGCCGCGATATATAATTTAAAAGGAACCCCTCTCCTAGGTGCCCGAAGAACCGGTGATGAAGACAAATAATGCTTAATCTCAATAAATGCCTCTTGCTGCTTTGCCCCCCAAGTAAATTCAGCATCATCTTTCAACCGAAGCAAAGGAGTAAAAGCATTCACCTTTCCCGACAAGTTGCAAATAAATCTTCTCAAATAATTCACTTTGTCCAAGAATTTCTGCAATTCTTTCTTAAACCTAGGCGCCAGCAGCTTGCCAATAGTGTCGGCCTTCTTTGGATCAATCTCTATACCATTCTCATGAGCTATAAAACCCAAAAACTTCCCGGCCGACACACCAAAAGCATATTTGAGTGGATTCATCTTCAAACCATACCGACGCATTCTTTCAAATGTAAGTCTCAAATCGGCCAAATGAGAAACACTTCCAGCCGATTTAACAACAATATCATCGATATAAACCTCCAAGATAATACCAATAAAATCATGGAAGATTAAATTCATCGCCCTTTGATAAGTAGCGCCGGCATTCTTTAAACCAAAAGTCATAACAATCCACTCAATAAACCAACAAAGCCCGGACATACAAAAGCCGTTTTGGATATATCCTCTTTGGCCATAAATATTTGATTGTAACCAGCATTACCATCAAGAATGCTAATCATTCTATGTCCAGACGCAGCATCGATAAGCATATCAGCTATTGGCATAGGATATTCATCTTTAGGAGTAGCACGATTAAGATTTCTAAAATCAATATGCACTCTAATCTTACCCGTTCCTTTCTTTTCCATGGGCACAATATTAGAAATCCACTCAGCATATCGACAAGGTCTAATAAACTTTGCTTCTAATAACCGATTTATTTCCTCTTTAACTCGGTCATAAATTTCAGGATTAAACACCTAGTTGGTTGTTTATAAGGCCTAAAACCAGACTTAATAGGCAACCGATGCTCAACAAGCTCTCGGCTTAAACCAGACATTTCGTCATAATTCCAAGCAAAGCAATCGACATACTCTTTTAACAACTCTATTAATTCAGATTTAAAAGTAGGATCTAAATTCTTATTTACAAACGTCGGCTTGGGCAAAGTACCATCACCAATGTCTACCTCCTCAAGAGGATCGACCGACGTAAAACCACATCCTAGCTTGCTTATATCATCAAAATCTTCAATGGCTTCACACATATCGTTCTGATGCGACCGATAGTGCTCAAGTCTCTGTTGCAAGCACTCTCGATTATCCATTAAATCATATGAGATGATTCAACCGATTATTCATCGGCTTTATGACAGCAGGAATGAAGTCATTCTTAGTACAGCTTATAAACTCAAATTCAGAAAGATCTAAGACTGACAAACATCTAACATCATCATGAATGCCAATCAAAGAGCTATCAGTTAAAGCAACACAAGTAGAAGTATCACCATGCACAACTTCTACATCATCATCTACTCATTGAATTAAACATTGACGCAAACTAGAAGGAATGCATTGGTTTGCTTGAATCCAATCACGACCCAAGATTAAACTGAAGTTGCCTTGAGTCTCAGCGACAAAGAAAGCAGTGGCCAAGGTCTTGCTCCCAATAGTAAGCTCCATAGAAATCACCCCCTTGGCACCAATAGGCTCTCCTCCTCCAATGCCGCTGACAGTCATGTTGGTCTTGATCAGCTCCGAATCTCAACCACCAAGCTTCTTGTACAAAGAATAGGGCATTAAATTTACAATAGCCCCTCCATCGACCAACATCCGCGAGATTGGCTTCCCATTGATATGTCCCTTCAGATATAAAGCCTTCAAGTGATTGTCTTCAGCTTTAGGCTTCTGGAAAATAGCTTCTTGGGACCAAAATCGAGATGAGCAACCTCCTCCTCCGAAAGCATATCCCCATTCATGGACATATGAAGCACATTCACATCAAGATTCATGCGCTTCGGAGAAGAACTGTAATCAACAAGCTCTTCATCGTCCTCAGTAGTGGGAACTGATGTTGACTTGCCATCACGAGCCGAAGAACTAAAAGAAAAAACACCAGGCGTTTCTGCGTCACCCGGTCTAACCGCCTGTACAGGCGGTCTGACCGCCTGGGCTGCGGGCTCTGGATGACAGGCGGTCTGGACCGCCTGTTGTCCTTCCTTCGGCTTCGACTCCTTCTTCTGTGGAATCATAGGCTTGACTTGGTTGAAGAATTCATCTCTCTGCTTCTCCAACTCTTGCTCTTGTTTTTCCCGAAAACGAAGTCTCTGAAGCTTCCTCTTTTGTGTGCGAGTCAACCTATCAGGACACCACTTTGGAAGAAAGCGCTGCTGAGTCTTGGTAGCACTAGATCCCTGGTCTTCCACTATCTTTTCATCGGAAGTCAACTTCATAGCCAGACTCTTCTCAATAGGATCGTCCATATTTCCAACTTGAATAATATCGAACTCAGTAGTCCTCTCTGAGTCCACATCCATGCTCTGCACCTCCTCCTTCTTCTTGGGTCGATAAACCTGCTTCAAAGGAGCTCTTGGCAGTTGACCCTGACGGGCGGTCTGACCGCCTGTTACAGGCGGTCTAACGGCCTATGTCCAACGACCTGGACCAGATTGGCGGAAAGCTGATCGGTCATGTCTGGGATACACAATCCTGTCCCGTATGCGTCTCCTTGGACCTTCCCAGCCAGGATGAAACGAAGGCTGCACTGTCGAATGATATGGCACCCACATCACTCCATTGTGATCCCATACTGGATCCAAATTCATGTGAGGAGGCGAAGGAATCCTCTCATGCTGAATCGGTGATCTCATTCTTTTTTTAACGGCCGATCGCTCGGAATGACCTTTTGTTTGGTGTACTTGTCATAGAGCATATCAAACGTGACTTTGGGCTTCTGAACACCCTGTTCCTTCGCCACGTTTATCTTCCAAGTACCAACTTCTGGACGCTTTGGAATCAGCATCTTTGGGCGTCCATGGGGACAGGCGGTCTAACCGCCTATGGCAGATCAGACCCGGGCACCCGCAGTCCAGGAGTAACGACCGACCCTTGCCCCCCTTGTCCAGAGGACTTCACAGTAACCTTGAATGACTCTTTACCATCCGCCGTCTTCTCATAAGTCACTTCTCTAACCGACTCTTTCGAAGACGGTCTTTCTTCTCCAATCACCATGTTCTTCCCTTTGGTAGATTCGGCTTGATGTGGCCGAACCAAGACCTTGGGCTGCTGCAACTCCATGGTGTTGACTGGAAAAGGAGTCTCATCAATATGCATCTCATGAAACTTCAAACGGCTCTCATTAATAGCCGATTGAGCCTGTCGATGAAAGACATTGCAATCATTAGTAGCATGCGAAAAAGAATTATGAAACTTACAATAAGCACGCTTCCTCAATTCTTCTGTAGGTGGTATGACATGAGAGACCTTGATGTAACCAAATTTGTGCAATTCATCAAATATACGATCACATTTGGACACATCAAAAGTAAACTTTATGTCTTCTTGCCAATTCTTATGAATCGGCTTAAGAGATGAGCATGACACAGTTTTCTTATTAGCAGGGCATACAAATTCTGCTAAATAAACATCATTATCATCGTCGGTCGAATCATCGCATTCATAATCAACTATATGAACATTAGACCGACGTGTCTTAAAATTCTCTTTTTCTTTATTCATTCGGCCTTCAGCTACTTCAGCTCTAATATGCACTTGTGCGACTGAATAATAATCACAGTTGTCTATCTTCTCTCTAATGGAAGATTTCAAACCTCTAAAGCATAAGCCAGCAAGATCAACATCAGAAATAGATAAATTTTAAGCAATGGTTTTTAATGTCTTTAAATCTTCTCATAAACTGAGAAACAGTCTCATCCCAACCTTGTCTAACCGATGCTAAATCTGCTAATTTTATTTCATGATTGCCACTATAAAAATGATCATGAAACTTATGCTCTAATTGATTCCAACTCGTAACAGAACCAGGGGCTAATGAAGAAAACCAAGCAAAAGCAGTACCAGTAAGTGACAATGAAAACAAACGTACTCTATATGCTTCATAGTTTCCAGCCTCCCCTAGTTGAGCTACATATTGACTAACATGTTCCTAAGTAGTGCGCTCATCATCCCCACTAAACTTTACAAAATCAGGCAAGTGCCACCCATTGGGAAAAGGAACAGTATCAAAGCTAGAATGATAAGGTTTTTGATATATTCTAGTATTACCAAAGTCAACACCTAGCTTATTTCTCATCACATCAAACAATTCATCCCTGAATCTAGTAAATTCGGCCCATTGGGGGTTTTGTTGAGCCGAAGATTGCATAGAATTCATATAATTCAAGTGAGGTGATTGCTTATTCTGCATATCTCTATGTGCATTGAAAACATCATCGGGAATACCACCCGAATTTGCAGTATGCATAGTCGTGGAATAAGTAGCGCCTGCTATAGCTACTGACCAGCACGGCCAGCGGAGACCGAGTTTGGAATAGTAGACAGCGGCAAAGGTTGCTCCGGCACGAACACCATAGCATTGGTCGAATTAGTCTGACCACCAGAACACGCGGTCTGACCGCCTGTAGCCACGGTCTGACTGCCTGTCGCGGTCTGACCGGCCGTGCTGGTGGTCTGACCGACTGCAGATCCAACCGCTGCCGATCCACTTGCATTGACCGTGTTCGGTCTAAACAAATTGGGTGGTGGTTGAGTCTGTCCAGCAAAGTAATTTGGTGGCATACCATAAAAAATATTACGTTCAGGTAATTCGTGAGTATCTATAGATTTACCCTTTAGTTTTTCGAGTCGTTCCAATAATTGTTCAAACAATGCATCACGATCCGAAAAACCCGAAGCCATAGGAGTAGATGCAGTAAGGTGAGGTGCAGAAGTGCTTACATTGTCAATTACCTCAATTTGCCCCTTACTCATCTTGAAGGAAGGCATTAGGAAGTCTCGAACAGTTTTCGCCGAACGATCTTCACGACCTTTCCGAAACGTCTTCAAGAACTCCGCCTCAAGGTGCTTCTGGAGCGCAATGAGCCTCTCATGATCTTCAACAGTAAGATCTTCAAGCGAGGCCGTCACGATGTTGTCTTCTCCAATGTAGAAGCCCATAGTGCTAGGGATAGTAGATCGGTCTTCAAAAACCAGATTTCTTTCCCCAGCGGAGTCGCCAAAATATGTTGACGCACTTTTGGTCAACACACGAAAGCGCTAGATCGCTCGGTCGTTGAACTCTCCTCGCCGGAGCTCCTGGATACAGCCGGTCAGACCGCTTGTAGGGGCCGGTCAGACCACCTGTTGCAGATGCGCCACGAAAGCCTATGATCACAACCTCGGGAGGGACCCCGTCGGAGCCTGCGAACCTAGGGTTGTTCAAAGGTCGGCAAGGCCACTTAGAACATCCTAAAATGCCATGGAGATGAAGAAGGAAAGCAAAGGGGTTGGAAAAGTTAGGGTTTGGAAACAAAAAGTAGAACGATGATTTGTACGATTGGGTAGAGGTCATCAATCAGCCATGGCCCTTTATATTTATAGGGTGGGGAGGTCTTGTCCCGCAAGGAAGTCCTTGTACGGATCTAAAAACGTGCAAAAACCTGATTCTACTCGGACTCGGGGACAGGCGGACAGACCGCCTGTGACAGGCGGTTAGACCGCCTGGCACATTGCCAGATCGGCTACAGGGCCCAGCCGGTCTAACCGCTTGTACAGGCAGTTTAGACCGGCTGTCCCAGCCTGATCAACTTTAAGCCATTTTTGGTCGTCAACACCTATATTAATTATGAGCACTTTAACTCAAGAAACAATTTATTTCCTATTTTCAAAAAGAGGCATTTTTAGGGTGTTACAACCCTTCGTGAGTTCTTAGCTCTGTCAAGCTCCAGCTTCCCCAGACTGAACAATGCACAGTCAGCCGATGCTTTCGAGCTGAAGACTGGGCTAGTGAATAAGATCCAAGTGAGTCGATTCTGTGTTAAGGCATCGGCAGTTGCCAACACTCATTTTCAGAACTTCCTAGAACTGAGTGGTACTATCAACCCCAATGGCTCTACAATGGATGCTATCAGGCTACGCCTATTTCCTTTCTCTTTGCTTGGCAAAGAGAAGGAATGGTTCTACACCAACCAAGGGTCGTTCAACAACTCTTGGAGGACATGTTCAGATGGTTTTCTGACCAAGTAGTTTCCGATGGGCAAAAAAATGTCCTCCGATGTAAGATCACAAGCTTCTAGCAGACTGAGGGAGAAACTATCCAAGAAGCTTGGGAGAGGCTGCATGAGTACATCGTAGCCTGTCCACACCACGACATGGCAGAATGGCTGGTAGTCCAGAACTTCTACCATGGCCTGACCCGCCGATCGCAAGAGCACTTGGACACAGCCGCGGCAGAAGCTTTCCTCTAGTTGGATGTAGCCGGGGCTAAGGCACTCGTGGAAAAGATCGCCTCGCATCATAGATGAATGGGAGAACGCCAGGCGACTCATTCCAAGGGAGTTCACAAAGTTGACTCCTTTGATATGTTAGCAGCAAAGATGGATCTTCTTATGAAGAAGATGGAGTCTCCTTCAATGAAGATGGCTCAGATTGCGGATACACGGATCACGCGTGAGACATGTGGTGACACCGGATACTGGGGCTATAGCTGCCCAACAACTCAGGTGGACACCCACCTCATCAGGAGTAACAACTCCAACAATTCGCGATATCGTCCTTAGCAAGGTTGGAATTCCAAGACCAACCTCCCCTCGGCCAACAACAAGGTAACAACAACAACTTCAGCAACAATTTTCAGCCCTCAATTGAAGATTTATGGTATGACAAAAAGACTATAAATGATAGCATTAGTAAGAAATTCCTTGCTAATGACAAACTTTTTAAGAATATGGCTGCTCAAATGGAAGGCTTGAACACTATTATGAAGAACCAGCAGAGCTTTAATAAAATGATAGAAACACAAATAGCTCAGTTGGCTACATCTTGTCCTAACTCTAACAAAGGGAAGCTCCCTGAGAAACCAGAGGCTCCCCCGAAAGAGAATGTTAGTACTGTGACCATGCGTGGAGGTAAGTCCATGCGTGATCCACCCTCACCACAGGATACAGGATCTCGGCGGAACACCGATACCGCCAGTGAAGCCGAGCAAGAAGCCGACGAGGAGGAGGTAGAGGGATCCAACTCTACCACCGCGGAAGAAACTTTGGAGGTTCCTAGAGCCTCGAGCTGACTACCGTGACACCACTATCCTTTCGTTTCTGGAACGGAGGAGGAAGCCTATGACCGACGAGCAATTCGGCAGGTTCGTCGAGGTAATTAAGAAAGTTTACATCAATATTCCACTTCTTGAAGCAATGTAGGTACCTACATATGGAAAGTATCTCAAGGATATTCTGGATAAGAAGAGGACCCTACCCCACACTGAGATGGTTCAGTTGACAGAAGACTGTAGCGCCGTTATACTCAATTATACTCCCTCCGTTCCAAATTGTAAGTTGTTTGACTTTTTTTACCTTAACTTTGACCACTCGTCTTATTCAAATTATTTTGCAAATATCATATTTTTTTTGTTATGGCTGGCTTTAGTAATAAAAGAATTTCTAGAATGACTTAAATTTGACAACATATGCACAAATTTTTTGAATAAGATGAGTGCTCAAAGTTGGGGTAAAAAAAGTCAAACGACTTACAATTTGGGACGGAGGGAGTATTCCGCAAAAGAAGAATGATCCGGCTGTCCAACAATTCCATGCTCAATTGGGTCCTAGACCTTCAAAAGAGCCCTTTGTGACTTGGGGGCAAGTGTCAAAGTCATGCCAATGGCTGTCTTCGAGAAGCTCAGGCATGTGCAACTGGTTCCCACGGCTATGTGTTTGCAATTAGCGGACCCGTCGGTCCACTAACCATCCGGGATTGCAGAAGATATTCCGGTGAGAGTCTGAGATTTCCTCTTTCCCGTTGACTTAGTCGTCCTTGATATGGAAGACAACTCCAAGACGTCTCTCATCCTTGGGAGGCCATTCTTGAGCACCGCAAACGCTAGCATTGATATTGGAGCTAGGGAAATTCAGCTCAACATCAATGGGGACATAGAAACCTTCACCTTCTCACCGAAAGTGGAGATCTGCCAGCAAGTCAGCATGGTGTAAACATCAACACGAGGGCCAAAGATACCATCATACCCGTTATCAGAAGCAATAGCTGTGGCATTGGAGCTGCTTACCATTCAAAGGCAAAAGTAGCTCCATGAACACAAGAATGCTAGATGGAGGATCCAACATAACCTAGTTCTGTAGAAGGAAGCGAAAGAGGTTGAAACGAAAGCCCCGTCGACTCAAAAAGTCTGGCGGGAGAAAAGGGGGGTACCAGACTCATCTTTGAACGGTATTCCCACAATAAGGAAGGAGTGTCCTGTTGAAGACGTAAAACTCAAAGGTCATCTCGCTAAGGATGCTAAACCCAAGCTCTCGCCATAAGGTATGTGACATGTATCCATTCTTGCATATGCATATAGGATAGGTTTTATTTCATTGCACTCTTTTAATTCATAAATCATGGCATGTTTCAATTTTGAAATGCATAAGCATGAGTTTAAATTTTGTTTGATTATGCATCTATAAAAATAAAATCATCAATGCCATGAGTGGAGGCCCTTCGGCCCCACTTTGCACTCATTGGCATGGAACCATGTACAGGCTATGACTAACCTGTAGGAGGAGCCACGAATGAAAGGAGACCAAAGGACGGCCTAGTGGGAGGCCGATCGGCCCCAAGATGGCCGGCCGGCCTGCCTCCTGCGCAACGCTATAAAAGGTAGCGCGTGTGACTCCTTCATGCATCCCTCGTCACAGCCTAGTGAGCACTCCAATCAATTTCCCCTATGTTCTTCTGTTTGTAAGTGCCTAATCAAGTTCTTTAGAGAATTAGTTAAGGTGCTTAAGTCCACCTCCACTAAATTAAAAACTTCATTAGTAGCTTTCTAGTTGCTTACAACAAAAATATTTTTCTGCTCTTGTGCAATAAACGTGACAAAAACGAGAACGTTTTGTGGCGGTAACCTACTCCACAAGGATGACTAACATTTGTTTACTAACTGCTAACCCCATACTCCCTCGGGTATTGTAGTGTACTAACCTTTTGTAGGGAAAATGAAGAGGGCAAAGAGGATCGTCAAGAATGTCATCCGGAAGTTGAGTTTAGGCTCCCGACACTCGGGATCGGACTCCTCCAGGGATAGGATGTCAGAGGACTCTGTCCGCCAGATGCCAGCACCCGAGGAGGAGACCCCTATCAAAGTGCCACGGGCGCCACTCCATATTTGTGTGATGACCACAATTGAACACATTGTGTTCCACATAGAGTACAAGAGAGAAGCTCTCGATCTTCTCAGAGCTTGGAATTTCGGACACCACAAGGCCTCGGCCATGACATGGACCACGCTTTCAGGAATGCGGGATGGGACGACTTCGTCAACATAACTGAAACATGTTTGAAATTTTTAACCATGGAATTCCTTATGTCCCTGAATTTGAGGTGTTGCCACAGGAAACTCGAATTCGTTTTTTATTTTTCAACGAGGAATTTTTTATGACCCCAAAAGAAATGAGCATTTCTCTTGGGTTTAACAAACGTTGCAATTTGGATTCAAACACTTTGGTGAGGGACCACCGTTATGATCGTAACACATGGTGGGACACCATTTCCGATGACCCTATTACTAGTAAGAATAGCATCACTTCGATTCACAATCCCACTCTTCGGTTTTTGGCAAAGTGGCTCGTGATGAACATCCACCCTCACGCCAACTTGCATCTTTGCAACAATTCCGATTTGATTTGCCTTTTTGCCTTTATGAAAAAGATTTGATACTCCCTGATCATGAGTGTACTGGAGTACTGGCAGAAGTTGATTCTTGGGAGGTCATCCATCGACATAACATCATTTGTTACGCGTATCGCTGCACATGTCGGTGTGTTGCCCAATGCCCAGGTTACTTACTTGTCAATGACCAAGGAGTACATCAGTTGCATTGGGCTGGATCATTTCATGCAGGGGCACTTGATGCAGGAGGAGACTGATTGTTCCCTTTATATGTGTTATCCTGGGTACGATGTGAAGGTCGAGCTTCCAAGCTCGATACTCACATTGTACTCGACCAAGAGACTAACTTTGCATATGAGGCGGAGGGAACCAGCTCGGCACAGTGTTGCAGAGCCACCGATGACAAAGACACGAGCCCGTCAAGCCGCTAAAGATGAGGCAGGTACATAGAGAGCACCTCAGCCATAACCACCACCGTAGATGGAGGCACAACCACAGCGAGACCCATCCACCGCCAACATGAACTTTGAGTAGACATACGACTACTACTCGCAGCAGCAAGGGGCGATGCCACACAGAATGCCACGCTACGGTCAAGATTTCTACTACCCATCAGGTATGAATTCCAGTCCGCAAGTGGGACCATCGTTGTCAGCCCGGTTCGACTACGAAAACCCGATCACGCAGGAGCTTTCGAGGATCAGTACCCAGATCGGTGAGATCAGTCAGGAGCAGCAGCGACTGCAAGACGAGGTGGCGCACAACATTGACCTGACTCAGCAGAGTTGGGGAATGGCGAGTTCGATGCATTACGACATCTCGAGCATCTTCCGCAACTTGAACCTCGACCCCAACCAAGTGTATAGCTTTATTCAAGCTTGGGGGAGGTTCAGTGTGACTAGGTGAGTCGTCTACCTTGTTCATTCTTGTCCTTTTGTATGCCATGAGTTTTTCCTTCATCTTTCTTTTCAGTTTATCTTGAATAAATAAATAAAAAATAAAAATAAAATAAAACTCTCATTCGTGGAAATCCGTATAGTCTTTCCTTGGAAATGATGAATAGTTGCTCTCTCTCTCTCTCTATGCCTTGCAAATGCCTTGTACACAAATTGCTACTCTCCTAGTACTTGAGTTTGTTGGCATTGGGTGAAAATACATGTTTATCTTGTGGGAAGCATGAGCTACACTTTCTAGTCTGAGCTGTTTTGAGTTTGATATGGTCGAATCTAGAGTTGAAATGCATGCTTAATAGGGAACCTCTCGGATGTTTGTGAAAACTTTATTCATGGTATGTTGTTCCCTGATGGTTTACATAATCTATCCAGTGCCAAAAATATTTACATGTTTCTCTATCCACCATATGCAATCTTAGGTTACTTTGAGCTTGTCGGACTGTGAGTCCGCTTGAGAAGGTACTTGCCATATACCGGTCTTTCTCCTTTGTGTACCCATCGTCTGCTAGCCTCATAAATGTTTGGTAAGTCGATCACCCACTACGGGGATTGATTTCAAATTTCGCTGAATAATTCCCACCAACATCAGCCTAAAATCTCCACTGTGTACCTATTCATCTTAAGGGTCTTCATGACTTACTCCAAAGAAAAAAATCTCCATCTGTCATAAAAGAAAGAGAGTGTGGATTAGTATCTTCTTTAAAAAATAAAAAAGATAGATCCACACTCCCAAAATTCAAAAGGGAGAACATCAATAAAGAGTATAAAAAGACCAAAGATTTCCATGTGTGAGTCCATTCTCTCCCTCTCCCATAAAAATTATGAATTCCAAAGAACGGAATTTGATGAGTACCAACTCTCGTGAACCACTCTTCGGCTCAGCGATAAAGGCAACTAAGGTATTCACTTCATCATTTCATTCCTATAAACTCCATATATCAGCCTTAGAATAGGAATATGATGGTGATGTAATCATACACATCTGAGCAAATGAGAGTACCATCTGGGAATAACATACTATAACTTTTGAAAATTATACCCGAGATGGAACCTGAAAGGCTACAGGGATATTCTGGAGACGACTGTTTAGGTTTTCAACCGTTTAAGATGAACGAGTGTATGTGAACAAGCCCCGCAGGTAGCAAAGGTATGAACACACTGACTGCCAACTCATTCAATCTATATATGGACTAGAGTGGTAGTTTGTGCATTGGGTAATTGCAGTGTATAAACATTGATGCAACTCCTGATCCACTGAATCTAAGTCCTTAGCTTTGCCCGAGGACAAGCAAACGTTTATGCTTGGGGGGGTGTTGACGGTCATTATAAAAGCTTAGTGCCTGTCAACATTTGGGTAAAAAGGAGGATTATACTACGTTCCATACATGATTTGCTAATAATTAATGAGTTTCACTAGTTTTGGATGAGTTGTGACTGCAGGAGGTGACACGAGGAAACTGAGCACCAGAAGCCACAGGGCCCGGCCGATCGACCACACTGTGGCCGGCCAGCCTCCCACCTGCCCATTTCGCCGCGTCACTGATCCACGAGTGAGGAAACACCGTGCATGTTGATTTGAGCCGCGAGTTCCAAGTCGGTTTGTGTATAAAGCATTCCACTGCTGCATATAAAACCACTTAACCTCAAAACATGTTATGCTATTCAATTCCATGCTAAAGAAATGCATATGGATTCAATGTCATGACCACTTTTACATTGCACCCCTCCTCGGGCAACGCATGATGTGTACCGGTACAATTGCAACCATAGGATTGCAAAAAACTTCAATGCGAATGAGATGATATGCTCATGATATGGCCCATATGTCTCATAATGAGAAATAAAACCTTCACAACCTCAACTTCAATTATAACCACAACCTCAATTAACTTCAATTATAATGGAGATATGACAATAAACCTCGAGTGAGTAAATAATGGACAAGACATAAATATATTCCATTTGGCACAAGTATTTAGATTATAGTTAAAGTGGTAATGCTCTGAATATTAAAATTTAGGTGATAAAAATAACTAGCCAAAAAACGGTAGCAAACCACCGCTACATTCACTTGCCTTCGATAGAGATCAAAGAGAGAGAGTTAAGCACGATCCGAAGGTGCACCACCTATTCACAAATATATTTCATAACCACACAAACATACATGTAAAATACATACATCAATCAAAGCGTTCCTACGCCCGAACCCAATATCCTCACATTAACACACACAATTCTAGTTAAAACAGCAGCACTGTTACTTATTTTTTTTTTACACATTAATTCTAACCACCAAAAATTATCATCTTCTACCAGAACAAATTTAACTTCAAATAATGCATCTTCATAATTGTACTTAAAAACATAAAATATCATTAACATAGGCTAATCTTCAGGTTAACCTTAGACTGAAAATCTGACAGCCGCTGCACAACATCCCCAATCAAACAGATATACACGGAGCTCAAAAATTTGTATGAAAGTGATATTTAAAAATATGCAAAGCTTATCAATTTTCTGATAACTTTCTTTTAGATCCCAAATTCTAATTATGTCGTTTAGGTTTCCTAATCTTCAAGGGAGCACAAACTGCACAGAATTACGGGACTGCAATAGTGCCTGATAAAACATCGATATCTCTCTGAACACAAATCTGATTGTGGAATTCTTTACGGCTATGGAACAGGCTCTAAATATTCTACAACTAATATAATGGCTTTTTATTTTTTTAGGCCACGAAGATCACATAAAACAGTCAAAACCCAAAACTGTACAGATCTACAACGTGCTGAGAACAGCGACGTGGGTAAAACCTAAACCCTCACCCTCAATGGTGACGAACACCATCACACGCAGGTGCTAAAACATTCAAAACCTTAGGGGAAATATGATTAGAGCAGGGTCATGGCTTACCTAGGGTTTCCGTTTCGAAAAGAATAGGGTAACAACGACCGCGATGATCCCCACCACGATTCCCTACCGGGTTGCTAAAGACGAGAGCCACGACAACCCTTGATTACCTCCGAGCTGCACCACCCATGGATGCACCATAAATAATCCCGACCAATTCTTGGATGATGACAATGGATGGCGGCAAACCCTAATTCTCTCTTCTCTTCTCCCTTCTCCTTCTTCCCTCCTTCTGCTTCACGGCAAAGAGGGGGTGGCAGCACAGGGGAAAGAACAAGATGGGTTTCGCAGGGGAGGGGTTGGCCACAGGGAAAAGAAATAGAAGTGCCGTTACTATAGCATCGTCTACTGTACATGGGTAATGTAGCCATAATATGTGCTAAAACTTGCTATAAAGATTGTTTCGCAATTCGAACACCGAATAATGCATATGAGTAGTCAAATGGAATATATTCGATGAGCCCTATGCATCTGTGGTCTCCAATTATCTGTATGGGCATCGGATCTAAAAGTCAACTTTTTGACCATCTTCTATGTATGGTCAACTCCTATAATTTTTACAGTTTTCTTTATAAGACATGTGATGAGGACATGACACACATGCATACGACCATGTTTGGGTCATGCATTAGTGAAGGAGGAGTCCAACAAGATTGTCCAAGTCATGAAGGAGGCCCAAGGCTAATCCAATTCGAGTCACCAAGATGGAGGCCGAAAACACCTCAAGTTCGAGTCCATCTCGGAGTTCAAGAGCAGCCCATGATGTTTTGGTCGTCACGGCCACATACGGAGTCCGTTTTGGGCGTTCTTTATATGATGGAAACCTAAGGAGGCAAAATTTCCAATGGCGCCGGTGTCATGCCAAAATTCCGTCTGAGTCAATAGGAATCATCGAAGCAAGTTGATGTCCAGAATCTGCCAGGGCACTGCGCTGCCATCTTTTGGGCCGTTGGCCCGTGTATCGTGTTGATAGGGGCGTGACCAGGGGTAGGCCACACCCTATCCCCTATATATTCAGTAGCTGGTACCACATTAGGGTTTGGGTTTTGTTTTACATCTAGCTTTAGCTACTCTCGAACACGCACAAATACGTGTTGTCCTCGTGATTCAGAATGCCACCTTCGAGTGATATTGTGATTGCTCGCATTATTTTCTTGTTCGTTCTTCGATTGCGTACAGGAAATGATCTTAGTGATCAGACTGATCTTGCACCAGCAAGGTCGGTAACCATCGGGAGTTGGTTTAGCGATTGCATTGGCGCTTCGGGTTCGCTCATCGTAGTCGGATCGTGAGGGTCTACTTCCACCGAATCGAAGTTATCTCCACTCACCGAAAGATCGGGCACTCCGGCTCTATCAACATGTAGCTTATGCTTTTGCATATATTGGATGTTACAATTTGATCAAAGGACATTGAAAGGCGTCACCTTGGATTGGAGGACCCACCTGCATGACAAAACCGACCAAACTTACTGGGAATCAGACACAACTGACTTCAAGACATTATCACAGACGCACACGAGAAGGACGGTGCCAGGTGGACACCATCCTAGGCCGATCGGCCTGGGAGAGGCTGGCCGGCCTCCACTTGCCGCCTTTTGCCTCCTCCTTTTGTGTGCATACTGGTCATTGGATGCCAAGCCTCCCTATGACGGTTCCCAAGCTTCACCAACCTTCCAAGGCTATAAATGGATAACTCCTCTCCACTTCAAAACACACACTCAAGGAGCACTCTCTTCATTTCCACTTTGTAGTTGAGGAGTTGTAGTTGGGAATAGGGTTGAGTCAAGCTTTGCCTCGGGGTTCCGGAGTCCTCGGAAGTTCTAGTAAAGGCTCTTGTATCTTGTCCTAAATATTTCAATCAATAAAGTTATCTTCTTTACTGTCGTGGACCACTCTGAAATTATTCTAAGTTAAGTACCCCACGGACCCCTAACAAATAGTCAGGCACTTAATCCGGAATAAGCCGGAACGCCGTCGGATTATACCCGATTAACCATGTTTTTCGTTTCCTTAGTTTCTAAATATTTTAATCAATAAAGTTATCTTCTTTACTATGAGCAAGCTATACTCTTCATGTCTTCTTTACTTAAGTTTTACCTTAAGATGGAGAGTACCTTCCTATAAAGTTAGACTTAGAGTTTTATTTAGCTCTGTCGGGATCACCTTGTGGGTCTTTATAGCCTATCTCGGAGACGTCGAAAGCTCTGAGCTGAGGGGTCTTTCTCTTGATAGACGTCCAAGGGAAGTCCTAACGTCAAGCGCATACGTGGTGTCTAACTTGCCATTAGCTATGTTAGTGTGTTCCACCCCACGGTACTACAGTGGTTGGCGACAGGTGGTAACAGCCCTGCCGTCCTTTGTAGTCCACCACATTCGGGTGTTTTCATAACAGTAGTGATGAGCCAGGGGGAACCCCTTCTTATCCCGTTCTGAGTTCCTCCCACTCTAGCTGTCGAAGCAAGGTCTGACCCCGACATCTAGGTATAAGTCTAAGCTAAGGATATAGTGTGTCTTTTCTCTAAGTATAGAAGAGTCATAGGATCCTTTCTCATCTTGTTCTCCCAGCTCTTCCCTTTTCTCTTTCGTCTGAGAATCTCCTGTGTCGCTGGCTTTACCAAGCATTCTATCCGATCATACATTGGCCATTATCCAATCTATATGTTACCTCCCATAAGCTAGTGCGTTGATAATGCTAGGAAAAGTTTTCATTCCATTCTTCAATATTCTTTAACCATAGTGCTTCCCTGAGGATATAAATGCGATACCCTAGTTTGCTACAAGGTGAAGTGCTACAGCGGATTATTCTGTGCACTTGCGGAATATCATGAGCATATAATATACCTACTAGGCATTCCTGACTTTGCGTTAAGGAATGCCAACAACCATCCAAGTTAATTATGTCCAACATTTAATAATTGCCTGCTATACAAAGGTTGGACAGTCTGCGATGTACTTGCAGTTAGCTCTCTCAAAACTTGATTTTTAAGTCAAACTTTTGCATCTATCCATCTATATGCATGCAACATCAACGTTTGAGAAAGGTGGCACTATTGACTCATCAAGAAAATGTAAATTGACCCCTCTTGATGATTCGGCTATCTAGCCTATAAATCCGGTCAATTTTCTTCTCTAATCATCTTTTGACCGACAAAATTAAAGGCCCTAACATATACCTTTCCCTTGTATGTCCCAGCATTTCTAGTCACCATCAATAGGAAAGACTCTTCATTTCCATTCGTCTCAAGACCAACTCCATGTTTGCATGTATCTTTGTGACCAACCTTACCTCACATACTCAATGAAATTTTTAGTCTATAGAGTATTGTCTTTAATTACCAAAACACAAAACTAAGGGCCTAGATGCTTTCACAATCCCACACTTTGATGCATATTGATCCCAATTTTGTAAACACAACCCGTTGGCCTATTTTACAAACTACATATGATTTTATTGCAAGACATGGTTGGATAGTGATACCTTGATTGCTATGACTATTTCTTGATTGATCTAGGTTAAACTCTCAATATGACTTGTTCTGTTTGGATGATAATCACTGCTAGAAATAATTCTTAGGACTTTGTTACTCTATACTCAAGCATGACTTCAACATGTTTATTCAAAGAGAAAACATGTGTGTGTTTTAAAAATGGAAAATGGTGATTTGAGAATTAATTAAGGAAGTGATAACTAGATGAGATGGATGGGTATTTCGGTGTGAAATGCCAAGGTGTTGTGAGCTCGTACCTTTGTGGTTGAGCAACATGGCAGATGTCCATCTTGTCACATATTAAGGACCGAGTTGATGTATCATCTTGCCTAACCAACTTTTATCGTACAACCACTTGACCGTTGTATGTGGCAATGGCTTAGCATAAATCTCACTAGTTAGTCCGCTGACATTAGGAGAGCGGAGAGCATCGAGTGATCATGGAGATGGGATATGCTTTGTGTGACTTATACCCTAGTTAGGCCTTCCCGTGGTAGGTCATAACTCCTAATGGATCCCATAGTGGCTAGTCGGTCCTGACTATGTCGGGTAATGGTTTCGACAAGATCCGCATTGACACTAAGGTGATTGTGTTGCAGTATCCTACTTGTGGGTAAATTGTACACCTCAAAAAAGTTTAAAAACCTATTCGATAGCTTTAACCCATGGTATTGGGCGAGCTACGGCTTGGACACATAACTAGCATTGATGATAGGAAAGGTTTATGGTGTCAGTTGATTTCGAAGTGTCCAGCAGGTGTGCAGTGAGCTGCTGCAGATGTGGAGTTTGGTAGATATTAAAACTTGGATCCTATGTCGATCAACCCCACCCTATTATATGGTTACTAAATAAATGCTTTGAGAAAACCAATTTTTGAAATGAAACCTTGCATGTGTAAAATATAGTTGCAAATGAACCATAGCCTTATCCTTGATTGGACCTGTTGCAAATGAACCATAGCCTTATCCTACGTTGCAAACGAACCCTCCATGGGTGTGATTAGACCTGTTGAGTACTTTTGTACTGACCCTTGTTGTTGTTGCTTATTCTGACAAAGATCCAGACATTGTCACCGAAGATATCGAGTCGGTGGTCACTTCTGCACCCGGTGTTGCATGTGGTGTGGTGCGAAGATACTTCTGATGGCACTTTGTGATGAACTCGGCCTCGACCCGGCCTGGTCCCATTATCATTGTATGGTTACTTACCATTTTGGCATTTGTTAAATGCTTTGCTCCCTATAGAGCTTGTACGGTGACTGAACTATCTGTTGAATAAATGTGTATCAGCCTCGTGAGACTGATGTTTCTATCATATTTAGTCTCTACCAAAGTGGGGACACTTCACTATCACAGGTGGTCTCACCTGCTGTACCCGAGTCCAAATAGAATTAAGGAAATCTTCGTACTCAAATATGTAAAAAGGAATTTCTTGGGGTGCAAGACCTCCCCACAAAATAAATAGAAAGGGTTGGGCCGAATGTGGGCTCTATCCAATCGAACAAAAAACCTTTATTACTTTCATCTCTCAAACCCTAGATTTTCCAGCCTTCTTTCTTCCTTCTTCGTCTCTATGACATTTAAGGATGTTCTAAGTGGCCTTGCTGACCTTAGAACAACACTAAGTTTGCTATAGTATTTGCTACTCCTGATGGGGTCCCCCCAAGGAAGTGATCATATGTTTTTGTGGTGCATCTGCTACAGGCGGTCTGGTGGTTGCACACAGGAGTTCTAGCGAGGAGATTTCAATGACCACATGATCTAGTGCACTTGTGTGTTGACCCTAAAAGGCATCAACATGATCCTTTGTTGTTTGTTTCTCATAGGCATCGTAGCAGTCATCGGAGGAGGAGATCCCCCAATAACTAGAGAATCATTAGGTCGGATGTATCTAGTGTGTAAACTAGTGTTGTAATATTAACTTCTATACACTACCTCAACCATATTTATTTTGAACTTTTTAAAATGGTGTAACATGCATCTAAGTTTTCTTTAAACTATTGTTTGTAATAACCCACACTCTTTAGATGGTCCCAAATGAGGAGGGCTTCACTCCATAGGATTCACACAATGCTTCTTCACTGGACATTCAAGGTCCAATCACTAGAGCTCACGCGCGATAATTAAATTTAGAGGTGAGCTCAATCCTAAGCACTTTCTGTATAATGATTTTGCAAATAGATGGCTATATATTGTAACTAGGAACCAAGGAAATGATGCGTGGAGAGGAGCTTGGAGTTCAAGAAGGCCAGTAAGGGACATCCAATTAAGTCACATAGAGGCACAATACACATCAACTTCGAGTCAATTCAGAGTCTAAGAGCAGTTTTCCTTGGATTGGATGCCTAGCCCACATTCGGAGTTCGATTTGGATTATCCATGTATGGTTGGCAACATAATTTCATGAAGCTTGCAATGACACTGGTCCCACATTCAAATGCTGGAGTCAACAAGAATCATAGAAACAAGTGGATCCCCTTATTTTGGCCTTAGGGCCGTCGTGTATCGCCGTGGAGCCATTAGGGGCACATCCATTGGTTTTTCGATCAAACTGGACTCTGTAAATCGGTACGTGCCACCCAAGTTAGGGTTTGAGTTTTGTTTAGATTAATCTGTCAACAATAGCTTCATCATTTATTCATTTGAAAAAAACCCATACTCATGAATTTAATCATACATTTGCAATTTGATCTTCGATTCGTAGACAAGGACTAGCCTACTTAGTGAGGTCTACTGATGGGAACCCGCTAGGGTTTGGGGCCGATCTTTCGATGAGAGACATGAGGATAACTTGATTGGATAATGGTGGCGACGTTCACGGCGACTACAGCCTTCCGGGGCTGCGCCTTAGCAACCGATACACCTCCTCCAATGGCTATCGTGATCTTGTAGAGCGCGTCACCCGGCCACTAGGGCACCTGTTCCTGTAAGCAATCGAAGAACTAGCAAGAACAAGTACAACAAGTGCTGAATCATGAGATATAGATGAAGGTTTCAAACTCAATCGCAACAATGGTGGGGTTCCGAATACAACCAGATGGGTGACTGGATCAGCACACGCGCTTGCAGGCAAGGAGCGAAGGCAAAACTTGATCTAAACAAAACCCAAACTATTTTTGGCGGCAGCCAAGGGGTATTACAATGTGGGAGGGCGACCATAGAGATGTTGGGGTCGTCCTCCAACCCTAGGACGCGTCCGCAATGGACTCAACTGGATACACGGCCCATGGGCCAAAATAGTAGTGACGCAGCACCGTGCGCTGAAAAGGTCTCGGTGGTATTTTGACGGTTGCGGCTGATTCCGAACTGATATGCCCTTCAGGTTGGATCCGTTGGAAAGCAGACTTGATAAGCTTTGTATGAAGTATTTGAACACCCCAAACAGAGTCCATATGAAGTCATGGGGGTTGTCACAAGTTGGTGCTTTCCTGTAGTCCGAATCCAGCGCGTGCAATGCCCCTCTCCATGTTATCCACACCATAATTCCTGAGTAAAACAAGAGTGCTTGCGTCTCCATTATCTAAATATGAATAGGAACTTAAGAATGAACTTACTTGATGTTGAAGTTGACGAGCACAAGCACGAGTAATAGGACCAAGTGGTGTTGGCGGAGATAGGGATGTATCGATGGTGGTGATGTCCTCATCATCCCCCCTTTCTTGCATTTGAGTCGTCCTCGACTCAAGTTCATCTTCCTCTCCCAATTATATCCTCAAATCTACAACATTAAATGTGGGACTAACCCCAAAATTTGCTGGTAAATCCAGCTTATATGCATTATCACTAATCTTATCTAACTCTTCAAAAGGTTCATCAGCCTACGGCAACAACTTAGATTTGCGCAATTCAGGAAACCTTTCTTTTCTCAAATGCAGCCAAACTAAATCTCTAGGTTCAAATTGTAGTTATTTCCTACCTTTATCACCAGCATTATTATACTTAGCATTCATGCGCTCTATGTTTTCTTTAGTTGTTTCATGCAGTTTTAACATCAACTCAGCACGTTTAGTAGCATCAAAATTTACCTTTTCAGAAGTTGGCAAAGGCATTAAATCAAAGGGAGCACGAGGCAAGAAACCATAAATAATCTGAAATGGGCACATTTTTGTGGTCGAATGCAGCGAACGATTATAAGAAAACTCAATATGAGGCAAACATTCTTCCTACATCTTAATGTTTTTCTTTAGAACAACCCTTAACATGCTAGACAAAGTCCTATTCACAACTTCAGTTTGACCATCAGTTTGGGGATGACATGTAGTAGAAAACTAAAGTTTAGTCCCCAATTTTAACCACAATGTTCTCCAAAAATGACTCCGCGATCATTAGAGCATCACGATTAGAAACAATTGCATTTGCCACGCCATGCAAACGAACAACTTCGCGAAAGAACAAATCAACAATATGAGTGGCATCATCTGTTTTATGAAAAGGTATGAAATGCGCCATTTTAGAGAATCTATCAACAACCACAAAAACACTATCACGCCCATTCCAAGTCCTCGGCAAGCCTAGCACAAAATCCTAGAAATATCCTCCCTAGGAGTACTAGGAACAGGTAGAGGCCGTTACAAACTGTGTGGATTTAACCGTGACTTAGCCTTTTGACTTGTTGTGCAACAAGCAACAAATTGCTCCACATCTCGTCACATCCGTGGCGAAAAGAAATGACCAGCAAGTATGTCCTCTGTCTTCTTTATGCCAAAATGCCCCATCAAGCCACCTTCATGCGCTTCCTACAACAACAACAAACGAACAGAGCTAGGTGGAATGCATAGCTTGTTAGCTCAAAACACAAACCCATCACTAACGATGAATTTGTTCCATCCTTTCCCATCTTTACAATGGAGCAACACATCTTTAAAATCAGGATCATTAACATATTGGTCTTCAATCGTTTCTAATCCAAAGATCTTGTAATCAAGTTGATTCAGCAAAGTATATCCCTTAGACAAGGCATCAGCAATCACATTTTCTTTCCCTTTCTTGTGCTTAATAACATAAGGAAAACACTCAATAAATTCAACCCACTTAGCATGTCTATGATTCAGTTTTTCTTGACTATGAATATGCTTCAAAGATTCATGATCAGAATGAATAACAAACTCTTTGGGCCACAAATAATGCTGCCAAGTTTCCAAAGTACGAACAAGAGCATACAATTTTTTGTCATAAGTGGAATAATTTAGAACACACCCGCTCAATTTTTCACTAGAATATGCAATAGGTTTGCCTTCTTGCAACAAAACACCACCCAAACCAATTCCACTCGCATCACATTCAAGCTCAAAAGTTTTATTAAAATCAGGAAGTTGGAGGAGAGGTGCAAGTGTCAACTTATCTTTCAACATGGTGAAGGCATTCTTTTGCATAGGGCCCCAAGAAAAAGGCACTCCCTTCTTTATATGTGCATTCAAAGGTGCTGAAATCCTTCACAAAGCGATGGTAGAACCCAGCAAGTCCTAGAAAGCTCCGCACCTGGGTGGGGGTTGTTGGTACAGGCCAACCTTGAATAGCTTCCACCTTGGCTTGATTAACTTAATTTCCTGTGGAGTGACAACATAGCCAAGAAAACATACCCGATCTGTGCAAAAGGTGCACTTGTCGAGGTTACCGAGTAAACGTGCATAAAGTAAGGCATAAAAAACAACATGTAAATGAGCAAGATGTACATTCATAGATTTGTTGTAAATCAATATATCATCAAAGTAGACCACAGCAAATTTTCCAATGAAAGCAAGCAAAACCTCTCTCATTAATCTCATGAAAGTGCTAGGTGCATTAGTTAACCCAAAAGGCATGACTAACCACTCATATAAAACGAATTTAGTTTTGAAAGCAGTTTTCCATTCATCACCTAATTTCATACGAATCTGGTGGTAACCGCTACGCAAATCAACTTTTGAGAACAGAACAGTTCCACTCAATTCATCTAGCATGTCATCTAAACGTGGAATAGGGTGACGATATCGAATGGTGATATTATTGATAGCTCGACAGTCAACACACATACGCCATGTTCCATCTTTGTTAGGCAGTAAAATAACTGGAACAACGCAAGGACTAAGGGACTCACGTACATAACCTTTGTCGAGTAGTTCTTGCACTTGGTGCTGAATCTCCTTCGTTTCTTCTGGGTTGGTTCTATACGGCGCACGGTTAGGCAATGATGCAATAGGAATTAGATCAATTTGATGCTCAATCCCACGAATTTGTGGCAGCCCCGCTGGAATCTCATAAGGGAAAACATCCGAATATTCCTGCAAAATGTTAGCAACAATAGGGGGCAACGAATGTTGCACACATGAACTGAAAGTAACGCATCCTTGCACACCAAAGCATATGCGACAGAAGCTGAGGCAATCAACTCATTAATATCACATTTAGTTGCAAGCAAGCATTGTCCTTTCAATCTAATCTCATTTTTGTTTGCCACAACAGATGTGTCATGTTTAAGGCCATCAACATTAGTTTTTGCAGCTTTACCAACATCATCACACCAAATAGCCTCAGGAGACATGGGCAACAACACAATTTTCTTATCAAGGTGCAGCAAAGAATATTATTCGATCTACCATGATGCATAGAATCAGTATCAAATTCCACGACCTACCAAGCAGAATGTTACAAGCTTCCATAGGCACAACATCGCACTCAACAACATCATGATACGACCCAATCACAAAATTAATTCGCACCAATCGATTTACCTTTACCTTACCAGTGTTGTTCCGCCATCGAATTTAATATAGGTGTGGGTGTGGTTTGGTGGTAAGCGCAAGTTTCTCCACCATTTCACTGCTAGCCAAGTTGTTGCAGCTGCCTCCATCAATGATCATACGACAAGATTGCTCCTACGCTATGATGTATATGACTTGACTATTTGCTGTCAATTAAATGGTATTAAATGGTTAAATACCGGCTCTTTTATTTGTGGAGGTTAAATGACTAAGTTCTAGACACACATACATATCATTGCTCTCTTATTTAAGTCTACTGACAACATTACACCTTGTGTTGTTTTATTAAAAATTAATTCATACGCTATCTACATTTGTGAATCTCTTGCAAAGCGCTACCTACCAAAGCCATATACATGCATGATTTTTCATGATGAAACTTTTAGATTGTACACTTGTATTTTGATGAGTTGGATTAGGATTGATTTCTATATTACGAGACTAAGAAGCTGGTCATTCCTTTGTGTAACCTTTTTATGCTAGCCTTTTTGTCCATGCATTATGAGTTTTCACATTGGAAATTTCACAAACCGCTGGGCATCCACCCAAACCCTGTAACACCCTAAAAATGCCCTAGTTAAAATTTAGTAATTAATTGGCTTTTTATATTCAAGTGCTCATGAAAAATATAGGGAAAATAAAAATTTTGAATAATTAAAAGCAAATATGGGAAATAGAAACATTATTGTTGCATTCATGCTGGTGCATTTATTTTTTTATTGTTGAATTCAAATTTGAATTTGAATTTGAATTCAAATAAGTGTTTGAATAAAAGAAAAACCTTTTCTTTTCTCTCTCTTTTTCCTTCTTCCTTTTCAGCCCAGCAGCCCAGCTTTTTCTCTCTTTTCTTCCCCGCGGCCCAACCCTTTTTCTTCTCTCTTCACGCGGCCCAGCAGCAGCTCCGGCCCAGCAAGCCCGCGCACCCTCTCTCTCCCTCTACGACTGACCAGCCGGGCCCACCTGTCGGCGCCTTTCTTCTTCGCCTCTGCCGCTGACACCCTGGGCCCACTAGCCAGCGCCGTCTTCATCCTCCCGCCGTGTCCAAGCAGGACACCGCGCCGCCGCGAGTCCGCCTCCGACACGACGCCGCGCCGCCTCCTTCCTTGCTTGGCGCGCACGCCGAGGCCGCCTAGCCCCTATATAAGCCGCCGCCAAGCCCCGTGATCCCTTTGCCTCAAACCCTAGCTGCCAATCGAGCTGCGCAGCGCCGCCGTCGCTCAAACCCTAGAGCTTGAGCCGCCGTCGCTACCCCGCCGCCTCGCCACCCCATTGTCGCCAAGAGCCTGTCCAGGAGATTCGCGTGGAGGTGAGGAAGCTCCACGGCTGGTTATTGCCCGCTCTCTCCCTCGATTCCGTCCGCGCAAGCTCACCGGAGTGACCGAGCCGCCGCCGCACGTTGCTAGTCGCCATCACCGCTCAATCCTCGTCCACAACCCCCAAATTGGATTCCCCGTTGTCTTCTCTCTCTCCCAAGCTATCCGCGGCGAGTTTTGGAGCAAACTCCGGCGAGTTCCGGCGAAGCGCCGCCGCGTTTGCCGCGGATGCCGGCGACCCAGAGCCCCTGCTAAACCCTAGCCGTCAGATCTAAATCCAACGGCTCGCGTAGATCTAATCCGAGTCAAACCGGTCACCCCGAGTCAGCCATGGTGATTTTGCAAAAGAGCCCCTCTGTTTTCTGAAAATCAACCCGCGGTCCACCTCTATTCAAAAGTGTTTACAACTAAGTCCTTTTTCTTTCGGTTTAGCCCCTGCTCTTTTGAAAAATAGTGCCCGCCGTCCTAGATGGCAGTTTTACCCCGTAGCCCTCGGGTTTTTATACGAAATTATGTTTTAGGTCCCTGGTTTCTTTCAAAAACACCCCTGGAAGCCTAAAACCTTTACCAGCAAGCCCCTAGAGCCCGTTTTAAGCGTAGTTACTCCGTTTTAACTCCGATTTGAGTGATTTTCGCGCTCACGTGTTCGTAGTGAAGCGTAGAGTAATTCCAAAGCCTTCTTTTCATATTTTGTTTATGTTTGGTGTACTGTTCTAATTAAATATCTTTTTTGCATGTATGTGTGGATGCTTGTGTGGTGATTGATGTGAGTAGTTGACGAGCCGTTCGAGTTCGCCAACGATCCCGTTCCCGAAGAGCAGGTGTAGCAGCATTTCTCTGAGGAAGGCAAGTATAATACGGACCATCCTTGTTACCTATACACCGATTAATCACATGAATCATATGCATGTGTCTAATACTGTTAACCACTAAGGATGTTCCTAGTCTTTACCTTATTCCTTGTTTACCCGGGGTTTTATGCATTATGGTTAGACTATGCTACGCGCTGCAACCAACATTTATTTTTAATGTCAATATTGAATTAATGATTCACTTCAATGATGGTTAAAAGATGCTTTTTAGCAACATGGTTCGGGGAACTAGAGCATGTGCTGTGTGCTTTGTTCTAGTGTCTCTATAAGGTTTGATCTAGGGAATTAGAGCATGTGCTTCGTGCTTTGTTCTAATGTCTCTCCATAAGGTCTGGTTCTTAAAGCGACAACCCAGGAACCTGTTCGCCGCCGTTGGAACTATAATGGCTCTGGTCTTGGATAATTAGCCTGTACGTCTCTAGCTCGCCAGTGGTTACCGAAAGGCGTATGTGGGGAGCATGGGTGAGAGTATAGTTTGATCCATCGAGGACGGTTTTATCCGTTGGCTATGTCTCGTTAGGCAAAATCCCGTGATGTAAGCGCCCGATGTACGGCAGCTTCACACGTTGCGATGATTGCGCTCTCGCTCTGGACGCCATTGACCCCCTCACGTTGCGCCCTGAGCGTACGTCAATCTCGATGCCTCGGGTTATGCTGCCTATGTTGAACCCAAACGGCTACTGTGCTTGTTAGGGTGTTTTGTGAAAGTCCTCGTAACATAAGTTCTTTTGGATTTATGTGACCGGCGGGTAAAGGGCGAAACCTCTGCAGAGTGTTGATCTATCATGATAGCCGTGCTCACGGACACGAGCGGCCTGGATCCTTTTTGATTAGAAGATGATAGTAGTGGTTGATATTGGTTTGTTCTATAATCACTTATACCTTATTAATGGGTTATACTTGGGTTCTACTCATTTGTAGTAAATTAGATGATAATAAAATGAAACAACTAAAAGTGCTAATGCAGTATAACTGTGTCAAGTCTTTTGTTCTTGCATAACCCGTGTTATACTTGTTAAGTAAGATGGTTTACTTACACTTGCAACTATTCAACAAAATCCCGGATGGGTAACAGATGGAGCATTGAATGATCAGTCGCTTGCTGAGTTTCCGGAGGATCTGCCGTACTTCTAGCTGTGTTCAACCAGTCGGTGTTCCTGTGGACTTGAGGCTCTACTAGTTATGAAACGTTTAATAATATTAAGACTTCCGCTGTGTTATTTGTTTAAGACTATGTCTTATGTTAAACTCTGATATAAACTATTTTATTCGAGCATTGTGTTCTCTGTGATTCAATATTTGTAATCTATATGTGTTCTGTGGACATCCTGGGCGCACATATGGAAGCATTCGGATTTCTTGATAATCTGGGTGTTACAAATATATTTTTGTGATTATCTCCTTGACCACAACCCAATTTGAGTACGGGAATAAATTGTATATAGAAAATAGATTTTATACTTACCTTGACGGTCATTTTTTTCCTCTGTTTTATGCTCGAGGACGAGCATCGTTCAAGCATGGGGGAGGAGTCATTACATATCTCCAACTTCCGCCGAGTAAGTATCATGTTGTGAAAGTTCTAGGGAGCATAAAGGAAAAAAAAGAGGAACCGAAAAGATAATATAATAAAATATGCATGCCCAAAGAAGGTATGCCAGATGCTCACAAGGCATGTCAAAAGAATAAAAAAGAGAAAAATAAAGAAAAGAAAAAAATAATAAAATACTCCTTAGTTCTTTTTGCTTCATTAAATTCCCAAGTGCCTTTAGGAATGAGGAGAAATCTATACTCAAATCTTCCAACCATGTGCAATCCAATAACGAGAACTTCATTTGTGTCTCGGGATCACCTACTTGCCACTTGCACATGTCCACCTATCTAAAAAGTGTGAGTTCCATCTCTCTCCCTTTTCAATATTATTTTTCATGACCTTTTTGACTAGTCTCGGTAATTCCAATAGATCTCTCTCTTATTTTGACAACATTTTAAGTATAATGTTTTGTTAGGGTTGTTTTTACCTACCAAGCTCCAGATATGCCTACCACTTTTATATATGAGTAGAATAGGTTAAAGATAATCTAGTATAGGCTTGAGAGACTTGATGAGTTGAGCGTTTCCATGAACTTTTGCAAGAGAACCTCACTTATGTTAGATATGCATCTTTTTGAAAACTCTTGGAACAAGGTAAAGGTATAAAGTTCACTTAAGTTTGAGAACATTGCATTTAATTTTTGTGGCTTGTTCTTTATTGCTAGTCTATCTTCCATAATGAAAAGTAGCTGGTCACAACTCAAATTTTAAATGCTAAATACTTGAGAGAGCTATGTGTCTTATTATGTACGACTAAGTGTAGGGAGGACATTGCAGGGCAACACTTATTTCCTTATTAAGCAAAGCTCTTCGACTTACTCGAGGACGAGCAAGGTTTAAGCATGGGGGGATTGTTAGCGCTCCTTAGCGACACATTTTAGTGCCATTTAGGTGGATATTTTGGACTAATTCTTATACTAACCCGCCACTTGGCACTTGAAATAATCCCGTTTCCACATATATGTTGTGTTTTGGAGCATGTCATGTTTTTGCAGGAAAACAACCCAATTTGGAGCAAAGCCCAAAACAAACTATGAGCCCGAAGGAATCAAGCCTCGGAAGCCCAAGAACTCGAAGCTCGTGCACACGTACAAGAAGGCCCAATGGACAGCCCAAGATGATTTACTTTGGGCTCAAAGCGAAGCAATTGCAGATTAAGGAAAGATTCACCTCCTTATCCTTATCTCGAAGATATCCCGAAGGAAAACATCGGCAAAAGCATATCATCAAAGAAGGACGCGGACTTCAGAAGATCAGAGGAGACACGATGAGAAAGGAGAGGGCGAGCCGGGCCTAGAACAGGCTAGGACGGCCAGCCCATGGGCCCCCTAGCCAGCCGGCCTAGGCCCATCTGGCCTCGGCTCGTGCCCTCCTTTGACCTAGGTCTCCACGACTATAAAAGGAACCCCGATCCCAACGTCCAACGGGGGTTGAGCATCCATCCACCACAAGAACTCGATGAAACCTTTAGAGCAACGCCAGAGGGAGATGACGGCTGCTGCAAGTCCTCAAAGTTGTCTAGGGCCGCCATGACCTCCTTGCATGGTTTTGTCATGGTGGAGTTCATGAGCTATTTGGAGTCGTCTTTGGTATGTACTTGGTGGTGACGATCCAAACGAATCTATTATGTGTGTAATGTCATCATGTCATCCGATCTCTTAGTGATCAAGTATCTCTTAGGTTGGCGCTTGGAAGTACCTCTTTTATTGATCTTGTTCTTCCTTTGCTGTGCTTGTTCTTAGATCTATTCTTAAGATAGGTCACTTAGGGTGTTCTTGTAGCCGTGGTGGCTAGGGGTTCATGCCGGACATACCAACGGGGCTTCGATGCTACTTCATGTCTTGAAACAACAACGCCGAAGGGGATAGTGCTGTGACAGGGTGTATCCTTGTGTAAGGTTGGGGTTTTGGGGGTCAATTTAGAGGTCACGATTTAAAGAAGCTTTGGATGAGATGCATGATGTACTTACTCAATTAGCTAGAACTACAACTAGAAGGCGCGCATAGGCTTAGTCATACCTTTGGCTATGATCTATCTTTACCGATGTTCATGGATGAGATCAATCTTTGCACTTCACTCACATCTTATCAAGAGTTACTCCTTATATGCCATCAATGCTTCATGTTAGGATAGACCCATTAGATTAGATTGAAATCCGTAGTAAGTTCATTGTCGATCCATGGATTGATAAACCTTGGAAGGAATACTCTAAGGGAAAAGCTACAACTGACCCGTGTGCTTGCGGTTCATAATTGATGAGGCTAAGGGTCGTCAACAGTCCGCAACATAATCTTCCCAATCCTCGATGTGGCCATCTTTCTTGCTGTTGTGATCACGTCCACCTTCATTCTTGCTGTTCTTAGCACGCCCACCAAACACCTTACCATGCATCTCGTCGAAACGCCTCAAAATGGCACTTAGGCTCTTATCAACACGGGCAACTGTTGTTTCCAACCCTGCAAGCTTCGTGTTGGTGGTGATCTGTGTGGTCTCCAATTGCCCAATCTTGTCATTGGTCACCTACAAGTCTTTGTCAACTCCTTCTGTGTATACCATCACCTCACGCTTAAAGTGTTGTATGAAACTCTTGATGCGAGGTGATTACTGTAAGCTCCCATCATCCTCATCTGTTGGTCCTGCCATGATTATGAAAGCAGCAACGACAAAGAAAAAAATAGGTGAAGAAATAAAAGCCAATTACTAGGATGTGGTTACTGCAAAACGCTCACGCTCAACCTATTTCACAAGCTCTTACCAATTCTTATCTTGCTTAACAGGAGGGTACAACAACCAACAAGTCTGCAACCTTGGAGAGAAGTGTATCGGTGCCGCAGGCACAAACCCTGTCAACTGCAGTCCAATATGTGGAGCTATAGGTGGGCTGAAACAAGGAAGTATTATCATCACGTTAGTTACAAAAGCAAGTTGAATAATCGTTCAACAGTGGTACCATGCTGGTCCTAGCCTAGACCATGCTAGAGTCGTGAGCCTGGACATAAAGGAAGTCACAAAACAGCAGCAAGAACAAGAAAGACACACAACGAAATGACCCTGTTCTTTTTTTTTTGTGCTGCTCTCTTCTTTGTTTTTTTCTTTTTTTCGGGGGAAGGTCACAAACTGATTATATGAACAAAGGCCTACAAATGAACAAATCAGCACAAACACTTTTTCTTCTCTCTCTCTCTCTCTCTCTCTCTCAAGAGTAAGCGGAGATCAATCTAAATAGAAGCTATTCTCCTTGGCGTAACATTGGAGTAAACAACCTGTTTCGGCCTCAACAACAACCCAACACAAGGAAGCGTGCGGTACGTGACCAAAATATGACAAGAACTCGAAACTCTAAAGGACTATAACTAAGATCAGCAACTCGACACAAACCGATGGATCCGAGAATTCAACAAGCCCTAACTAAGCAGAGATAGTAAAGGCTAGAAGTGTTTATGGGATCGCGATGGGAAAAAAATCTACAATTTTTTGGCTTTTTCTGGACTATAGGAGATTAAAACAAAAAGAAAGTGGAAATCTCTCACCGATAAACCTTGTTCTGATTACCAATTGATGGGAACCCGCGGGGGTTTGCGCCCAATCTTTCGATGAGAGCCATGGGGATAACTCGATTGGGGAATGGGGGCGACGTTCACGGCCCGACTACAGCCTTCCGGGCTGGACCTTGGCGACCGATACACCGCCTCCAATGACTGTCGTGATCTTGTGGAAGCGCGACATCCGACCACTAGGGCACTCATCCTGCAAGCAATCGAAGAACTCGGAAGAACAAGTAAACAAATGGGAGGCGCATGCGCAGGTGGTGTTTGGAAAATGGTGGCCGCATGTCGTCCTTGAAGCAGCGGACGCATGCCCTCTTTGAAGTAGCAGACACATGCCATCTACTAAAATGGGAGGGGCGCGTGCAACATCTGGTGGCCACCATGTGATTGGCCTTCAGAAGTGGTTGTTGTCGTGGAGTCCGAACCCAACTTACGCAATGCCTCTCCTCATGGGATCCACTCCATTATTCCTGAGCAAAACAAAGTGCACGCGTATCCATTGACTTGTGATGAACATAACCCTAAGAATGAACTTACTTGATGATTGAGATGACGAGCACGAGTAATAGGACCAAGTGTGTTGCCGAACTAGGCGTCGTTGTAGGTATGGTTGTATCATTGGTATTGATGTCCTCATCACTATCTCAAAAGTTGCAACTTATTTAACAGATCACGTGCATAGTAGGATGGAACAAATCTAGCCCGCATGACCTGTTTCAAAGGATCCCAAGTTTGTGGCGTGTTATTAGGATGTTTCTTACTATATTCTATCCACCAAATAGAAGCAAAATCAGTGAACTCACTAATAGCAGCTCTAACAAGTGTATTCTCAGGAAATACATGACATGCAAACTTTTGATCAATAGCAATCCCCCAAGTAATGTATGCATCAGGATCATATTTACCATCAAAAGGAGGTATTTTGAATTTTACCTTGCGGAAAGCATCTTCATTACTATGTACCTCACGTCGACGGCCACCTCCCATACCTTGATGATTAGACTATAGCCGTCGGCGAGGTTGGGTGTCGTCATCCTCTTGTTCAGTATCAGCAACATAATCTTCCCAATCTGTGAGGTGGCCATCTTCTTTCTTGCTGTTGTCATCCTTTGCACGTAGGTCTTACGATACAGCTCGTCGAAACGTCTCAGAAGGGCAGCAAGGCTCTTGTCAACACGAGCAACTGATGTTTCCAATCTTGCAAGCTTGGTGTTGGTGGCAATCTATGCCATCTCCAGTTGGCCAATTTTCCCATTGGTTACCTGCAAGTCTTTATCAACACCTTCTGTATACACGAGGACCTCTTTCTTGAAGTGTTGTATGAAATTCTTGGTGCGAGGTGATTATTGTATAGACTCCTTGCATCCTCATCTTCTGATCCTTCCATGATTAAGAAAAAAATGACAAGAAAAAGGTGAAGGAATAAAAGTCCTACAACTACTGGGATGTAGCTACTGAAAGGCGCTCACACTCAACCAGTTGCACAAGCTCTTACCAATTCTTACCGTGCTCAGAAGGAGGGTGCGGCAACCAACAAGTCTGGAACCGTGGAAGGAGTGTATCGGTGCCGCAGCACAAACCCTATCAACCTGTAGTCGAATATGTGGAGCTATAGGTGGGCTGAAACAAGGAAGTAGTAGCACCACGTTAGTGACAAAAGCAAGCTGAATAATCATTCAACGGCGGTACTGTGCTAGTCCTAGCCTAGACCGTGCTAGAGACGCGAGCCTGGACACAAAGGAAGTCACAAAAGCACCACCAGAACAGAGGAAACAACTCAAAGAATCACCTCCTTGCTTTCGTTTTTTTTCTCTTTTTTTACTCCTCTTTTTTTCAGGAGAACCTCACAAACTGTTTATATGAACAAAGGAATACAAATGAGCAATTCACGACACACACTTTCTCTCTCTCAAGAGTAAACCGAAATCAATCTGAACAGATAGTATTTTCCCGGGGGTAACGTTGGAGTACAACTCAGAGTGCAACACAGGGTGACGTTCGGTCTCAGGAACACCCAACACAAGAAAGCGCGCGGTGGTACATGACCAGAACGTGACAAGATCTCGAAACTCTAAACGACGACAACTATGACCAGCAACTCGACACAAACGATGTAACCGAAAACTCAACAAGCCCTAACTCATTGGAACCCGCTAGGGTTTGCGCCCGATCTTTCGATGAGAGACTTGGGGATAACTCAATTGGATAATGGTGGCGACGTTCACGGCCCCACTACAGCCTTCCGGGGCTGCGGCTTAGCGACCGATACACCGCCTCCAATGGCTCCCGCAGTCTTGTGGAGCGCGTCACCCGACCACTAGGGCACCCGTTCCTGCAAGCAATCGAAGAACTAGCAAGAACAAGTACAACAAGTGCTGAATTAAGAGATATAGAGAAAGGTTTCTAACTCAATCTCAACAATGGTGGGGTTCCGAATACAACAAGACGGGCGGCTAGATCAGCACACGCGCTTGCAGGCAAGTAGCGAAGGCTAAACTTGATCTAAACAAAACCCAAACTGTTCTTGGCGGCGGCCAAGGGGTATTATTATGTGGGAGGGCGACCATAGAGGTGCTGGGGTCGTCCTCCAAACCTAGAACGCGTCCGTAATGGACTCAACTGGATACACGGCCCATGGGCCAAAATAGTGGTGACGCAACACCGTGGGCTAAAAAGGACTCGTGGTATTTTGACGATTGCGGCTGATTCCGAACAGATATGCCGTTAGTTTGGATCCGTTGGAAAGTAGACTAGATAAGCTTTCTATGAAGTATTTGAACACCCAAAACGGAGTCCATATGAAGTCGTGGCGTTCATCACAAGTTGGTATTGTCCTGCCGTCCGAATCCATCACGTGCAATTCTCCTCCCCTTGTTATCCACGCCATCGTTCCTGAGTACAACAAGGGTGCTCGCGTCTCCATTGTCTAAACATGAATAGGAGCTTAAGAATGAACTTACTTGATGTTGAAGTTGACGAGCACGAGCGCGAGTAATAGGACCAAGTGGTGTTGGCGGTGATAGGGATATATCGATGGTGGTGATGTCCTCATCATCTACTGTGCACCGCCAGTTAATAACCTAAGGAGACGTGATGCTGTAATTGCACTGTTCGAATTCTATTATTCAGAACCTAGATTCATTTGTCTCGCGACTATGAAATCGAGAGTTATCAGAGACCCTCATCGTGTTACTCTGGATTTCCTATCCATCTTGCCAAAGGTAGGAACCCAGACAACTCAGCAAAGGCGGATGGTGCGGGGAAGCGTGTGAGCATGCAGAACAGACACGCGTGGGTCCACGTGGTGGACTAATGTTTGGTGCTCTTGCTCGAGCACGTGAGAGGAGTTGGTTTAGTTTTCAGATTTAAAATCACTCATCTCCCAAACCATTTCTTCACCATGATAATCCTTCAAATTAATGCAAGACAGTGCGATCCAAAATACACGGAGTCAACATTTTGGCATACAAGCTCAACTTTTCCATTTAAAATGTTTAACTAGTTTATTCAAAGTGTTAACGGAAGTTAAAAATATTGAATACAGTATTTTAAAATGTTCCTTACATGTATATTGACTTCTCATGACCTAATAATGAAATAAACTAAATAAGACAGCCCTCGAGCTTTGTGCTAAGAAAAAGACAGTCTCACACAGGTCTAGAAAATCCCGCTTTGGTATGGGACAGACGAGTTGCTCTGGAATCAAGCATATTCATAGCATATGCCTTGGAATCAAGCAATAATCTAACATACTGGTAGCGAAGTGGGCTCTACTTTGTATGCATTGAGTTACTATATGATAGAAGCCAAGCGTCAAGTTGCCGAGGTCTCCTTGAGCTTATCGTCATCTCCAGCTGCTCTACCGTTACCACTGAGAATTAGTTTCTCCTCCGAAGGTAGATCCTTCATGATCTTCCTAGTTGGTCCTGAAGCCTTCCACAAGTACCACACACGTGATTTTGGAGGCGGCACAGCTCCTGCCAAGGGAGCCACCAACCCTGGTTTCCCCTCGCCTATAACGCTGTCAACTATCCCATAATCCTTGGCTTCCCAAGGACTCATGAAATAGTCAAACTTTGTGTCATCGTCAATCTACCAAAAGATAGCAATCAGGACACGTCTGCAACATAATCTTTTGTTGCTTTACAAAAAGCAAGCATCGTTCAAGAAGTTCTGAAGTACCTGCTCTTCAGATTTTCCCGTAATTCTCGACAATATTTTATTTATCTTAATCTTCTCGTACATCATCTCTCTTATCTGTAGTCTCATCTCTGTGACCTACCAGAATGAGCAAGGTTATCAATGTCACTGTTTTTTACATGTTAGAGTCCGACAAACAGAACAATGTGCCTTTGCAGCCTGTATATTTGACATGTATCAGAAACAATGCAAAATTAACAGTATTTGCAGACAGGCCTCGAACATCATGCAGCCTACTTCTCAATTCTCATCTATGTAACTGTAATGGAAACTCCTAGTTGTAGGTTCCAAATAAGTTCTCAGGATCTTCCACTGATTTTGACATCGTTAGTTATGTATAAAACTTGATCTAAAAAGAAGTGAAGTGTAAGACTCCAATTTCACAAATTATAAGTATAAAGGCATCAAATAAATTAGATATGACTTATAAGGTGTCGATTATCACTGCTGCACTCATAAATCTATCATCATCGGATATAGCGTGCCATGATATTGTTACTTGTGTCACTAATTGGGGTAATTGTGATATTTGGCTACACCAAATACTCCTTTTTTTCATCAAAGCAAAATTGCAACTAATGCAGAAATAAAAGAAACAGGCTTTAGTCTTAGCAACAACAAAGACACTTAGTCCCAAGCAAGTTGGTCAGGCTAAACATGAAACACAGCAAGAGCACAAAGATTTAAAAGAAAGACCTAGTGATAAAAGAAAAGTAAGCAAAAGATGCCCTAACTTCGATCTCAATGTTGTATTATGACTCAATCAAATAAAACCAGCTAATGAAATAAATGTTCCAAGAAACAAATAGCACAAAGCAACAGAAAACGCAAACAATTTGTACTTACTTTCCCACCAGCACCACCTGATGGTTGATGGATCATAATCCTTGCATTTGGCATACAATACCTCTTACCCTTTGTCCCAGCAGCGAGTAAAAATGCACCCATGGAAGCAGCCAATCCAAAGCAAACAGTTGAGACGTTAGCCTTGCAAAATTTCATAGCATCGTATACTCCCATACCTGTATATGCGCCAAATGTTATAATTGAGACCAGAAGGTGCTCTGAAAATAAAGTAAGCCATAATATGTAAGGTTAGACAATGAATTACTCCTTTCATTTAGTTTAGTATTATACAAAATTAGAACAGACAAATCCCCAAATTGTTTACTTCTGTCCATGTTCCTATGTTTGGGTAACACTTGCCAAGAGAGTCTTAGCTAAAGGGGAAAATGGGAGAAGAAAACAAACCTTACGAGATCTAGGCCAACCTACAATGATCTGGGCCTCGAAAAACTTAGTGAGATTTTGGGGAGATCAAAAGGAGACAGAAAAGACTTAAATTGTGGTTTTTCTTAAATTATTATATCACCACATTGTTATTAGATGTGTAAGCAATAGTAGTTACCGAGAATATGATAATGGATTAATACAATATATGGGTTACATATATAGGCAAGGTTCCATAGAGAGGTTTATAGAAGGTAGAAATCAAGGGATCCTTGCCTATTGTGAGAGTCTTATCCTAATCCAAAGGAGGGAGGGGGGGGGGCACCATACCCACGGCGCAATGGGCCTATACATACATCCTAATAAGCCTTTGCTAACAACCCCCGCAGTCTGATTGTTGATGCCTTGAACATTCAGACTGGACCTGAACTCCTGGAAGACTAAAGTAGGTAACCCCTTGGTGATGATATCCGCGTATTGTGAGGACGTAGGAACGTGCATCACACGAATGTCACCGGCTGCAACACGCTCCCGGACAAAGTGAAGATCAATCTCATTGTGCTTGGTGCGTTGATGTTGGACGGGGTTGGAGAACATGTAGACGGCGCGGATGTTATCACAATAAATCAGGCTCGACGTAGCACCGTGTGAAGCTCCGTTGGCCACAGTGCGATACTGGGCCTCAGCGCTGGAGCGAGAAACCGTGTTCTGCCGCTTGGATGACCAAGAAATCAGATTGTCTCCAAGAAACACTGCATACCCTGATGTAGTCAGCCGGCCCAATCAACAACGATGTAGACTGTCAAGTCGCCATGAGAGGATGGTCGGATGGTGAGACCTAGATCCAGGGTGCCGTGAACATAATGTAGGATACGCTTCAAAGCGACAAGATGGGGCTCACGAGGGTCATGCATATGGAGACAAACCTGCTAAACGGCATAAGAGATATGTAGCCGTGTGAACGTCAGCCACCTAAGAGCACCAGCAAGACGGTGGAAATCCGAGGCATTCTGAACAGGCGAACCAGCATCGGGAAGCTTCGGGTTGGTGTCGACCAGTGTGGTGCACAGTTTGCGAGCCATGCATGCGCGCTCCAGAATCTAGAGCATATATTGACGTTGAGAGAGGAGGAGCAGGCTAGAAACTCGCCGCTGAACTCGCATCCCAAGGAAGTGATGGAGGGCACCTAGGTCCTTCATCAAAAACTCGGACTACAAGGCAGATATGGTGCGTCGCAGGAGCTCTGAGGATGATGATGTGAGAACGATGTCGTCGACGTAGAGCAGCAAGTAGATCATGTCGTTGCCGCGGCGGAAGACGAACAACAAGGTGTACCGCAGAGCACCCAACGAGCCTAGTAGCACTCAAGTGTGTCATCTGCCCGGAACTTGTGCTTGAAGATCCACTTGCTAGAGACGATGTTGGCGCGCGATGGGCGCGGGACAAGGCCCCATGTCTAGTTCTTCAGGAGAGCACTTTGTTCTTCCTCCATAGCGGCCCGCCAATTAGGATCGGCCAAGGCACTACAGAAGGTCTTTGGAACTGGTGATAGCGGAGCGGAGTGGTACAGGGCCAGAACTCTGAAACCACCTTGGCACCTGTGTTCATGTTGTGCCTGTTCATGGTTGGAGGAACAAGTACAGCCCCTTGAGGAAGGGGTGGAGGATCAGTGTGGACAGGCGGCAGGCATCGCTCTTAGACATGGTGGAAATCCGGGAGCGGGCGGCCAGTCTGGGCCGGTTGGTTGCCAGCCAAGGGCGATGGGGTGCTGTCAGCAGTAGCATAAAGCGGCGACCCTACAGGAGCTGGCGGAGAGCCGACCATGGGCGACGGGGCCGGTTGCCGACCAGCCAGAGGTGTCGCAGAAGGCTGGAGGCCAGCAGGACTAGCCGTGGCCGGCAGGGGGGGCGGCCCCGAGACGCACAAAGATTGGTAGGGGCTGGTCGGAGGCGCGCCAGGGTGCTTTAGGAGCTGGTGAGGCATCTGGGCCCCATGTGGTTGTTGGGGACAAGCTCTGTTGGACCTCCGGAGGCCATACGTGGTCGTCAGGTAAGAATCAAGGTCGTGTCCATTGGGAACCGGCACATTAGTGGGATAATCATCCATGAACTCGAAGTCGGTTGGGCTGGGAGCACAGCTACGCTCAGCAAAGGGAAACGACTACTCATCGAAGGTGACGTGTCGACAGATGATGACTTTGTTGGTGGAGAGGTCAAGGTAGCGGTATCCCTTATGGTGAGGTGAGTATCCAAGACACACAAGGTGGAGCGAGGTGCAAGCTTGTGTGGAGCTATAGCAGCTAGGTTAGGGTAACATTTGCAACTAAAGGTGCGAAGGTGTTCGTAGGACGGCAAGACCCCGTGAAGGGCGAAGTGTAGCGTCGCGAAACCAGGTGTCTTGGTTGGCAAGATGTTGAGCAAGTATGTCGTGGTGGTCGGAGCTTCGACGCAGTAGGACGGTAGCATACAGGCCTAGAATAGAAGTGAGCATATAATGTTGTTAATGGAACAAATGATGCGCTCAGCTTTACCGTTATGGGGAGAGGTGTAGGGGCAGACATCCGTAGATGAGTGCCGTGGCTAAGGAAGAAAGTGCGAGACGTGGAGTTGTCAAACTCATGGCCATGGTCGCACTGAACTGCCTTAACAGAGGCACCATGCTGGGTGATCACATAAGCAAATAAGTTAAGTGTCGAGAACGCATCAGACTTAAGGTGCAAGGGAAAAGTCCTCAAGTGATGGGAGAAATCATCTAAGATAACAAGATAATACTTGAACCCTGAAACACTGACAATGGGCGAGGTCCAGAGGTCACAATGTATAAGATCGAATTTATTAGAAGTTGGCGCAGTGGAAATAGGAAATGGCAACCGAGTATGATGACCGAGTTGAAGGGAGCATAGGCACTAGCTTAGACAACCCTAGCTTATACAACGCTTCATGACTGGGTGACCGAGGCGACGATGCCAAAGGGAGGTGCAGTGTCATAGTGTATTGCTAAAATCTTTATTACCTGAAGGGAGCATAGGCACTAGCTTAGACAACACTTCATGACCAAGGTGACCGAGGCGACGATGCCAAAGGGAGGTGCAGTGGGTACAATGGTTCGACACTATTGCACCTGATGAGAGTTCTCCGAGACACCAGATCCTTCACAGAACAACCAGCGGGGCCAAACTCAATAGAATAGTTGTTGTCAGTTGTAAACCGGCGCACAGAAATCAGGTCCTTAATAAGACTACGTGTGAAACTATGACATTATTAAGAGTAAAAGGACCTAGAAGATGTTCAGTGAAAGTGACGGGAAGCAGGGACCCGTTACCAACAACAATGGATGAGGGCTACCGCAAGAGAGTGATATGTGTAAGAGGAGAAGAATCAGATGTCATGTGGGAGGTGGCACGTGAAGTCAAAGTACCAGTCGTTGGTAGCCAGCTGGTTCAATAGACGGTGCTGAAAGCGGAACCGACGGACTGCTGATCCTAACCACCAGGGGGAACCACCAGGTCGTAGACTACCAGGTTGTAGATGCCTTGCTGCTGGGCCTAGGCGACTTGCGCCTGGGCAGCTTGGGCCTAAGGGACGGCTTGCACTTGAGCCGCCTGAAGAGCATGCGCATGTGCTGTGTATTGGGCCACATATGAATGGCCCCGGTTCACGGGTTGAGGAAAGAGGGCCAGGAGATGCCGCCAGCACCGCCTGTGTTGGACGCCGGTGGGCCCTGGCCGCCGGTCTGACCTCCGTCGACCCCGAGGTGCCAGCAGGGGTCGGCGGCTTGCCGCCGCATTTTCTCCGGTGACTCTTGGGAGTCCTTGGAGCCCGAGGCCTTGTCGCGGGAGGGCTGGTGCTGCGGTTGAGACGACAAGGGGAAGGCGCCCGTTGCTGCCTTGCGAGTGGCAACGAGGAGGGCAGTGGAAGGAGCTGACACCTGGTGCGCCATGGTCAACTCCTCCAGGGTCAGCTCGGCAAGGGCCTCCATGAACTAGGGGAAGGGGTGGCTGCGGCGGAGATGACGGATGACGTTCAAGACCAACGTGCAGTCACTGAGGGGTTCGCCGATATCAGGGAGTTGCTGCGCCAACGTCTTAAGCTGCATGCAGTAATCTGCAATAGTCAAGTCACTTGGACGAGGTTAGGAAAACGAACGTCGAGGCAGAGGGCGCGCATCTCCCGGTTCCCAAGGAACTGGTGGTATCCTTGCGGTCTAGAGTAGGATTGATAGAACATATGGGTTACATATATAGGCAAGGTTCTGTAGAGAGGTTTATAGAAGGTACCAATCAAGGGATCCTTGCCTATTGTGAGAGTCCTATCCTAATCCAAAGGAGGCCTATACATACATATCCTAATAAGCCTTTTGCTAACAACATGAAATACAATGCTATAATGTTTTCACGACATACTCATTTGTTGGAATTTAACCACAATCATGGCATTAGCTTACAAGTTGAGTGTGAGTACTTTTGACAAAACGCCATCGTTGTAACTAGCATTAGCAAGCTGTGGTTTCTGTAAGAATGTGTAGGATGCATATAATGTGGTCGATGTATTGCATTGAGCCTCTCGGGGTGAATATAGGAGTACAGAGCCCTGGAGGGCAAGGCACCTCCGAGGATACATATGGCAGTCCGGGATTCTATGCTAACCTACCATCTATACTCTAACATCCCCCCGTAGTCGTAGCGGTAGCAACACTAACGGATAGAGTGGACAATGGAGAGAGATCCCCCCGCAGTCGAAACGATGGTGCGAATGCTTCGACTGGAGTAGCTCATGCAGATGATAGCCCCATAGTGCGAAGTAGCCGAAGTAGTCGAGATGGACGTGATTGTAGCCGTGGAGAAGGGGTCCGGCGATCCTGACCCAACGTGGCCACCGGGGAGGCGCCGTGTGGTCGACCGAAGACGTCGAGTGGTTGACCGTAGAACCAAGGTGCTGCGGGTATGCAACATATTCTGGTGGAAGGTTCAATAGGACGATGCGGCTGGATGGCGATGACGATGGCGCAGCTTAAGGGTGCGACTTACTGTCGTGCTTCAGCATATCGGCGGCGGTGTCTGTGCGTTTACGGCGTGAAGCACTCGGAGCAGAAGCGCTGAGTCGCCGACCAGTGGTGCTAGGGAGCGCCGAGTGGCTGATCGGAGGAACCTAGAGATGGTGCCGAGACCGACGACGTGGGGAGTTTGGGCGAATATATAGGAGTACATAGTATTGAAGGGCAAGGCACCTCCGTGGATACATTAGCAGGACCTTATAAGCCTAACTCTGTCACCTTCCATAAGGATTGTTGTGAATCGGGAGCTGGGTTACTCTTTCTCCTATCAACGTGGTGTCTGGCAGGGGGACCCTCTTTCCCCATTGCTATTCATTCTTTCGAGGGATGTTTTGAACACTTCACAACCAGAGAAGGTCTCTTGCAGCCGCTGGCCATTATTCTTTCTACACAGACGATACCGCAATATTTTTTGACACCTTTGACAAATGATCTCCATGTCATGAGGCTGCTACATGATCTGTTTGGGCAGGCGTTGGGCCTTAGAACCAACTTGGCTAAAAACTCGGCAACTCCTATCCACTGCTCAGAAGAAGACATTCAGGACACCTCAGAGATCATCGCCTGTACAACTAAGGAATTTCCCTCTACATACATTGGCCTCCCAATCACCATTCACAAGCCAACCAAAGAGGCGTTCTTGCTCTGATAGACAAGATTGGAGATTACCTTCCAGGATGGAAAAGCTTCATTGATGAATAGGGTTGGGCGCTTGGTATTGATCCGGGTTGTGCAGATAGCTGCTCCGATTTACGCCATGACAGTGCTGGACCACAAAAAATGGGCAATCAAAGCTATCGATACCAAATGCAGGGGGTTTCTTTGGAGAGGGAAAGAACAAGTAAATGGTGGCAAATCTCTTGATTAATGGGGAATGGTTCAGAGGCCTTTGGAGTACTGCGACTTGGGCAGTTATTGGAACTCCTGGGTTGGGCTCTGCACATCCATTGGCCGGTCTCCCATTCCATGTTCCAAAAATGCTCAAACACTCTTTAATATGGCCACGGAAGAAATAATAGGGAATGGGTTGAGTGGCAAGAAGGCAGTCAGGGGCTTACAGCAGTAAATCTGCTTACACAGCCTTCTTTGTGGGAGCAATCAAATTTGTCCCATGGAGGAGGATTTGGAACTGCCTGGGTTCCATTGCGCAGCAAAATTTTCCTACAGTTGGCCATCAACAACAGATGCTCGACAACTGGCTGGTTAGCCAAACAAGGGCTACAGCATCATGCTGCCTGCCCCTTTCTGCTGAACTTGGCTGCTGTAGCAGCCACATTGACAACAAACTCACTTCTGCAATTGTGGGGAAAGGCTATTAGGAGTGTACCAAAGGATTTGTAAGGACTTGTTTCACTCATCACTCTTGAGGCTTCCGGGATCTGGAAACACAGGAATTCATGTGTGGTTGAAAAGGAATCGACAAAAGCTCATGCACCATGGCTGGTGAATGCACATTAGGGTGTATCGGAGCTCCTGGCAAGGTCGCTGACTCCCGAAGTGTAGTTCTCTTGGTGGTGCTTGGTCTGGTCATGTCTTCCATTTTTCTGATGGGCGAATGTAACTTTAAGTTGTGGGTGGGTGGGTGGGTGTTTGTTGGTCTTTCTTTTACTCGTTTCTCTCTTAATGAAATGACATACCTCTCCTGCGTTCTTTGAGGGGAAAAAAAAGAAGAATATGTGTCTGTAGGAGTCCGTCCTTGTAGTTGTGAATATAACACGAATTCAAGCATTAATAGTAACAATCTGTAAACAATACTATGAATAGTTCTGGAAGGAGTATTTGCAATGAAGTATTATAATATATGATTTTAGTTCATGGCTGAGTATGCTGCCAACCCCATGGTAATTCCTTCATAAAGAAGTTAAAGCACTTCTGGGTCTAGACAAGGACAATAAAGCTGCCCACTGAAGCAGCACTTCACATGCAACAGTTGAAGGTAGTTTACACAGCAAGTAACCTTTTTTTATCCAGTTGCTGGTGGTCTCCGGTCACTATGTTGCCAGTTTGATGTCCGTGGACGATAGTATATGCCAGTGACGTATGTGCCAAACAGCAAGGAGATGAGATACAGAGAACATGGGATGAGAAAACTTGATTGTGTGTATGTGCTTACTTGATTTCCATGTGAAGGTACAATTGGCTTATATAGCCAGCAGCTTACAGTCCAACACAAGACTAATAGAACAAGTCTTCAAAAATATATTTATAAGCCCAATATTTTTCCGGAGATGAAATTTCCATAAAGGGTATCAAGCCTGTTGTTGTCGCAACTTTACATCCTTTCAAGCACTTTTGCAGCAGTGAGAAAGAATCACGACTGATTTGCATACTTTATATGGGTAAACTAATTTCATCTTTATTTACTATTTCTGATTGCACACGTCCATAGTATCTGTGGATATAATAATTATATAGATGTTTTGCAATTGGAGTTATTTGCAGGGTGATCAAGGGGACGTACATAACCCTTCTTCTCACTGAAAATCCGGTCGGTAGACCTAATAAACCAAGCCCAGTAAGGCAAGCATGCCAGTTTATAGCAGTGCATCAAATTAAATCTAAAAAGTTCGTCTCTTTACATAAAAGAGCACCAGCATAAACTCTTGCAATGGTTAAGTGAAAAAAACAAACCTGCTGTTATTGAACCTCCAGGTGAGTTGATAAACAATTTGATGTCTTTGGTTTGGTCCTCTGCATCCAATAGTAGGAGCTGATTGATGATAAGATCTGCGCTCGTATCATCCACCTACATATCATAAGACATTCCGACAGATCCAATATTCAGGTCAAAATCTATCATACCGATTGAACAGAGAAAAAAGCTCGATGGAATCAATTTGCTAATAAATGCAATCATAGATAATAAAAAAGTAAATATTCAATATTATTCACAAAATAAACAATAGCATCCAGTTCTTCAAACAGTGATAACACATTTTTTTCTAAGAATGGAGAGATCGGTTCCAAGAAAAAGTGATGTTAAAAGTTATTCATGCTAAAAATCCAAAATTTTGAAGTAATGGAGGAATTCCAATAAAAAGGTGATCTCCAAAGTCATTCATTCTAACAATCCCAATGAAGACACCGACACGCTACGGGCATTAATCCCAAATAAATAACACTGTTGAAGATACATTTGAAAGACCTATTTTCAGAAAGAAGCAAATTGTAACTTCCTTTTTACTTAAACAAATTCCTTTTCTGTTTTATACAAACATATTAGTTTGAAATTTTGAATGTACGGTCATTAACTATCCCTCAGAAAGGTCACTCCAGTGTCAATGTGTAACAGCCCCTTACAGCTCGATCCGGAGTGAGGGGGTGAGGCTTGTAAGGGATCGTTTTTTTCCTCTACTAATATAATAATACGTAGCTCTCCTGTGTTTTGAGAAAAAAAAACAATCGTTAACTATTGTCAACCATGGAAGGAAATTCAAAAGTTTAGACCATTCAGGACGTGACATCTACAGAGGAAATTGGATGAGAGTAACTTATCGAAACTTATAAGGGCACCTCCAGTGCTGTGTCGAACCGAGCTGCGAACGGAAAGCGAACCAAACTATGGTTCAGTCTCTAAAGCATCAACATTGATTTATGGGACCCACATCGTATAAAAAAATCAGAACCACACGAACAGAAGAAAAAATCCACTGCTGGCCTTTCTCCGCCTCCCTGTCCCTGTCTCTCCTCATCTCAGTCCCCAACTTGTCCAATCTATCGGTGGATCCAAAATATCACCAATACGAGAGCAGATATGGTGATCCAGGTGCGGATCCAACTAGATCGAGTCCATCATGGAGCTATTGTGGCTCGCGCTACTGCCAGCTGCAAACTGAGGTTGCTAATGCCGGCGACGGACTGAGAAAGACAGCACCGCTGTGTCGAACGGCAAGGGGTTTAAGCAGGTGCTGCTGTCTGCCTCGGCGAGGAGCATCGAGAGCCTGCTCTGTCTTGCATCGATTTGCTTTTTGATCTTTCGTTTGAGTTCTTTTGGGAGATTTTCTTTCTGGTCTTCCGTTTCTTTTCTTTTGGGCTATTCTAGTTTTAGTCTGGGTTAGTTTTTTTCCTCAGCTAGTTCCTGTTTTCACCCTTTTTTTTCTTGGCACCAAGAAGGACAACAAACTGCAGATAATTTGTTGCTCGCGGATCTCGCTCTCCCCAGCTTGACGAAGATCCCTGACGCCAAAACGCGGGGAAGAAACGCTGCCGCGCTCGAGCCGAATTTTTATTGCCGAAGAGTCGAACCGAGTTTGGAGGTCGATTTGATTTTTGACACCCAAACATCTGTACCCACTATGTGCACGGTTCGCTTTTTCTAGCTCACGGTTTGATTTTGCACAACGCTGGAGCTGCCCTAAGAACAGTAGGAATGTAGAGAGAAATTTTGCGCAGGAAACGAATAAAAGAAGCTAACCGGAGAGCTGAGGAAGATGATGCGCTGGCGGAGGAGCATGTTGGTGGTGTCAACCTCCTCGAGGCGCGCCTTTCTGGCCGCCGGCCTGGCTGCTGACGGCCCGGGCGGGTACCACCCAGCGGAGAGCGTCCGGGAGGACGCTGTCGCCACAGATGCACGGACTGCCACCGCCCTTAGCGCCTTCTTTCGGGTCGTGGAGGGGCTGGGGGTGAGGAATACGGAGGACGGAGAAGAGGAAGGGCAGAAAGGCGCTGGGAACGTTGCCATGGCTGCTGCCGGGACCTCCATTCCTTGCCCCGCTGCGGCGGGCTTCCGCTGCTAGTGTTATCCTGAGCTGCGAGCGAAACGGACAAGATTGGGGGAGAAGGGAAAATCGGGGATATTTAACTTTAAGTTTGGATTAATTGAATCGATGTTTATGACAACGACTTTTCGAGTTACGAAAGAATATCATTATAATTCACCAATTTGTAGCCATATCATTACAATTTGACAAGAGTTTGATCAATGCCATTTTATAAGTTTCCAGCCACGTTAGACACACATGCAGGCACATGTATTCCAGTATAGCCAAAACTGCCCCTCTACAACTCATCTTCCCTCCTCACTAACGCACGGGCCCTACATGTCATCTCCTATCTCCCTTTCTTCTTCCCACGAGCACCATACCTGATGCGGCGGTGTTATCGCGACCTCCTCCATCCGCACCATACTGCTCGCTGGCCCCCGTCTCCGCACTCTGGGCTGCCCGCGTCGCCGCTCTCCATCCTGTGCAGGCTTGATTGCAGTAGTAGTCTCCACGCCAGCGCCACTAGAGCTCTGTCACGACGCCCGCCATGTTTTTCTGGGGATGAGCTCGAGGTCGCCCACGGCGGGGCCAGGCTGGGGTCGCTGGGCTCCGTGGTCAGGTCTCCCTACTCAGTGTGTGCTCCCCGCGCTGACCGTCGTGCTCGTCGGGAGCTCGAGCTCGCCCGCACTAGATCTGTCGAGCTCGCTTGGGCGAAGCTCAAGCTCGCTGGTGTCGGGACCACTAGACTAGCTAGGATGAAGCTCGTGCTCACCGACACCATGGATGTCGGGCTCCCTGTGACGCAGCTCGATCTCCTACTCACCCATGTCCGGGCCGTGTGGCTCAGTGGCGACGGCGGTCGATGCCCAGTAGAAATTATTGCTTGCCATCCAGTGATGACCACGTGATGGAGCTTATGACCAAAGCTGGGGCGAGACCACTTGACGAAGGTTAGGAGCAAAGCTGCGCGAGATAGCAATGGCAGCAGAGCATAGCTGGACTCGACTTCACCGGTTGCGGGAGGAAGTCATATTGGGAATAGAGGAAAGGGATTATGTGTGGGACCCGCTTGTCAATGAGCCATATAAAAGAGATGTACCAGGGGCATTTTTGGTGATACAAAAATACAGTAGCCTGCAGGTGGTCCAATAGAATCAAAGACGTAGAAAATGGTAAGTTCCAAAGAAGATAAGAGTTGTAATGGCATGTTAACAAATAGGTGAATTTTAATGGTATATCTCAGAACTCACGTATTTGCAATGGCACTGTTTCAATTAACCCTTCAACTTTTGGGTTTTTTTAATTTGATACATGCCATTACAATTGTTCTCTTTCGGAGAAATACCATTACTATTCACTCAATACCAAGGGTGCCACTACAATACAGTTTTAATATAAACTATGGCATTATGTATGTCTAAAATGACGTCGGTCCCACGGGCAGGCGTATGGAGACCATCCGTATTTGGGTATGGACTGAAATGCCCCCTATGCACCTCCTCGATCCAGTGACTTATATATGGGCCCCACACGTCATTTCTTACCTCTGTCCTTCTCTTCCCAACGCGTCGAGGAGGGACAATGGCGTGTCGAGGCACGTCGAGGCGGCGCTGCTCCAAGCACTGGAGGACCACATGGCGCTAGGTCCACACCGTGTTGCGGGGTCTTCGGGGCGCCCACCGCCAGGACCCTCCCTGGATCCGCCATAGGGACCATTGACGTTTATTAAATCACTACTAAGTTTCCCCAGCGGCAACGTTAGAAACGCTTGGTTTTCTTAACTCCTACAGAATAATCTGTAAGCGCATAGAAATACCATTGTAGCATTTCACCCATGAGTATTCAACAGTTTCGTATCCACAGGGAACAAGGGTATAACATCTCCTAACTAGAATACCCTAAGGGGTAGAGGAAAGAGATTGGTCTATGGAGTGTGGTTCTAAGTATTGTTTACAAGCGGCACCGGTATGACCTTGGTCTACCAAGAACCTCCGGCTATTAGCTCTATGCCGCACTCCTGCAAAGGGGAGTTCACAAGTCTACGCCCAAAAGACGTGATGGACAAGCAGGGTTGTCACCTCCTACCGGCCTATCCCACAATTCTGGAGAAGAATGATGCAATCAAAGGTAATCTAAGGCCTAGACACCTCGCTTATGTTGCCAATTACTTACTCTAAAGTGATAGGGGCCCTTCACCCAGAGTAAATTAGGATGATCCCGCAAACAAATAATAAATGAGAATAATATTTAACAATAAATATAACAATAAAATACTTACAAGATTGAAGAAGGATCACAAGTACGAAGAAAGAATCCATCAATGGATCTCCCCTCTAATCTCTCTCTACTTATCTTATCATCCTCTTCTAATCTCTGTCTAATCACACTCCATACCCATAATGATAATATGGTGTTCCCCTCTACATCCCTTTCTGACAAGGTGTCTCTGTCTTGATTCAAAACTAAATGAATGAATCAGGGGGTCTACTTTTGCTTATGTAGGGGTAGGTCGGTTCTGGGGGGTCTTTAGTATGGAATGCGCACATAACCGACCTTAGGAACCGCCATACAACCACCTCGCCAAATATGGGCCTCTCGGGCTTCTCTCAGGGGTCGACCGAGCCCAGGATCTGTTGGGCCTTTGTTGGGCCCATTCGGGCCCAGCTTTGACCGGTAGATCACTTGTGGGCTTCCTTTGTCAGATCTACTTGTGGTAGGCGAAGTTGCATTGGTATTCTTCTGAGTTGTAGGCACATGGCTACCATTAGGAGTTGCCAGAAGTGATGAAAATACCTTTGTGCTAGATCCATATGGGCCGGCTTCATCTCCGAGCTACAAATCGTTGCTGACATAGATAATGGGCCCGCATTGGATTCAGCCGACAACCTTGCACTAAAATGGGAATATCTCCCTCGTCTAGCGTCTGATTGAGGTGTTCTTTGATGCATTGGACAATAAATGACGAGACACTTCTTTTGGTTCTGTTCCATCCATCACCTTTTTAGTCCATCTTGAGTCCTTTTCACCGTTTGATTTTCCATTAATAGTCGGATGGGTATTACTTGCCATCTTGAATATGCTTTTCCTTCATATGCAGGTGTGTTGTCCTGAAATCAACAATTGAACAAATCTTGTGGAAATCATTAGCCACAAAGTCCTATCACTAAGTTTGATTGTCGTTTCCGAAAAATTTTGGCAATTAAATATAGTAGTTACGGAGTTTCAACAAATACCCCCATGTTGGAAGTCCTTAGCCTATACGAATTACTCCGCTAGCGCACGGACACCATTGTAGCCTTTCACCAAGGGAGTAAAACTTGGTTGTCAAATCAACGGAATGGTAGGCACGACTAGCCTAAGACTCTCTAACCGGACTCCAAAAGGAAGAGAAGAGATAAAGGGTAGAGGACCTAAACTCCAGATAGCCTACTCTAAACCCGGAACAAAACCTATCTACTATCCTGACCTACTTCAACGACTAGAGTGGGGGGACCCAGAGTAGGATGCAAAGGGGGTCCTTCAGGCTCCGCAAGCTATTGTTATGAAAACACTCGAACGTGGTGGACTACGAAGGATGAACATGGCTGTCACCACCTACCGCCTACCACAACGATACCATGGGGTGGAACACAACCCAAGGTAGCTATCAGGCACCGGCACCACGCTTAAGCTATCAACTACTGACCTCCACTAACACAAAAGGCACCCCAAATGAGCAATACAGTGCTCACGCAGATAAGGGATCCCATAGGTCAAAGATAGCAAATAAATAAGTGGTGAGAGTAAGAATAGAACTAGCGACGTACTGAAGAAAAATGAGTAAACTTACTGAAGATAGGAATCTAGCTTTATTTCTCCCGGAGTGGATACATAGTTGGAGAAGGAAATTGAGACAAGCCTTGAATCCTCTCCTTCCAAGCTTGGTTGTCACTCAAGCACTCACTCCACACTCTCCCAACTCTACTAAAGAATTGGAGCTTCTAACACTAAGCTTCTTCTCTCCAAAACGGTGTGTCCTCAAATGAAGGTGGAGGCTGCCTTTTATAGCTTCCCAAGTTGGTATTTATGGGGGTCATGGATTAGGGGGCCCACTGTCAGGGTGCGGGCTAACGGCGCATGGACGGAGTAGGGCCCTGGAAACGAAGGGAAGCAGCGTCAGTCTCGATTGGTCGGAGAATTCTGGCTCGCCCGACCCACCGAGGGCTCGGGGGAGCAGGGGGTCGGGTACGTCCGTCTCGCCCGACCCCCGACCCTTAGGTCGGCCAGGGAGGGGCGGGAGTCGGACATATCCGCCACGCCCGACCCCTGGCCCTTCGAGTCAGGAAGGCGGACCCCCGCGCGGAGTGCCGCCTATCTTTAAGCACGCACGATAGAAAGGAGAAGGGGAGTCCCGAAGACTCTCCTAAGTCAAACCTGGCTTGGGAAGGAGAAGGCGTGCAGCCTACGCCTTCTCCCGACCGACGCCCGACATCACCTGCCTGCCTGCCATCTGATAAAGCTGATCTGCGGCACTGCGATTGGGAAAAGGTAGCTGCATGCGTGCCGCCGCGCTAGCGGCCAAGAAGGAAGCTACCGCGAACCTGCCGAAGGGAAGGTGAAGGACACGTGGCGGATGAGGAAGGGGTCGTCAGCAGCGCACTAGGCCGACAATGCGTAACCGTCGGTAGCGTCAGACCCACGAGGGTAATTAGGTAAAACGATGTTGTAAAGCCGTCCTCTCCTTGCGCTATAAAAGGGGAGGACGTTCCCCCTGCGAGGGGATCCAATTCTTTGGACTCACGATCTCTAGAGAATTTAGTCCCCTACACGCACATTATTCCCATACAAGGCTTGAACCGGCCTTCGTTGTAACTCGCCGCCAAGAGAGCAATACAGTCTGTCTCCCGTTTCACTGGACGTAGGGACAACTCCCGAACTAGTATAAACCTCTTGCCTTGCGTCTCTTGAACCATTCTCTACCAGGGCGTGCGTGTTCTGTGATCGACACTTGCCGGCGTGAGGTACCCCGCGTTCCACCCGCCGACAGTTGGCGCGCCAGGTAGGGGCCTGCGCACGTCCGCGTCTTCCTCGACATCCGGTGTGAGATGGCTGGCTTCAGTGACCATCAGTTCATGCTGGGCGCGACCATCCGATTCGGCAGCCTCGACTTCCTTGTGAATGAGACGCCGGGTGTTTGTGGTGACGCCCTTCACCTCGTCCTCATCGACCGCTCCAGTTGCCCGGCCACCGACGCGGGACAAGTCCCCCAGGGTGGTCCGGCGGTGTCCATAGCCGCCTCGACAGTGGCTACTGTGGTTACTCCGGCCGTGAGCGTCGCTTCTCGGAGCCCCATCACCGTGTCGAGGGTGGGGCGCGAGCGGATCGTGCATCGCCATGACGGGAGCGACAGCTCATCCCCGACGCTTCGAGCCAGACGTTTGGGTTCACCTTCGTCATGCGGCCCCAAAAGCCAAGTGACCAAGAAGGATGGCGTAAACCTACGAAAGGGTGAGACGTCAGCCTTTCCTTTTGGTTTGAGGAACGCGTCACGAACTTTCTCTGGTCTGGTGCAACGCCAGGCATGGGAAGGCCTCGAAAGAGCGCGTCCCAAGATGCGTCTTCTGAGGTATGAAGGCATCCTAGGGGCTACGTGGGCCCATGCGCTATGACCACCCCATGCGAGCCTAGATAGGAGAAGGATCTGGGGGTACATCTTTCCCCCAGAGGGGATAAGAGTTGTCCCACGCGAGAGTGTTTCACCGTGGTTCCCCCGGACGACTTGACGAACGGGGTGAATGCGGTTGAAACCCAGTTAACCCCAGAGCAGATCGCGGCGAAGCAGCAAGAGCTGGAGGACATGCGGCTTGCCATCGAGATAGAGCAGGCCCAGCTCGACGCAAACATAGAGCCCTCCGCTCGGGCACGAGCTCGCAAGGTGGGCCAGAGGATCAAGACCAACGCCGATGGCTACCCTCTCTTCTATCGGGCGAGCCAGTGCATCGCCGTGGCGACGCTGCTCAGTCGGCAGTTACCCCAGCCGTCTACCCCGGAGGAGCGCCAAATTCAGCACGGGTTGAAGTCGCTTCTTGAGCGTGCTGCGGTGCGACAGGCGGCGAGCTCCGCGGGAAGAAAACGGGTCTCCGGGGGCGGGGCCGGGAATTCGCGATCTCCCAGTCTCGTTGACCGGAGGAAACCGGCTGAGGGCTAACGGTGGGACGCCACAAACCCTGACACTGCAAAGATCCAAGACCGACTGAGTCCGGATCGTGACGTACGACACACCATTGAGGCTCGACACCGGGACAAGTTGGAAGAACCGGAGGATCGCATCCCACGAATCAGGCACCGATGGCACGAGGTGCATGTCGAGGCAGAGGAAGATTGGGATTCGAACTCCGACTCTGATTGTCCCGGCCCAGCCGCCTTCTCCCACGAGATTCGTATTGTGGCAATTCCCCCGCGGTTCCGTCTCCCCACGAACTTCAGCAAGTACGACGGAGAGACAGATCCTTCGGTCTGGCTGGATGATTTCCGGCTGGCGTACCGTGCGGGGGGAGCTTTCGATGACAAAGTCATCATACGCAACCTCCCCTTATACTTGGCCGAGCCCGCCCGAGCGTGGCTCGAGCGATTGCCCAACGGAAAGATCCGCAATTGGGCGGACCTGAGGAGTATCTTCGTCGGGAACTTTCAGGGCACCTGCGTGCGCCCAGGCAAGGTTTGGGACCTCAAGAGGTGCAAGCAGAGGCATGGGGAGACCCTCCGTGAGTACCTACGACGGTTCTCCCGGCAGTACAACAACCTCCCCGACGCCACCGATGCTGACGCCATTGCCGCGTTGATGGGAGGTACCAAGAACCGACCCTTGGTCAACCGCATCGGCAGGGAATGCCCGAAGACGATCAAGGAAGTCCTTGACATGGCTGCCAAAGAAGCATAGGGGGAGGAGGTCGTTCTCGCGCACTTCCCCGAGGAGGGCGGAAAGAAGAAGCGCGAAGAAGTAGCCGACAAGGCAGGGCCGTCCAACCATCACGAGAAGAAGAAGAAGAAGAGAAGAGAAAGAAGGGTTGAGTTTGTCTCTATGGCAGACCCAAAGCCCTCCTGACCCCAAGGCAGAGCACCCCAAGGTCGGAGTCGAGACGCCGACCCCAGGGAAGACAACCCAACGAGGGTCAGACCCCTGATTACTTCGAGCAGCTGCTCGAGGGCCCGTGACCAAACCACGCGACCCCCGTCAAGCACAAATACCATAAGTGCGGGCTCATGAGGAAGTTCCTCATGGGCAGGCTAGACGGGGTCAGCCCGACTACCCAACCGCAAGGGAAGGGGACGACGACCGACTTGTTCCCTGAACCCGACGAGTGCCTCATGATCTTCGGCGGCCCAGAAGCACAGGCATCGAAGAGGTGTACCAAGCTGATGGAGCGTGACGTGTTCGCGGTTCATCCCACCAACCAGGAGTTCCTCCGGTGGTCCGAGGCTGCGATCACCTTCGACCGCTCAGACCACCCAAGGTACGTCCCGCATCCGGGAAAGCTTCCACAGGTGGTGATGCCGATAATCGGAAGAAAGCGCGTCTCCAAGGTGTTGATGGACGGAGGAAGCGGCCTCAACATCCTATACGCATGTACGCTCGACGCATTGGGAGTCCCACGATCCCACGTGCGGCCTGAGCGGGCTCCTTTCTATGGTGTTGTCCCGGGGAAGGAGGCCGTCCCGTTGGGAAGATCACCCTCCCAGTCACATTCGGAGATCGGGAGAACTTCCGCACCGAGACACTCTGCTTCGAGGTGGTGGACTTCGATGGCTCCTACCACGCCATCCTGGGAAGGCCATGCTACGCGAAGTTTATGGCCGTCCCGAACTATGTCTACCTCAAGCTCAAGATGCCGGGACCTAATGGGGTCATCGTTGTAGGCACGTCCCCGCAGGTGGCGTATGAGTGCGAGAAGGAGAGCTGCGCACTCGCCGCGCCCTCGTCGTGTCTCGCCAGCTCGCCAAGGCCAGGGCGGCCATGGAAGCCTCCAAGGAGCTCGCTGTCTCCCAGGGGGCGATTGACGTCATGGCAGCAATGGTCTCTGTTCCAGAGGGCCAAGAAGCGCGGGATGCCCAGTATGAAGACAGGTCCGCAAGAAAGAAAGCAATGCTTGAGCCGGAGGCTGAGAGGCAGTTCCAACCATCAAGTGACACCAAGAAGGTGCTCCTCGATCCCCAAGGGTCCGGGAGCAAGACGATCATCATTTCCGCCGCCCTTATGGAGAAATAGGAAAGCGCGCTCGTCGACTGCCTCCAGACGAACATCGGCATGTTCGCATGGGTTCCTGCAGACATGCCAGGAATCCCCCGGGAAGTCGCCGAGCATTCCCTGGACATCCGCAAAGGCGCGAAGCCTGTCAGGCAGCCCACAAGGCGCTGCAACGAGTTCAAGCGAAAGATCATCATTGAAGAAGTAGCTAAGTTACTAGATGCAGGGTTCATTAGGGAGGTTCGCTACCTAGAGTGGTTAGCAAATCCTGTACTGGTCGAGAAAAAGAATGGGAAATGGAGAATGTGTGTCGATTACACTAGTCTCAATAAAGCTTGCGAAAAGTTTTCCTATCCCCTCCCTCGCATCGATCAGGTCGTAGACTCCATAGCAGGGTGCGAAGCCCTGTGTTTTCTGGATGCCTATTCTGGGTACCACCAGATTGCGCTTAAAGAATCGGACCAGTTGGCTACTTCCTTCGTAACCCCGTGTGGTGTATTTTGTTACACCACGATGGCCTTCGGGCTAAAGAACGCGGGTGCAACATTTCAGCGTTGTATGAATCAGTGCTTGGGGGACCTCATCGGGCGAACCGTCGAGGTCTATGTGGATGACATCGTAGTCAAGTCCAAGCAAGTCGACGACCTAGTCCAAGACTTGGAAGCCACGTTTGATCGCTTGCGGGCGAACAGCGTCAAGCTTAACCCCGAGAAGTGTGTGTTCGGGGTCTCGAAGGGCCTCCTCCTGGGATTCGTTGTCTCCGCCAGAGGTATCGAGGCGAACCCAGAAAAGATAGTAGCCATCGCCAATATCGGACCAATCGACTCCGTCAAGGATGTTCAGAAGCTGACAGGCTGCCTTGCGGCGCTAGGACGCGTCGTGGCACGTTTGGGCGAGCGAGGACTTCCCCTCTACATGCTTTTGAAGAGGGTGGGTCGCTTCGAATGGACCGCGGAGGCCCAGCAGGCGTTGGACCAGCTCAAGCACATGCTCACCAAACCACCTGTCCTGGTACCCCCACGCGAGGGGGAGCGTCTGCTCTTATATGTATCGGCAACCACACAGGTAGTGAGTGCCATCCTCGTGGTAGAGCACGAAGAGGATGGACACGCCCTGAAGGTCCAGCACCCAGTCTACTACATCAACGAGGTGTTGACTGAGTCGAAGACACGCTACCTTCACATCCAGAAGATGATCTACGCCATCCTCATCGCCAAGCGTAAGCTCAGACATTACTTCGACGCCCATCATGTTACCGTCGTGACTGAGCATGCGTTAGGAGAGGTGGTCAACAACAGGGAAGCGACAGGGAGGATTGCCAAGTGGTCCCTCGAGCTTATGGGCTACGACATCTCCAACGCGCTGAGGTTGGCAATCAAATCTCAGGTACTCACGGATTTCATCGCCGAGTGGACGGAAACCCAGCTTCCCCCGGCCCCCGCAGACCTCGAGTTTTGGGTCCTCCACTTTGATGGAGCTCAGAACCGAACCGGATCAGGGGTCGGGGTCGTCTTCATTTCCCCTATAGGGGTGATGATGCGTTACGCCATATGGCTACACTTCCCGGCGTCAAACAACATGGCAGAGTACGAAGCTCTGCTCGCCGGCCTTTGGATTGCAAAGGAACTCGGCATCCATAGGCTGGAGGCCCGCAGTGACTCTCAGCTGGTGGTGGATCAGGTCAATGGCGATGCCAAGGGCCACAATCCGAAGCTGGCGGCTTATTGCGAGGCAGTGCACAGAGTGCAAGAGAAGTTCAAGGGCTTGGGCTTCGTCAATCTTCGACGAGAGTACAATAAGGCGGCCGATGAGCTAGCCAAGCTAGCATCCTGGCGACAGCCAGTTCCATCCGGAGTATTCGCAGACGACCAATAGCATCCGTCGGTGAATTTCAGCGATGAAGCACCTTCCTTTGGGTCGGGCCCGGAGCAGTTGCTCGGACCCGATGGAACTCTCGACCCAACGAGGGTAGTAGCAGCCATCGCATCTGACCCCGACGAAGGGCCGGACCTCGAGGAGGAACAACCTTTGGAAGACTCAGCCGAGCCAGAGGAAGACTGGCGCACCCCATTCTTAAGCTGGCTAGTCGATGGAGCCCTTCCTGCCGGACGAACGAAGGCCCGACGCCTCATCCGAAGGGCCAAGTCCTACAGGATAATCGAAGGTAACCTGTACCGCTGGGGCCACAATGGTGTCCTCCAATGCTGTATTTTAAATACAGAGGGAAGGTCGTTGCTGAAGGACATACACGGGGGAGTGTGTGGCCACCATGCGGCGCCCCGATCATTGGTAGGACCAGCCTTCAGGCAAGGATTTTACTGGCCCACGGCCGTCGCAGACGCCGAGCGAATCGTGCGAACTTGCGAAGGCTGCTAATCCTATGCCAAGAAGACACATTTACCAGCCCAGGCGCTTCAGACCATACCCATCACCTGGCCATTTGTGGTTTGGGGGTTGGACATGGTCGGGCCATTGCCAAGAGCGTCCGGAGGCTACACCCACATGTTTGTCGCCGTGGACAAGTTTACAAAGTGGATCGAGGCACGCCCCCTAACGGAGATCACATCAGAGCAAGCGGTCCGCTTTTTCCGTGACATCCTGTGTTGGTTCGGTGTTCCAAACACCATCATCACTGATAAGGAGACCCAGTTCATAGGGAAGAAGTTCACCCGTTTCTGCGACAACTACGGGATCGAGGTGGCATGGGCAGCGGTTGCTCACCCGCGCACAAATGGGCAGGTCGAGCGCGCCAATGGCATGATCCTACAGGGGTTGAAGCCGTGAATATTCAACCGATTGGTCAAGCGAATTCACAAGCTCGGCGCTAAGTGGGTAGATGAGCTACCCTCTGTTCTCTGGAGTCTGCGGATGACTCCGACCCGCGGCACGAGCTTTTGCCCGTTCTACATGGTCTATGGTTCTGAGGCGATCCTACTGACGGACATAGACTATGGCTCCCCAAGGGTTCAGGCCTTCGATGAGGAAGCAAACGGGGCTAACCTCGAGGATGCTGCAGACCAGTTAGAGGAAGCCCGGGAGGTGGCAGTGGTGCATTCGGCCAAGTACCAGCAAGGCTTGAGGCGCTACCACGCGCAACGGGTACGAGGTCGCGCGTTCCAAGAAGGTGATTTGGTCTTGAGGATAGCCTAGGATCGTCGAGGCTTCACTAAGCTCTCACCTCCTTGGGAAGGCCCCTACACCGTAGTACGGGTCCTACACCCAGGGTCATATAAGCTAGCAATGCCAGATGGAACCCACTTATCCAATGCCTGGAACATCGAGTAGTTGTGGCGCTTTTATCCATGACTGCCCGTGGAGGGGGGAGTGGATACGACCGCAAGGTGCCCAACTCCATGGTAGGACCGGTTGCAAATCTATGCCTTTCCCAGCATGAGCGGTTCGACGAGGACCCTCGTAAGAAAAAGGCCCAACAGGCCGAAGCCGAAATTGGGCCAGGGCTGAGTACAATCCAACCCTTTCCTTTTATGGGAAACCTTCGACGGCACGAAGCACCCATTTTTAGTACCACATCGCCGGCTGAAGGAGGAGCCGCACAACTTAAAAGCAGTACCGTCATGGGCGAACCATTCGGCGATACTGCCTCGGAGACAGAGGCTGCCATCCAACCACCGGAACCCGTGTCTCCAGGGGCACTATCACCGAATCTAAATTTTTGAAGCTACAGTAACCACGAGTTCAGGGTCGTAACACGTCCCCACACCCGCCGCAAGCTTGCAGCTGTGGCGGTCCACTCCGAAATTATTCCAAGTTAAGTACCTCGGGACCACTAATCAAGTAGTCAGGCACTTAATCCGGAATAAGCTGGAGCGCCGTCGGATTAAACCCGATTAACCACATTCTTTTCTCGATCGAAACAACAGCACGCCCACACGAAGGTGAGTTCCAGAGATTACAACATTCCACAAATTTAACATACACAAATAGAATCTCAAAGTTATTACAAACCAAGTTCGAATTTAAATCAGAGTATCAAATCTTGCAGCGGAAATAAAGGTTCATTGCAGCGGAAGAATCTAACGACGATACAAATAACACCGTGCTGAAGCCTGACACGATGCTACTCCTCCCGATCCTCGGCAGAGGACGGAACCCATTCGATGTGCCATCCAGGGGGAACCTGGGTAGGCCAAGTCAAAGCATCGACATCCAACGGTGTACCTGTAAATCAATGCCACAAGCAAGGCTGAGTATACTAATACTCAGCAAGGCTTACCCGTCGGGTGAAATCTACATCACCGACATCTAGACAATGAGAGGCTTTTGGCTGGTGGGTTTGTTTGCCAAAAAGCAACTAAGAGTAGGTCCTTGCTTTCAAGTTTTAGCATTATATTCTAGTAAATTTAACCATTCTAGATTAGCATCCTCTCTAAGCGTACAAGTGGTGCACTACAATTTAATTCATACAACAAGTTCATAATCTCATAATTCCACTTGGTACTCAATGTAGCAAGGCGGTCAAGCAGTCTCATTAACCGCGAGAAGCGGACAGTTCGAACCGAATTTAGCTACCTGGCCAGGGAAAACCCAACATACACGGATACTATGCTTGCTATAAAAGGTACAAGCGTTTCCCAACCTTTCCCATCGATCCACAATTCGGAACCGGGTCCATTTCCTTAGGATAAAGGTTTACTGCTTCACTCACAGTCTCACGCATATATCCACAAGTGTACGGCAGGGGAAAACAAAGTTTCCAAGGAGAGATGGCTATCGGCCCTAGCTGCTTCAATCTGGTACCGGGCTTACCGACTCCCATATATCGGCATGCATGTGGTACGTTCAAAAACTTGACACACTCAACCACACATTTCGACCTTAATCAATTATCATACACGGACGGGAGATCTACATCTATCATCCCGCCCGTCAATCCTTATGATTCCAACATAAGTAAAGACAAGCAATTCCTATATCTCGCGAGTGACAGGAAATCACTCGACTTGTAACGGACCTAAAGCAATGCCCTATCGATCCTTTCATACTAGTGTTGCAAGTCATAGGTACTAGGAAATGTGCAGCTAAGGTATTCAATCAACTCCTTGAAACGTAAATGCACAAGCATAGGAAATTCATAGATGCATAATTGGTAAAGGTTAGGTTATGCTCCGGGGCTTGCCTTCTTGCTCAAGCTGGGGGTTAGCCTCCAGGTTGGTCGATCCTGCACCGGCACCTTCCTCCGGGACTCCTTCCTCGTCGGCGGGGATGAGGTGGTAGTTGCCGTCCGGGATAGCGCCTTCTACATGAGATGCATAACTTAAGGCGGCTGCCTATAGATTCTAAGATTAAGGCCTTTGAAGGCCATATTCACCTAGACATGCTTAAGTACTACCATTTTCTTCACAAAAACAGAGTAAAGGTGTGGAAAAGTTTTATTTGACTTCGATGGTGATTGTGTACATATATAAAAGAATTCTATTTATTACTTCACTATTTAGGGTGCTGTTCTGGAATTTCAGTTTCCATTTATTTTATTCTAACTAATTAACCAAAAGGTTTATTCTTTTATATAAATCAATTTCCACCTAGATTACTCTTCATTTTTGTTTCTCCATTTCTGTTCATCATTTTTATCTATAAACTTTATGACAGCTACTGGAGTATAAGAGCTAAGCTCACTCCAAAATTTAGCTAAATCTGAGCTATACATAATTTATTAAAAATATATCAATCAGCTGTCTGCAGAAATGCAATAAATTCATATAAAATCGAAAATTCATCCAATTCAGTAGATCTTCCTACCAAGGCTAGGCACAGGCATGAGGAGGGCTCTGGCCAGGTGGTGGCTCAAAATAACCCTTGGACAGTCCTCAATAAATTTCTATCCAAAAACACATATTAATTTATTTGCTATCCTAAACAGAGCAAAAATTAAGTTTTTCATTTTTAACAGGTGTGCTAACAAGTTTTTAGTCCTCTGGAGCAAAATGGTGATTTTTCACTGCACAGATTATTTTTAATGATTTCTGTACTGCAAAAAGACAGGAAACACATTTTAATTCATAACTGGAGGTACACTGCATATTTTTAGGTCCCCTTTGGACACAAGCTGTCCAAAGTCACTACAAACAACATATCCAAAGATCAACCCTAGCGGAGCTCTGGATTTGAAATGGTGCACAAGTTTCAATTTCCACAGTTTGAATTTTAATTCAAAAACGGTTCATCAAAAGTATACACATGCCTAAAGGAGATTGGAGTTTACAATCTCACGAGTCCAGGGAGTATTTTTTTGCATTTTTCTGATTTTTGTACGATTTTTAACGGATTTTACAAGATTCGGGAAAATCAAATCTAGGTTTAAGAATCTTTTTACGCAGGGAACCCTAGAACTTTCAAAACCTTTCAAACTAGTCCCTGACTTTTGCACGGAGGACCCTGGGAAAACGAAGACGATGAACTTCGGTCCCTGGGCCGTCGCCGGAGTTGCGCCGGCCAAACGGCGGCGAGCTAGGGTCGGGCAAGTGGGGGAAAAGCATCATGGGCTCACCACGAGTCGGTTGGGGACGGTTGGGAGGCCGGGGGATGCTCGGAAGATGGCCGGCGGCGATGCAGCGGCGGCGCGGCCGCCGCGGCTTCTACGCCGGTGAGGTCGGGGGCGTTCGTCGGGGTTTGAAGGGTCCTAGAGCACCAGTGGAGCTTGAGGAAGCTAATGGCGTGCTCGGTTGACCTCGGGGACGGCTCTGAGTAGGGTCTCGACGTGGGGGTGCTCCGGCGGCCGAAAATCGCGATTTGGGGGAAATCTCGATTTCTCGCCGGAGAAGCGACAATAGCTTGGGGGAAGTGGGGGGATTTGGAGCTAGGGTAGAGGTTTAGCTTCGTGCGCGACGAATTTGGGAATGGTGGAGAGTGGGAGGTGAATTTTGCCTCGAAGCTCGGCTCGGTTCGCGCGGCGCAAGGAAGAAGATGACGGGGAAGTGCGCGAGGAGTCGAACTGGAGGGGTGAGCGAGTGAGTGGAGTGTGAGAGGGGTTTGGTGGGAGGCTTGGGCACGCGAGAGTGGCACAGTGTTGCCTTGGGAGCGTGCGAGCGCGTGCGTGGCTGTCGCGGTCGCCATTGATGGCGCGGCGAGCTCGAACAGAGCGCACGCGCGCGGTTGGACGTCAAAGATCGTCGCGTGATGGAGTGGAGATCTTCAGCAGAGTCTTTGGCGCGACGCGGACGGATTCTACCGCCTGCAGGGCGCGCAGCGCAGCGCGAGCGCGCGTGCGGCCACGGCGGCGCGCGACCGGCATGATGACGTTCCGCGGCGCGAGGCGAGGCGACTCGACGGCGGCGAAGTGATGGCTCGGGAGGGGCCGGACAAGTGCTAGGCGACAAGCGCCAGCGTCCGCCGTGGCTCGGCCAGCTCGGCACCGCCTGCGCCGCTCGCCGGCCACGTGGCGGCCGAGCTCCGGCCAGCGCAGGGGCGCGCCAGGGCACTGTTGCTTGCCCGTGGAGCTCCGTTTTCAAATTCGAATTTTCTCCAAATATTTGAAATGAACTTGAAAAATTGTAAAAATAAAAGTTGGAGTTTGGAAGATGGGACACAACTTTCTTTTTGGGATGAACCTGAAATTCCAAGTTTTTCGAGCTCAAACAACCCAAAAACAACAAGGTGCCTAGAACGGTATTTTGAGTTTTTGAGGGACTAAACTGCAAAATTTTCAAAAGTTCCAAACAGTGACTAGGGTTTATTTGTGATGACAAACAACTTTTATTTTTGGAGATTTTCAAGTTTAGTACAAAAATCTCGAGTTTTCAGTTGGGTGCCAAACAACCCTTGTTCTTGAATTTAAATTTGAATTTTTGAGGATTTTTGAATTTCAACCCATAATTCCCTTTTGCATTGGTTTTAAGTGCACTATTAATCATGTTGACATCAGAGATGTCACAGCCTGCCCACCTTAAAAGGAATCTCGTCCCGAGATTCGATTTAACTTAGAAGTAACGAGGGGAAGGAAATACCTCGGCTTACGAAAGAATGTCGGGGAAGTTCTTCCTAAGATAGTCCTCGGTTTCCCACGTGGCTTCATCTTCGGAATGATGACTCCACAGAATTTTGTACATTTTAACTCCCTTCCTTCGTGTTTGTCTCTCTTTCTCGTCAAGGATCTTAACGGGGTGCTCATCATAAGAGAGATCCGGTTCAACTGAGAGTTCCTCTTGTTCAATAGCTTTGGTCGGAACACGAAGACATCTCTTGAGTTGAGAAACATGAAATACATCATGTACAGCTGAGAGCTTCTCGAGAAGCTTAACTTGATAGGCCACCGGTCCACATTGTTGAGTAATTTCATACGGGTCGATGTAACGAGGTGCAAGCTTTCCTTTTAATCCAAATCTTTGCATACCCTTGGTCGGGGAGACCTTAAGATATACGTGATCACCAACTTCAAACTGAAGTGGTTTCCGTCGCTGATCAAAGTAGCTCTTTTGCCGTGACTGGGCGATCTTCAAATTTTCCCGAACGATCCTAACCTTCTCTTCTGCTTCCTTTACAAGGTCGGGGCCATAAGTATATGTCTCGCCTGCCTGGGACCAACACAACGGGGTCCGACATCTTCTACCATACAAGGCTTCGAAAGGTGCCATTTTAAGACCCGCTTGGTAGCTGTTGTTATAGGAGAATTCGGCCAGAGATAAACACTTCTCCCAATTCTTCCCATAATGAATAACACAAGCTCGAAGCATATCCTCAAGTATTTGATTTACCCTTTCCGTCTGCCCATCGGTTTGAGGGTGATATGCTGAACTACGGATCAGTTTGGTGCCTAGGGACAGTTGCAATTGTTCCCAAAAGCGTGCTATGAACGGAGCACCACGATCTGAAATTATCGTCTTGGGTACCCCATGTAGACAAACGATCCGCTCCAAATAAATCTCCGCGTACTTCTTAGCGGTATAAATGGTATTGACCGGAATAAAATGTGCAGTCTTGGTAAGGCGATCCACAATTACCCACATAGAATCGTGCCCCTGAGGGGTTCTGGGAAGTCCAACAATGAAATCCATGCTTATACCTTCCCACTTCCATGAGGGAATAGGTAGAGGTTGAAGCGTGCCTGCTACCTTCAAGTGGCTAGCCTTAACTCGCTGGCACGTGTCACATTCCGACACATACGTGGCAATTTCTCGCTTCATCCGAGTCCACCAAAAGTTTTGTTTCAAATCTTGGTACATTTTGGTGCTGCCGGGATGGATGGAAAATTTAGAGAGATGGGCCTCATCCATAATCTTCCTCCGGAGTTCCGTGTTTTTAGGCACCACGAGGCGATGCCCAAACCACATTACTCCCTGCCCATCTAGCCGGAAACACTTGTACTTTTCTTTCACCTTCTCCTTTGACAATTTCCTTTTAAGGATTCTAATCTTTGCATCATTTAATTGGGCTACAACAATCTGATCGTGCAAGGTTGGTTCAACTGCAATATGGTTGAAGTACCCGTGTGGAACAATCTCCAAATTGAGCTTTGCCATTTCATGACACAGGGTGTCAGCGTAGGACTCCACGGAAAGACAATGACAATGAGCCTTGCGGCTTAGCGCATCCGCAACTACATTAGCCTTCCCGGGGTGATAATGCACACAAAGGTCATAGTCCTTTGCTAACTCCAACCATCTTTGCTGTCTCATGTTCAGATGTGCCTGAGTGAAGACATATTTGAGGCTCTTGTGGTCTGTGTATATGTTGCATGGAACACCCATCAAATAGTGTCTCCATATCTTGAGAGCATGAATAACCGCTGCTAACTCGAGATCATGCGTGGGGTAGTTCTGCTCATGAGGCCGAAGTGCTCGAGAAGCATAAGCAATGACTCGATTCTCTTGCATGAGGACACAGCCAAGTCCGGTGCCTGATGCATCGCAATAAACATCATAGGGCTTGGTGCAATCGGGCTGAGCCAAAACTGGGGCTGAAGTTAAATGTCTTCGCAAGGTGTGGAAAGCTTCATCACATTTGTCATTCCACTCAAATTTGACTCCCTTCTTTAAGAGTTCGGTCATGGGCTTCGCAATCCGAGAGAAGTCCGGAATAAAACGGCGGTAATAACCGGCTAAACCCAGAAAACTCCGAATCTCGTGGACAGAGGTAGGTGGTTGCCAATCTAGCACCTCTTGCACTTTGGTTGGATCCACGGATATACCATCCTTGGAAACCGTGTGACCTAAAAACTTCACGCTCTCTAACCAGAATTCACACTTGGAGAACTTGGCGTAGAGCTGATGATCTCTCAACCTTTGAAGAACAATGCGAAGGTGCTCAACATGCTCTTCCTCATTCTTAGAATATATAAGAATGTCGTCAATGAAAACCACCACAAACTTGTCTAGTTCTGACATGAAGACCGAATTCATGAGGTACATGAAGTAGGCTGGGGCATTGGTGAGTCCAAAAGACATAACCAAGAATTCATAAAGTCCATAACGTGTGGAAAAGGCAGTCTTTGGAATGTCACAAGGCTTGATCTTGATTTGGTGATAGCCAGAGCGAAGGTCAATCTTGGAAAATACTCTGGCGCTAGCTAGTTGGTCAAACAAGATGTCAATACGGGGGAGTGGGTACTTGTTCTTAATAGTTACCGCATTGAGAGGCCGGTAATCAATACACAACCTCAAGGAATGGTCCTTCTTCTTCACAAAGATAGCGGGACATCCCCAAGGCGATACACTGGGACGAATGAAACCCTTGTCTAGCAATTCTTGGAGTTGTATTTTTAATTCAGCCAGTTCATTGGGTGGCATTCTATAGGGTCTCTTTGATATAGGTGCTGTGCCAGGTTGTAGTTCAATCACAAATTCAATGTCCCTATCCGGCGGCATCCCAGGTAAGTCATCCGGAAATACATCGGCATACTCACATACCACCGGAATGTCCTTTAGTTGGGTTTCTACCATCGTATAAGCACACGCATTGACACAAGTCCGTTGTGGCAGATATAGCACACTAGGGCCATGCGTAGGCGAGTTTATTTCAACAACTCGTTCCGCAACATCTAGCACAACCTTATGTTGAGTCATCCAATTGGCTCCTAACACAATGTCAATTCCTTCCATACCAAGCAGAATTAAATCAGTAGGAAATGTTTTACTTCCCAGCCTGATTGGAACTTTTCGGGTGACTTGGTTGGATGCAATTTTACCTCCCGCAGTTGATATCACATAAGATGATTTGGTATGGTACGATTTTAATCCGCATTTCACATGAAATCTTGTGCTTATAAAACTATGTGTTGCCCCGGAATCAAACAATATCACAGCAGGTTGAGTGCAGATAGGGAAAGTACCAGTCATGTCTGGGGCTCCCTCGGGTAGGTCGGCCAAAGTGGTGTAGTTGAGCCGTCCTTGCCGAACCTGCACACGCTGCTGCTGCTTGCCCTTGCCTTGCTGATTTCCCGGGCGCTGGTTCTGCTGTTTGCTCTGCGGGCAATCCTTGATAAAGTGATCTTTACTTCCACACTTGAAGCACTGATAGCCGGCTCCAGGGCGAGCTGGCTGCTGTGCATTCTGCCTTGGCGCCTGCTGCTGCTGCGGCGGTGGAGGGAAACAGGGCGCGTTAGGCTGTGGCGGCCTAGCAACCCATCCACCTCCCTGAGGTGCCCTGGACTGTCCCTGCGGTGCAGCCGGGGGAACCAAGCGGAACCTCTGTGGCTGCGCGCTCGACGGTCCAGCGGGAGTCTTCCTCTTCTTCTCCGCCTTGTGCACCATATTGGCATCTTCCTGGGCAATGGCAAGGTTCACCAGGTCACCGTACGTGGCAGCACGGGTTGTGGCCAACTGTGCCTTCAACTTGGTGTTCAGGCCACGTCGGAACCTCTCCAGCTTCTTCTCGTCGGAGTCGGCGTGATGACCCGCATATGGGCACAGACCATTGAAGGCCTGGGCGTACTGGAGCACTGTGCGGGTACCCTGGGTCAGCGCCAAAAACTCATTCAACTTCCGCTCTACTAGACCGGCCGGAATGTGATGAGCCTTGAATGCAGCCTTGAACTCATCCCACTCAACCACATGACCCTCCTGCTGCAGGGCCAGGTAGTTCTCCCACCAAAGGAGAACTGGGCCGCGGAGCTGCTGCGCCGCGAACACGACCTTGCGATTGGAGGTGCAAGGCGTCGCCAGGATGGTGAACTTGGACTCGATGGCTCGAATCCAGGTATCGGCTTCCAAGGGCTCATCAGCTCGTGAGAATATCGGCGGGTGCGTTGCCAGAAAATCCTCGTATCTGGCCACCTGAGGCTGAGGGGCCCGTTGACCTTCCTGCTGAAGCATCTGCTGCTGATGCTGCAAGTTCCGGAGAATCTCCGTTTGCGTGGCATACAACTGCTGCCACGTCGGAGGTTGCTGCGGTGGAGGAGGTGGCGGTGGCTGTTGCTGCCCCTCTGGCCCCTGCTGGTTAGAGTTGGAGCCACTAGCGTCGTGACCGCTGCGGGTGATTGCCATCTGCAGTAGGTACTTGTATTAGCCACATTTCATAAGCTTGCATAATGAATGACAAGATAGAACGTGACAATATATTGAAGTGTACTGCGCAGAATGACAAGTCAGCACGCAGTTCGGAAGAAAAAATCATATCTTCCAACAGGACACAAATCAAATGCTCCCATTCGGTCAGTAGCTCGAAAATTTCATGCTCTACAACTTTCACGTTGAGCTCAGATTGAAATTCGGACTGGAATTAAGCCGAAAAATTCAATTTCTAGCTCTCTGCTTTTGCTGTTTCTCAGCAGGCCGAGCTGAAGTGTTTTGGTTGCCATTTTTATTTCGCTTAACCAATGGGGTTGCAAATTGGTGATCATTTTGTTTGACAATTTCCAAACAACTTTGTAGTTCACATCAAAGCCTAGAAATGAATGGAAAACCCATCAATAATTAAAACAAGGTTAGCTGCAGAATGTTTTCAACACAGCTATTACAACTCCATCCAGTTTTGATCACACATCACATCGTTAAATTATATTGCCATCAAAAGATAAAAGGGGAGCTCGACTCCATCTAGCCTATTACAACATGAAGCCAAAACTTAGGCCTAGCGGAGGAGTAAACTTGCTACTACCACTCAAAAAATCATCTAAATTGTTAGCGGTAGCCTCGCTGCCCATAGGTGAAGGTGGAGCTGGAAGGAGCGGCATGTCGTCCTCGGTGTCCATGTCGGAATCGGGGGCCTCTCCTTCACCATCCCCTCCTTCTTGCTCAAGAAGGTGCTGAGCGTCATGGGCGGCAAGCATAGCATTTGCATGCTCCAAGGTACCGTGTACCTCCTCAAGCTCATCCCTTGTCTGTGCTAACTCATTTTGGGTGTTGTTGTGTGCAATGTGGAGGTCATTCAATTGCCTCTCCAAGTCAGCAATCATGGCATCTCTAGTGGTCACCTCAATGGACAAGGAGGTCCTCTCAACCCCTACGTCACGGGCACGAGCGGACATGTCCATGGCAAGATTGAGCATCTCGCTCTGCGACCGTCCAAGAAGTGCCTGCAAACGGTGATACGCCCGTATCCACCTCATCATCAACGCGGCTGCTGCGACGGGGTTCTCCGCCATCCTCAAAGGGGAGCTAAGGTAGCGTCTCATCCAGTGGGGATCATCCGGCTGAGTTGGTGGGAATAATCCAAGTAACTGGTGCTCAACCAACTCCTGGTTCTGGGCCACAAAAGAGCTAATGCCATTCAAGGCGGCTAGCTCGCAGGTCGTCTCCATGTGGTGTCCGTGAACTTCCACCGTCCAGGTGGGGGAGCTAGGACACGGCGGGTGGTGATATACCACCAAACGCACACGGGAACGAATCACACCACGGTCTCGGATGATAGTCCTCTCATACTGTGGCGGTGTAGGGTAGTCAAGTGCCTGTAAAACCGACCACAAGATGCTAGGGAAGCCTTCCCATCCCAAGCAATCAGAGAAGGACACGTCGTTGGGGTGGCTGGCCAGGTCAGCGAGGGCGTCCATTCTGAACCAAAAGAAAAAGGGGCAAGGGTGAGAACCGGTTAGCGCCAAAGGAAACAAACAGATTCTGGACAGTGTAGTAAAAATTATAAAACTCGGAATCTACAAGCTCAAAAATTCCCAACTTTGGCCAGGACATTGTTTAAGTAATTCCTAACAAGTTTCATGTTGGAAGTTTGAGCAGAAGCTGTCGTTAAGATGGTATAAAAATTCAATGTTTATCTCACTGTTCCCAGAATTTCCAGCAGACAGGGGGTTACCATTTTTAGCATAACTCCAGTTCTACTGAACCGTTTTTGTTGAAATTTCTTCAGCATAAACCTTATAACATTTATGACATCTTTCATGTTGAACACTTTTTCTTTTGACAACATTTTTAGTTTCGAATTAAAGGTGCAAACAGATTGGTCTCAGCAGGATTTTTGGGTTGTGAATTGAATTTTGACGGCGGTTCGATTTGGTCACTTATTAAAAGTCCATGTTAATTCAGTGAGATGCAATGCATGAGCGGCCTATTCGTTCTCACCAACACTCATGCCAATAAACTTTTGGCTTACGAAGTTAGTGCCGGTGGCTAGGCAATATCCGTCTCTCCCTATATTAACTAGTCGAACTTCTCTAACCGTTTCAACATACGGATTCGCGGTTAGTGTACCTGCAGAAAATCCCATTCCAGAGCATGTATAATCAACCTTTCGTGCCAGCACTCATGAAAGCGTCTCCATTCATTACCACCCGCTATAGAGGTGGCACCCGAACGTTTAACATTGAACGGGCAATGTTCATATGTCACCAAAGTAACATATTGACAGTTTCATACGCTATTTCCTGAGCGTATTGACTTTGTGCCGCCATCATATTTGCATATGATGTCGTGGTACGCTACAACAATCGCCGTACCTTGCGCCCACCATTCTATTCTAGTTTCATACGCCGTCACAGCGTATTGACTATGTGCCGCCACTATACTTTCATATAGTGCCGTGGTACGTTACAGCAATCGCCGTACCTTGCGCCCACCATTGCATAAAGTAAATGACAGAATGAAATGTGCTGGAAGTCAGTATAATATATTATTTGCCACCTATCATATCGTGACCCCTTAACCCACATAGGCTTCACGCTCTAGGTAACATCCTTAACGGTCCTACTAATACTCCTTCCTTCGCAAAGCGCGTCGGAAGCACGAGTTGGCAAATTTTTATTCAAAAATGTTTATTAACGGTTTGTTGCTCTCTCCGGTGCGCTGCTTCGGCTCTGATGCCAGCTGTGGCGGTCCACTCCGAAATTATTCCAAGTTAAGTACCTCGGGACCACTAATCAAGTAGTCAGGCACTTAATCCGGAATAAGCTGGAGCGCCGTCGGATTAAACCCGATTAACCACATTCTTTTCTCGATCGAAACAACAGCACGCCCACACGAAGGTGAGTTCCAGAGATTACAACATTCCACAAATTTAACATACACAAATAGAATCTCAAAGTTATTACAAACCAAGTTCGAATTTAAATCAGAGTATCAAATCTTGCAGCAGAAATAAAGGTTCATTGCAGCGGAAGAATCTAACGACGATACAAATAACACCGTGCTGAAGCCTGACACGATGCTACTCCTCCCGATCCTCGGCAGAGGATGGAACCCATTCGATGTGCCATCCAGGGGGAACCTGGGTAGGCCAAGTCAAAGCATCGACATCCAACGGTGTACCTGTAAATCAATGCCACAAGCAAGGCTGAGTATACTAATACTCAGCAAGGCTTACCCGTCGGGTGAAATCTACATCACCGACATCTAGACAATGAGAGGCTTTTGGCTGGTGGGTTTGTTTGCCAAAAAGCAACTAAGAGTAGGTCCTTGCTTTCAAGTTTTAGCATTATATTCTAGTAAATTTAACCATTCTAGATTAGCATCCTCTCTAAGCGTACAAGTGGTGCACTACAATTTAATTCATACAACAAGTTCATAATCTCATAATTCCACTTGTTACTCAATGTAGCAAGGCGGTCAAGTAGTCTCATTAACCGCCAGAAGCGGACAGTTCGAACCGAATTTAGCTACCTGGCCAGGGAAAACCCAACATACACGGATACTATGCTTGCTATAAAAGGTACAAGCGTTTCCCAACCTTTCCCATCGATCCACAATTCGGAACCGGGTCCATTTCCTTAGGATAAAGGTTTACTGCTTCACTCACAGTCTCACGCATATATCCACAAGTGTACGGCAGGGGAAAACAAAGTTTCCAAGGAGAGATGGCTATCGGCCCTAGCTGCTTCAATCTGGTACCGGGCTTACCGACTCCCATATATCGGCATGCATGTGGTACGTTCAAAAACTTGACACACTCAACCACACATTTCGACCTTAATCAATTATCATACACGGACGGGAGATCTACATCTATCATCCCGCCCGTCAATCCTTATGATTCCAACATAAGTAAAGACAAGCAATTCCTATATCTCGCGAGTGACAGGAAATCACTCGACTTGTAACGGACCTAAAGCAATGCCCTATCGATCCTTTCATACTAGTGTTGCAAGTCATAGGTACTAGGAAATGTGCAGCTAAGGTATTCAATCAACTCCTTGAAACGTAAATGCACAAGCATAGGAAATTCATAGATGCATAATTGGTAAAGGTTAGGTTATGCTCCGGGGCTTGCCTTCTTGCTCAAGCTGGGGGTTAGCCTCTGGGTTGGTCGATCCTGCACCGGCACCTTCCTCCGGGACTCCTTCCTCGTCGGCGGGGATGAGGTGGTAGTTGCCGTCCGGGATAGCGCCTTCTACATGAGATGCATAACTTAAGGCGGCTGCCTATAGATTCTAAGATTAAGGCCTTTGAAGGCCATATTCACCTAGACATGCTTAAGTACTACCATTTTCTTCACAAAAACAGAGTAAAGGTGTGGAAAAGTTTTATTTGACTTCGATGGTGATTGTGTACATATATAAAAGAATTCTATTTATTACTTCACTATTTAGGGTGCTGTTCTGGAATTTCAGATTCCATTTATTTTATTCTAACTAACTACAAAAAGGTTTATTCTTTTATATAAATCGATTTCCATCTAGATTACTTCTCATTTTTGTTTCTCCAATTCTGTTCATCATTTTTATCTATAAACTTTATGACAGCTACTGGAGTATAAGAGCTAAGCTCACTCCAAAATTTAGCTAATTCTGAGCTACACATAATTTACTAAAATTAATTCAATCTGCTGCCTGCAGAAATGAAATAAATTCATATAAAATTGGAAATACATCCAATTCAGGAGATTTTCCTACCAAAGCTAGTCATAAGCATGAGGAGGGCTCTGGCCAAGTGGTGGCTCAAAATAACCCTTGGGTAGTCCTCAATAAATTTCTAACCAAAAACACATATTTATTTATTTGCTAGCCTAAACAGAGCACAAATTAAGTTTTTCATTTTTCACAGGTGTGCTAACAAGTTTTTAGTCCTCTGGAGCAAAATGGTGATTTTTCACTGCACAGATTATTTTTAAAGATTTCTGCACTGCAAAAAGACAGGAAATACATTTTAATTCATAACTGGAGCTACCCTGCATATTTTTAGGTCCCCTTTGGACACAAGCTGTCCAAAGTCACTACACACAACATATCCAAAGCTCAACCCTAGCGGAGCTCTGGATTTGAAATGGTGCACTACTTTCCATTTTCATAGTTTGAATTTTAGCTCAAAAACAGTTCATCAAAAGTATAAACATGTCTAATAGAGATTGTAGTTTAGACTCTCACGAATCCAGAGAGTATTTTTGTGCATTTTTCTGATTTTTGTACGATTTTTAATGGTTTTTACAAGATTCGGGAAAAACAATCTAGTTTTAAGAATCTATTTTCACAGGGAACCCTAGAACTTTCAAAACTTCGCGAACAAGTCCCTGGACTTTTGCACAGAGACCCCTAGACAAACGAAGACGATGAAGAAAGGCCCTCGGCTCTCGCCGGAGTTGCGCCGGCCAAACGGCGGCGAACTAGGCTCGGGGAAGTGGGGGAAAAGCTTCCTGGGCTCACCACGAGTCGTTTGAGGACGGTTTGGAGGCCGGGGATGGTCGGAGTTGCGCCGGCGACGAGGTGGTGGCGGCGCGGCCGCCGCGGCTTCTACGCCGGTGAGCTCGGGGTCGTTCGCCGAGGTTCGAGGGGTCCTAGAGCACCAGTGGAGCTCGAGGAAGCCAATGGCGTGCTCGGTTGACCTCGGGGACGGCTCGGAGTAGGGTCTCGACGTGCGGATGCTCCGGCGGCCGAAAATCGCGATTTGGGGGAAATCACGAATTCTCGCCGGAGAAGCGACAATAGCTTGGGGAAAGTGGGGGGAAATGGAGCTGGAGTAGAGGGCTAGCTTCGTGCGGGACGAATTTGGGAATGGTGGAGTGTGGAGGGTGAATTTCTCGGAGAAGCTCGGCTCGGTTCGCACGGCGCGAGGAAGAAGAAGACCGAGCGAGCGCGGGGAAGTGGAAATGGACAAGTGAGCGAGTGAGAGGAGGGGTGTGAGTGCTTGGTGGAGTGATTGAGCACGCAAGAGTGGCACAGTGTTGCCTCGGGAGCGTGCGAGCGCGTGGGTAGCTGTCGCGGTCGTCATTGATGGCGCGCGAGCTCGAACAGAGCGCACACGCGCGGTTGGGCGTCAAAGATCATCGCGTGATGAAGTGGAGATCCTCAGCAGAGGCTTTGGCGCGACGCGAACGGACTCTACCGCCTGCAGTGCGCTCGGCGCGGCGCGAGCGCGCGTGCGGCCACGGCGGCGCGCGACCGTATGATGGCGCTCCGCGGCGCGAGGCAGCAGTGCGCCGTCGCCCGCGACGTGACGGTACGGAAGGCTTGGACAAACGCGTGAGGACAAGAGCTAGCTGCCGCCACGGCTCGGCCGACCCGACGCGGTCTCCGCCACACGCCGGCCACGTGGCGGCCGGACTCCGGCCGGAGCAGAGCGCGCCAGGGGCGAGCTGGCAGCCCCGTGGAGCTCCTTTGCCCCTTTTGAATTTCTCCAAAAATTTGAGCTGAACTTCGAAACGTGTAAAATTAAAAGTTGGAGTTTGAGGTGTGGGACACAACTTTCGAGCTTGGACCAAGCACTTAGACCAGGCGCTACGGCGCTTCGAGCTTGAACCGCAAGCTCGAGCTCGCCGAGCCTCGAACGGTCGGAAACGCCGCTCGAGGGTGAGTGCCCCCTCGAGCTTGGCTGTGAAGCCTCGAGCGTGACGGAACGTCGCTCGAGGGTAAGTCCTCGAGCTTGGCTGCGGAGCCTCGAGCGTGACGGAACGTCGCCCGAGGGTAAGTACCCCCTCGAGCTTGGCTGCGGAGCCTCGAGCGTCCTAACGTGCGGCCTCGAATCGTGACGGACTGCGGGGCCTCGAGGGTCCTATCGTGCGGCCTCGAATCGTGACTGAAACTACTGGCTAGGCTCGATCGTCACGGACAATACTGGCTAGGCTCGATCGTCACGGACAATACTGGCTAGGCTCGATCATCACGGACATGCTCGATCGTCACGGACAATACTGGCTACGCTCGATCGTCACGGACAATACTGGCTAGGCTCGATCATCACGGACATGCTCGATCGTCACGGACAATACTGGCTAAGCTCGATCGTCACGGACATACTGGCTAGGCTCGATCGTCACGGACAATACTGGCTAGGCTCGATCGTGACGGACATCCCCGCTCGAGGGTCATCGAGCGGAACGAACGCCGTGGCGAGGTTGTCGCGAAGGGCTGTAGGTGATGACAACTACTCTTTTTGTCCGAGATTTTTAAGTTCAGCACCAAAGTCTTGAGATTTCAGTTGGGTGTCACCAGACCTTTGTTTTTGAATTTCAGTCTGAATTTTTGGTCAATTTCTGAATTCTAACCCCATTGTTTTGCCTTATCTTCCTTTTTATTAATTATTTTATTTAACCTCTCCCTCCTTTCTTAGACCCTTCAATAGTGTCACTAAACATCAGAGGTATGCTGCTCAAAGAGAGTTTTCAATTTAAAGTCCTACCTCCTTTTATTTTGAGAGTAAAAATCTTATTTTAACTTAAAGTTAAAACATGGACACATACATGGAGGTTAAAAGCTTATTTATTTTATATGCTCAACTTTTAATTATGTCGTTAACAACTTGACATATATTAAATATTAATTAATTTACATCCTTTGTATTTTATGAAAGCTCATATTGTGAACAAAATCTCACTTTATTACTAAAACCTCAAGATTGCCACATGTAGGCCATGATTAGACTGCAAGCTTTATTAGTCCAAATGTTTAACCCTAACATTAAATCATTAACAATTATTTTACGAAGAACATTAGGAGCACTCTAAATATTATTTTATTTATAGCTCGAAGTGTGCTCCCTTAAAAAGGGTGTGTGGCCGCGTGTTTTTCATCTCATGGTTAAGTTGGTCTTTCAAACTTGATTTCCTATGTTTGGTGGATTACGCATCTGAGCTATCCATAACTCACCAATGGTTGCAATTGACATTTTTAGATACACAACTTCCTTCTGAGAAAGTGGTTTGGTTTCATAATTAGAAAAATACTTTTTCAAAGAAAGGTGTTTTGAAACAACTTTCATATTGATCAGACGTTTGTGAGGTGCACAACTCTTATTTATAATTTTAAGTTAGAACCTTGCCTTCTAAAGGTCATTAATATCGTTAGTTGGAATTATTTCAAGTGTTGACTTCATATGAGCCATTAGTCCTTTAAGACCTTTAGGGGCATAGAGGCATTACTTAATTTGCCGTTCAATTCTGACTTCTTTTTAGGATATTTTTATGCGTCATCTCGAGAGTATGTATTTAGAGTTTTGTCGTGCAACTTGTAAGAGAAGATGTTTAGATTTGTACTAGAAAAGTTTTTGTTGGGTTCAATTTCAAGAACCAATGCACGAGTACAAGCTTAACAGTCCTCATGTATAATTCTCATTCCTACTAGTGATTTAGTTTTCAGGGTTTATAGTTCCTTAGTTTGTTTAATCACTCTTACTTATACGCTTTAAACACCAGGGGTGTTACAGCCTACCCTCCTTAAAAAGAATCTCGTCCCGAGATTCGCATAGGGAGGAAAGGTGGACATTTTATTAGAAGAAAGAGGTGTTGGTTAAAGAAACGCAGATACTACGCACCCAAGTTCTTACAGGTTCACAGGTTGGAGATGATAATTGATACCGGATCTCTGATACAACATCAACGTTGTTCATGTGGGAGCGGTGATGAATGTAGACATGGAAAGCTAAGAGCATCAGGATTTGGCACACAAGGCAAAAGTAATAGACCACTATGGTCCAATGAACTTCAGGGCCAATCGGGGAAAAGAAAGGGCAAGCCATGGATGGTGTCAAAAAGTCGAAATCTTCCTTGCTCGTCGACTTAATTCTTGTGGAATCCTCAGGTGACTTCTGCTCGAACTCCTTCTTCGGTGAGGTTGGTGCCGGAGACCTTGGTTAAACGACAAGGTGGTTGCCGGGAGGGGCACTTCCTCGTGGCTTTACAAAAAGGTGGAGGCAGAGCTTGCTTGTCAAAGAATGGAGGACACGGTGGGGAATGGGCAGCTTGGGTACCGTGGAGGTCGCCGAAGAGAGGCGAGAGCGGTGGAGTGGTGTGACTCAAGTGGAGCACCTTGGAGTGATGGCAGCCATTGGAGAGGCTGCATTTATCGACGGCCGGAGCGGAGCAGTGATAGTGGTGTGTCGACAGCAGGAGGTAGGGGCCGGCAATGAGATTCCCTGGGTGACGGGACGGTGGTACGATGGTGACTGGGGAAGTGTTGGCCAGCAGCGGTAGGGAAACAACGAAGGTGATAGTGGACTGGTGAACGGGGCAGAGCACACGGCGCACGGATACAGGGGGGGGGGTCAAACTGGCCCTTGAGACTCTGCAGTGATGGGGGGAGAAACAGTAGGCAAAGGTGATCTTTGAGACTATAGATAGTCACGGGCAATACGCTTAACCAATTGTAGGTCTTAATTAAACAATGATTTACCCACTTTTATATCAACAGGAACAAGGAATAAACTCTGGGGAGGGTTAATGAACAACGAGGTTATGAGATGACAAGAGTGCCCAAAAGATTCTTAAAACTAGCCCACATCATACTAAACGATCATGACATGACGTTACACGGGGTTGCTGCCCAAATTCTAAGACGAGCTAAAAGGAACAACACGGATGGGGCAATAAAAGATCTACTTATGGCAATGAGGGAATACACCTAGAAAAGGTGGCGTGACATGGAAATTTTTGGGAAATTCGTGCTCAAATTTTATCTTAATTGCCAAATTGCCAAACTTATGCGCTTTACCATGGTATACATGGCACGTTCATGATGAGGTGCACATGATATGATGCACATGCACATGAGCGTATGGTGCATATGCTTATGAGAGTATGATGTACATGCCGTGATGCAAGTTAGTAGACCTCACACCACATAATTAAAAGTCATTATTGCGGATCAATTAGTGAGAGTAAGGAAGTATCTATTTGGGTTGTCACTAAAGGTCTTTGTGGGTCATATTCCCACATACCGAGATACCAGTGTGCTCCAAGTGACTGAAGCGTGTGGCTGCAGCGCACACACGAGGTCCTCGGTTCCATCACGGCACCATAGGTTAGGGAATACAATACCACAATAAATTCAGAGGGGACAACCCAATTGACACCAGGAGGGAGAAGCATTCATGAGTTAGATGCACATGTGGTTAGGTACCAAAAGATTATCATGATGCAAATGACATGTTAATGGTATGCAATGCCCATGCACATGAATTACTCGGAATGATTCAATTATATGAAGAAGGTACGGATAACCTTTATGCATACCGATGTGACCTTGACCCAATTCACGTCTTGTTCTCATTTATATTTATTTCCTTGAGCAAGAACAAAACAAGAATTCAAGGATCAAGAAATCAAGGTAGTTGAGTATAGGGGACCAAAGTCGAGAGTGGAGGGTGATCAAAATCACGCGGGCATGTGAGAGTTAGTGTTAATAATTTGATCAAGATGTGAGAATTGAGGTGTATGGAATCGAGCAATAAGGGAGGTCAAGGGTTCGGATCCTAACACATCATGTAATAGGACATTGTTATACTTGACACCCCTACATTTACATTATTGGTTCAAGTCATTGCATATCCATATACTCCTTCTAAGTTCAGAGTTCTTGATCCGCCCTCAACTAACTTATTATTTCAATGATTACGCCCAAGGAGGAAGCACGTGCTGATCCTAAGTCATTACATTCTCCTATTTCATAAGCGGATCAAGTGTCTAAAAGGGATAGGACAAAGAGAATGGATTGAAGTAGGTCATATTGCCTTACTTTGGGACAGGTGTATTATGGTAGCGTAGATGTGGAGGATATTAGAGATTAAAAATTAAAGAAGAATTACTCTGGACAGATTGTGTTTCCGTAGAAGAGAATTCATAGCTCCTAGCTCCAACATCCAAAATTTCTCATCCTTGGCCAGGTAGTAGGAATTTGGTAATCTACACATTGCTTTGCATCTCAGACACTGATCTAGTGGTTAAGTTGGTCAAAACCTTTAATCTAGGCTTCTCGGTTTAGATGGATTTTCAGCACACCGAACCCTATGATTCTGCCTATAACTCTAGTTTCCTTATTCCTTTGTCAGATTATGGAATTCGGCATGAAGGAGACGAAACAAGGCAGATTTTGGACAGTGAGTAAAATATTCATAGCCAAAAATTTAACACCCCAAAATTTCCCAAACTTCACCAGATTGTTCCTAACATATTTGTATACAATGTTACTGTTCAGCATTTCTTCAATTTTGAGGTTAAGATGGTGCAAAAATTCAAATTCTTAATTACTGTCCCCAGAATTTTCAGCAAGGCAGGAAGTCGGTATTTGGTTCATTTTTCGAGTTTTACTTGTCCAAAAGTCTTGCATTCCTTAACTTAATTGTAGCTTACTTAAGTATTTAAAATTTAGGGATGCCACAGCAGAGCTAGCTACAAGTGAGGCGGCAGCAATATAGACATCAAATCTAAGTGAGGACCGACATATATTTAAAGAAAGTAATCAGATTATGGACAGAGTAGGAAAAATTTCATATCTCAAAATCTATAAGCCCAAGCATTACCCCACTTAACCAGAATACAGTTTAGATAATTTCAAATAACTTTTTAGTTCAACACAAAAACAGAACGAGTGATCTAGGTGGCGCAACACCCCAATCTTTTAATTAACTCTCTGCTGAAATTCCAGCAGACATGAAGTTAGTATTGTGAGCATAACTTTTAATTGGTTGAACCAAATTTGTGGAAATTTTGACAGCATAAACTAGACACAATTTGTGACAACTTTCATTTTTAAGCCTCTAGCAGAAACTGCTGTTAAGAGGGTGTAAAAATCCAATTTTTATCTCACTGTCCCCAGAAAATTCCAGCAGACCGGGGGGGTTACCATTTTAAGCATAACTCTTAATCCACTGAACCAAATTTGTTGAAATTTCTATAGCACAAACTAGATAACATCTATGACAACTTTTATGTTGAACACTTTTTCATTTTACAGAGTTTTCTGTTTCGAATTATTGGTGCAAACAGACTGGTCTCAGCAGGATTTTTGGGTTGTGATTTCAATTTCTTTGACGGCGGTTCAATTTGGGTCATGTGTTAAAAGTCGATATTAATTCAGCGAGATGCAATGCATGAGCGGCCTATTCGTTCTCGCCAACACACATGCCAATAAACTTTTGGCTTACGAAGTTAGTGCCGGTGGCTAGGCAATATCCGTCTCTCCCTATATTAACTAGCCGAACTTTTCTAACCGTTGAGCCATACGGAATCGCGGTTAGTGTACCTGCAGAAAATTCCATTCCAGAGCATGTATAATCAACCTTTCGTGCCAGCACTCACGAAAGCGTCTCCATTCATTACCACCCACTATAGAGGTGGCACCCGAACGTTTAACATTGAACGGGCAATGTTCATATGTCACCCAAGCAACATATTGACAGTTTCATACGCTATTGAAATAGCGTATTGACTTTGTGCCGCCATCATATTTGCATATGATGCCGTGGTACGCTACAGCAATCGCCGTACCTTGCGCCCACCATCCTATTCTATTTTCATACGCCATCACAGCGTATTGACTATGTGCCGCCACTATATTTTCATATAGTGCCGTGGTACGTTACAGCAATCGCCGTACCTTGCGCCCACCATTGCGTAAAGTAAATGACAGAATGAAATGTGCTGGAAGTCAGTATAATATACTATTTGCCACCTATCATATCGTGATCCATTAACCCACATAGGCTTCACGCTCTAGGTAACATCCTTAGCGGTCCTAACAACAACCTTCCACCGAAAAGCACGGCGGAAGTACGAGTTGGCAATTTTTATTCCAAAAATATTTATTTAAGGTTTGTTGTTCTCTCCAGTGCGCTGTTTTGGCTCTGATGCCAGCTGTGGCGGACCACTCCGAAATTATTCCAAGTTAAGTACCTTGGGACCACTAACCGAGTAGTCAGGCACTTAATCCAGAATAAGCTGGAGCGCCGTCGGATTAAACCCGATTAACCACGTTCTTTTCTCGATCGAAACAACAGCACGCCCACACGAAGGTGAGTTCCAGAGATTACAACATTCCACAAATTAACATACACAAATAGTATCTCAAAGTTATTACAAACCAAGTTTGAAATGAAATCAGAGTATCAAAGTCTTGCAGCGGAAATAAAATAGTTCATTGCAGCGGAAGTAAATAAACTAACAACGATACAAATAACACCGTGCTGAAGCCTGCCACGATGCTACTCCTCCCGATCCTCGGCAGAGGACGGAACCCATTCGATGTGCCAGCCAGGTGGAACCTGGGTAGGCCAAGACAAAGCATCGACATCCAAAGGTGTACCTGTAAATCATTGCCACAAGCAAGGCTGAGTATACTAATACTCAGCAAGGCTTACCCGTCGGGTGAAATCTATATCACCGACATCTAGACAATGAGAGGCTTTTGGCTGGTGGGTTTGTTTGCCAAAAAGCAACTAAAGGTAGATCCTTGCTTTCAAGTTTTAGCATCATATTCTAGTACATTTAACCATTCTAGATTAGCATCCTCTCTAAGCATACAAGTGGTGCAATACAAATTAATTCATAGAACAAGTTTATCAATCTCAAAGTTTCACTTGTTACTCAATGTAGCAGGGCGGTCAAGCAGTCTCATTAACCGCGAGAAGCGGACAGTTCGAACCGAATTTTGCTACCTGGCCAGGGGAAACCCAACACACACGGATACTCTGCTTGCTATAAAAGGCACAAGCATTTCCCAACCTTTCCCATCGATCCACAATTCGGAACCGGGTCCATTTCCTTAGGATAAAGGTTTACTGCTTCACTCACAGTCTCACGCATATATCCACAAGTGTACGGCAGGGGAAAACAAAGTTTCCAAGGAGAGATGGCTATCGGCCCTAGCTGCTTCAATCTGGTACCAGGCTTACCGATCCCCATACATCGGCATGCATGTGGTACGTTCAAAAACTTGACACACTCAACCACACATTTCGACCTTAAATCAATTATCATACACGGACGGGAGATCTACATCTATCATCCCGTCCGTCAATCCTTATGATTCCAACATAAGTAAAGACAAGCAATTCCTATGTCTCGCGAGTGACAGGAAATCACTCGCCTTGTAACGGACCTAAAGCAATGCCCTATCGATCCTTTCATACTAGTATTGCAAGTCATAGGTACTAGGAAATGTGCAGCTAAGGTATTCAATCAACTCCTTGAACGTAAATGCACAAACATAGAGAATTCAAAGTGCATAATTTGGTAAAGTTAGGTTATGCTCCGGGGCTTGCCTTCTTGCTCGAACTGGGGGTTAGCCTCCGGGTTGGTCGATCCTGCACCGGCACCTTCCTCCGGGACTTCTTCCTCGTCTGCGGGGATGAGGTGGTAGTCGCCGTCCGGGATAGCGCCTTCTACATGAGATGCATAACTTAGGGTGGCTGTTCTGGAATTTCAGATTCCATTTATTTTATTCTAACTAACTACAAAAAGGTTTATTCTTTTATATAAATCGATTTCCATCTAGATTACTTCTCATTTTTGTTTCTCCAATTCTGTTCATCATTTTTATCTATAAACTTTATGACAGCTACTGGAGTATAAGAGCTAAGCTCACTCCAAAATTTAGCTAATTCTGAGCTACACATAATTTACTAAAATTAATTCAATCTGCTGCCTGCAGAAATGAAATAAATTCATATAAAATTGGAAATACATCCAATTCAGGAGATTTTCCTACCAAAGCTAGTCATAAGCATGAGGAGGGCTCTGGCCAAGTGGTGGCTCAAAATAACCCTTGGGTAGTCCTCAATAAATTTCTAACCAAAAACACATATTTATTTATTTGCTAGCCTAAACAGAGCAAAAATTAAGTTTTTCATTTTTCACAGGTGTGCTAACAAGTTTTTAGTCCTCTGGAGCAAAATGGTGATTTTTCACTGCACAGATTATTTTTAAAGATTTCTGCACTGCAAAAAGACAGGAAATACATTTTAATTCATAACTGGAGCTACCCTGCATATTTTTAGGTCCCCTTTGGACACAAGCTGTCCAAAGTCACTACACACAACATATCCAAAGCTCAACCCTAGCGGAGCTCTGTATTTGAAATGGTGCACTACTTTCCATTTTCATAGTTTGAATTTTAGCTCAAAAACAGTTCATCAAAAGTATAAACATGTCTAATAGAGATTGTAGTTTAGACTCTCACGAATCCAGAGAGTATTTTTGTGCATTTTTCTGATTTTTGTACGATTTTTAATGGTTTTTACAAGATTCAGGAAAAACAATCTAGTTTTAAGAATCTATTTTCACAGGGAACCCTAGAACTTTCAAAACTTCGCGAACAAGTCCCTGGACTTTTGCACAGAGACCCCTAGACAAACGAAGACGATGAAGAAAGGCCCTCGGCTCTCGCCGGAGTTGCGCCGGCCAAACGGCGGCGAACTAGGCTCGGGGAAGTGGGGGAAAAGCTTCCTGGGCTCACCACGAGTCGTTTGAGGACGGTTTGGAGGCCGGGGATGGTCGGAGTTGCGCCGGCGACGAGGTGGTGGCGGCGCGGCCGCCGCGGCTTCTACGCCGGTGAGCTCGGGGTCGTTCGCCGAGGTTCGAGGGGTCCTAGAGCACCAGTGGAGCTCGAGGAAGCCAATGGCGTGCTCGGTTGACCTCGGGGACGGCTCGGAGTAGGGTCTCGACGTGCGGGTGCTCCGGCGGCCGAAAATCGCGATTTGGGGGAAATCACGAATTCTCGCCGGAGAAGCGACAATAGCTTGGGGAAAGTGGGGGGAAATGGAGCTAGAGTAGAGGGCTAGCTTCGTGCGGGACGAATTTGGGAATGGTGGAGTGTGGAGGGTGAATTTCTCGGAGAAGCTCGGCTCGGTTCGCACGGCGCGAGGAAGAAGAAGACCGAGCGAGCGCGGGGAAGTGGAAATGGACAAGTGAGCGAGTGAGAGGAGGGGTGTGAGTGCTTGGTGGAGTGATTGAGCACGCAAGAGTGGCACAGTGTTGCCTCGGGAGCGTGCGAGCGCGTGGGTAGCTGTCGCGGTCGTCATTGATGGCGCGCGAGCTCGAACAGAGCGCACACGCGCGGTTGGGCGTCAAAGATCATCGCGTGATGAAGTGGAGATCCTCAGCAGAGGCTTTGGCGCGACGCGAACGGACTCTACCGCCTGCAGTGCGCTCGGCGCGGCGCGAGCGCGCGTGCGGCCACGGCGGCGCGCGACCGTATGATGGCGCTCCGCGGCGCGAGGCAGCAGTGCGCCGTCGCCCGCGACGTGACGGTACGGAAGGCTTGGACAAACGCGTGAGGACAAGAGCTAGCTGCCGCCACGGCTCGGCCGACCCGACGCGGTCTCCGCCACACGCCGGCCACGTGGCGGCCGGACTCCGGCCGGAGCAGAGCGCGCCAGGGGCGAGCTGGCAGCCCCGTGGAGCTCCTTTGCCCCTTTTGAATTTCTCCAAAAATTTGAGCTGAACATCGAAACGTGTAAAATTAAAAGTTGGAGTTTGAGGTGTGGGACACAACTTTCGAGCTTGGACCAGGCACTTAGACCAGGCGCTACGGCGCTTCGAGCTTGAACCGCAAGCTCGAGCTCGCCGAGCCTCGAACGGTCGGAAACGCCGCTCGAGGGTGAGTGCCCCCTCGAGCTTGGCTGTGAAGCCTCGAGCGTGACGGAACGTCGCTCGAGGGTAAGTCCTCGAGCTTGGCTGCGGAGCCTCGAGCGTGACGGAACGTCGCCCGAGGGTAAGTACCCCCTCGAGCTTGGCTGCGGAGCCTCGAGCGTCCTAACGTGCGGCCTCGAATCGTGACGGACTGCGGGGCCTCGAGGGTCCTATCGTGCGGCCTCGAATCGTGACTGAAACTACTGGCTAGGCTCGATCGTCACGGACAATACTGGCTAGGCTCGATCGTCACGGACAATACTGGCTAGGCTCGATCATCACGGACATGCTCGATCGTCACGGACAATACTGGCTACGCTCGATCGTCACGGACAATACTGGCTAGGCTCGATCATCACGGACATGCTCGATCGTCACGGACAATACTGGCTAAGCTCGATCGTCACGGACATACTGGCTAGGCTCGATCGTCACGGACAATACTGGCTAGGCTCGATCGTAACGGACATCCCCGCTCGAGGGTCATCGAGCGGAACGAACGCCGTGGCGAGGTTGTCGCGAAGGGCTGTAGGTGATGACAACTACTCTTTTTGTCCGAGATTTTTAAGTTCAGCACCAAAGTCTTGAGATTTCAGTTGGGTGTCACCAGACCTTTGTTTTTGAATTTCAGTCTGAATTTTTGGTCAATTTCTGAATTCTAACCCCATTGTTTTGCCTTATCTTCCTTTTTATTAATTATTTTATTTAACCTCTCCCTCCTTTCTTAGACCCTTCAATAGTGTCACTAAACATCAGAGGTATGCTGCTCAAAGAGAGTTTTCAATTTAAAGTCCTACCTCCTTTTATTTTGAGAGTAAAAATCTTATTTTAACTTAAAGTTAAAACATGGACACATACATGGAGGTTAAAAGCTTATTTATTTTATATGCTCAACTTTTAATTATGTCGTTAACAACTTGACATATATTAAATATTAATTAATTTACATCCTTTGTATTTTATGAAAGCTCATATTGTGAACAAAATCTCACTTTATTACTAAAACCTCAAGATTGCCACATGTAGGCCATGATTAGACTGCAAGCTTTATTAGTCCAAATGTTTAACCCTAACATTAAATCATTAACAATTATTTTACGAAGAACATTAGGAGCACTCTAAATATTATTTTATTTATAGCTCGAAGTGTGCTCCCTTAAAAAGGGTGTGTGGCCGCGTGTTTTTCATCTCATGGTTAAGTTGGTCTTTCAAACTTGATTTCCTATGTTTGGTGGATTACGCATCTGAGCTATCCATAACTCACCAATGGTTGCAATTGACATTTTTAGATACACAACTTCCTTCTGAGAAAGTGGTTTGGTTTCATAATTAGAAAAATACTTTTTCAAAGAAAGGTGTTTTGAAACAACTTTCATATTGATCAGACGTTTGTGCGGTGCACAACTCTTATTTATAATTTTAAGTTAGAACCTTGCCTTCTGAAGGTCATTAATATCGTTAGTTGGAATTATTTCAAGTGTTGACTTCATATGAGCCATTAGTCCTTTAAGACCTTTAGGGGCATAGAGGCATTACTTAATTTGCCGTTCAATTCTGACTTCTTTTTAGGAGATTTTTATGCGTCATCTCGAGAGTATGTATTTAGAGTTTTGTCGTGCAACTTGTAAGAGAAGATGTTTAGATTTGTACTAGAAAAGTTTTTGTTGGGTTCAATTTCAAGAACCAATGCACGAGTACAAGCTTAACAGTCCTCATGTATAATTCTCATTCCTACTAGTGATTTAGTTTTCAGGGTTTATAGTTCCTTAGTTTGTTTAATCACTCTTACTTATACGCTTTAAACACCAGGGGTGTTACAGCCTACCCTCCTTAAAAAGAATCTCGTCCCGAGATTCGCATAGGGAGGAAAGGTGGACATTTTATTAGAAGAAAGAGGTGTCGGTTAAAGAAACGCAGATACTACGCACCCAAGTTCTTACAGGTTCACAGGTTGGAGATGATAATTGATACCGGATCTCTGATACAACATCAACGTTGTTCATGTGGGAGCGGTGATGAATGTAGACATGGAAAGCTAAGAGCATCAGGATTTGGCACACAAGGCAAAAGTAATAGACCACTATGGTCCAATGAACTTCAGGGCCAATCGGGGAAAAGAAAGGGCAAGCCATGGATGGTGTCAAAAAGTCGAAATCTTCCTTGCTCGTCGACTTAATTCTTGTGGAATCCTCAGGTGACTTCTGCTCGAACTCCTTCTTCGGTGAGGTTGGTGCCGGAGACCTTGGTTAAACGACAAGGTGGTTGCCGGGAGATTTTTATGCGTCATCTCGAGAGTATGTATTTAGAGTTTTGTCGTGCAACTTGTAAGAGAAGATGTTTAGATTTGTACTAGAAAAGTTTTTGTTGGGTTCAATTTCAAGAACCAATGCACGAGTACAAGCTTAACAGTCCGCATGTATAATTCTCATTCCTACTAGTGATTTAGTTTTCAGGGTTTATAGTTCCTTAGTTTGTTTAATCACTCTTACTTATACGCTTTAAACACCAGGGGTGTTACACTCGATTTCTCGTCGGAGAAGCGACAATAGCTTGGGGGAAGTGGGGGATTTGGAGCTAGGGTAGAGGTTTAGCTTCGTGCGTGACGAATTTGGGAATGGTGGAGAGTGGGAGGTGAATTTTGCCTCGAAGCTCGGCTCGGCTCGCGCGGCGCAAGGAAGAAGATGATGGGGAAGTGCGCGAGGAGTCGAACTGGAGGGGTGAGCGAGTGAGTGGAGTGTGAGAGGGGTTTGGTGGGAGGCTTGGGCACGCGAGAGTGGCACAGTGTTGCCTTGGGAGCGTGCGAGCGCGTGCGTGGCTGTCGCGGTCGCCATTGATGGCGGCGAGCTCGAACAGAGCGCACGCGCGCGGTTGGACGTCAAAGATCGTCGCGTGATGGAGTGGAGATCTTCAGGAGAGTCTTTGGCGCGACGCGGACGGATTCTACCGCCTGCAGGGCGCGCAGCGCGGCGCGAGCGCGCGTGCGGCCACGGCGGCGCGCGACCGGCATGATGACGTTCCGCGGCGCGAGGCGAGGCGACTCGACGGCGGCGAAGTGATGGCTCGGGAGGGGCCGGACAAGTGCTAGGCGACAAGCGCCAGCGTCCGCCGCGGCTCGGCCAGCTCGGCGCCGCCTGCGCCGCTCGCCGGCCACGTGGCGGCCGAGCTCCGGCCCGCGCAGGGACGCGCCAGGGCACTGTTGCTTGCCCGTGGAGCTCCGTTTTCAAATTCGAATTTTCTCCAAAAATTTGAAATGAACTTGAAAAAGTGTAAAAATAAAAGTTGGAGTTTGGAAGATGGGACACAACTTTCTTTTTGGGATGAACCTGAAATTCCAAGTTTTTCGAGCTCAAACAACCCAAAAACAACAAGGTGGCCAGAACGGTATTTTGAGTTTTTGAGGGACTAAACTGCAAAATTTTCAAAAGTTCCAAACAGTGACTAGGGTTTATTTGTGATGACAAACAACTTTTATTTTTGGAGATTTTCAAGTTTAGTACAAAAATCTCGAGTTTTCTGTTGGGTGCCAAACAACCCTTGTTCTTGAATTTAAATTTGAATTTTTGGAGGATTTTTGAATTTCAACCCATAATTCCCTTTTGCATTGGTTTTAAGTGCACTATTAATCATGTTGACATCAGAGATGTCACAGCAGCGCTGTATCCACTCCCTGCCGCGCGATAGAAGACCCGACAAGGGGGGCTGCGAAAGCCCTCCCACCTGGCTTCCAACCGGCCAGATAAGTGAACCCTTTCCGCACTTTTATCTTTGTCAATTTAGTTCATTTCTAGTTTTTTTCGTTTGAGCCTGCTATTTGCCGTCCGACCCTGCGATTCTGAGGAAGTCCCGGTGCTGCTAAATGGGGTAGGCAGGGACGTTTGGCGCAGCTGCGTTGCGACAGCCTACACCCCCGCGGCTACAGATCGCACAGTTGCCGAGCCAAACGGCTGACACTGCCAACAGACCCAAACGTGCAAGGCAAGGCCGGGGGACACCCTAAGAATGAATCGGGTCGAGAGTATGCAGAAGCGTTGCTAATAACACAGCTCAGGTCGGGGAAACTAACTATATTTTGGGGACTTGTTGGGTCTATCTTTTTGCAGGAGGTCGACGGTGGGGGTGAGGTTGCGCCCGACCACGGTGAGGGAAGTTACCCGTAGAGGCTCGGGGGCTCGAACATAGCTTGGCCAATAAACCGCCTGGTACCCAGATCCACCAAGAGTTCGGGACTCGGATCCAAACCAGACGGTTTTACAGGCTCAAGGATTCAGCCCACCGAAGTCACCTTACAGCCAAGCCTAAAGGCTCGAGGGCTCGGCATAACCATCGGGTTTGCCTTGCGCGCCTCGCAGCCAAGCCTAAAGGCTCGAGGGCTCGGGGGCTCGGCAGAACCGTCGGGTTTGCCTCGCGCGCCTCGCAGCCAAGCCTAAAGGCTCGAGGGCTCGGGGGCTCGGCAGAACCGTCGGGTTTGCCTCGCGCGCCTCGCAACCAAGCCTAAAGGCTCGAGGGCTCGGGGCCTCGGCATAACTATTGGGTTTGCCTTCTGCGCCTCGCAGCCAAGCCTAAAGGCTCGAGGGCTCGGGGGCTCGGCACAACCATCGGGTTTGCCTCGCGTGCCTCGCAGCCAAGCCTAAAGGCTTGTAGGGTTCGGCACAACTGACGGGTCTACCTCATCCATCCAAAGACCAAAGCTTAAGGGCTCGAAGGCCCGATCGATAATCAAAGATCGTCAAAGAAACCAAGGTAACCCCGCAAAGGTCGTCTCAAGTGGCACCTCCCAACCAGCCCACGAAGAAGCTGGAAGGCAGACCCCACTCGGGGGCTGGCAAGGGTATAACCATGAGAAAACAAGCAAAAGCCCCCGCGTATGGGGCCAAAAGAGCCAAAAGACAACGAAAAAAGCAGAAAGAAAAGCTAATTATTACAAAAGTATTTTAGAGTACAGGAGTTCCGTCGATACGGAACCCCCCAGAAGTTCAATCCCTCCACGCGAGGACACGACAATAGTTTAAAGTTTTAAATCCCTCGACATGAGGGCACGACAGCAGGGGTATCTTCACAGGGCTTGATCAGGGTCGGCACCGTCCACCGGATTGCCCTCCGCGTCAGTCGTGGGCGCCAGGCCGTTGGCGAACTACTCGGTAGGCACCTTGACTTCTTCCGCCATGGCATCCAGGGCCTCCGAGGTGAAGTCGTTGGGGAAGCCGGCGGCCATCCTGTCGAAGCGGATCCCATCATAGTGGGAGCGCACCAACGTGAAGGCCTCCTGAATGCCGCGCACCATCGACTGCTTGGCAAGGGCTCCGACACGCGCAGGAACTTGATCGAGCTCAGCCAGGAGGCGTGCTGGATCGCCACTCATCGGCACCTCGAGGGCGTCCAGCATCGAGACGGCCACGGCGCGCAGCTCTCCACAGTACTCCGCCGCCCAGTGGAGGTCCCCAGGGAGCCGCTCAATGTCCTCAGACAGAGGGAACCCGAGCCGCGACAGGACCGCCCCCGCCGCGTCGCGCAACATCCCAAAGCGCGACAGCAGTGTGGTTCGGTGGGTGATTCCATCGGCCACGCGAGACTTGAGCGCTGCCAGGTAATAAAACCATGGTTAAGCCATGAGCGAACATGCAGAGTGAAAGGTTGGGCAAGCGAGAAGAAATGGGCGGGAACGTACCATCGATCTCCGAGTCCTTCTCCTCCAGAGACTTGTGCGCTGTGGACAGAGCGGCCTCCAGGACCCCGACCCGCTCGGTGTTGGCGACGTTCCACGCACGGCGGGCCTGGTTGATGGCCTCCTGCTCGATGCTCCGGGCCCGGGCAAGCGACAATAGCATCGACTGCGGCGACCAATGAGTCGGGTTAAAGGTCCGACGAGGATGGGCTCAGATGGGAACCATAAAGCCAAGCAGAAGCGAGTAGATGAAATAAACCACGTACCCGGCTGGAGGGTATTGCCACAGCATGGAGCGTCAGGGCCATTTGCAGGAGCGTCGCGGGGAAAGTAGCCATCTGCTGAAGGCTCTCCAGCCAAGCGTCAATCTGCATGACGTGGTCGGGGTTGATCGCCGGCTCGCCCTGGCCGCCGCCCGACCCTGAGGGTTCCGCCAGCGAAGCGGAAGACGGCGGCGCCAAGACCGACACAAACGTGAAGGCCGACGAGGCCGTGGGAGGCTCAGACTCGGAACTCGCGCGTGCCTCCGCTTCGCCGAAGAGGTCCTCCACGGACCATCGGCTCACCTCCACGCCCTCCCTGGGGTTCGCTGCGGGCGACTCCGAGGCGGGCAGTGCAACGGGGCTTTCGAGTGGAGCCTCCCCGGAAGGACCCATCGCCGCGCCCTCGGTGGGTGCCCCAGCGGTCGAGAAAGGTCCCGGGGTGCACACCATGGCGCCTGCCCCGGGCTCATCACCCGTGACGGCATCCTCGGAAGCCCCATCGTCTGTCGCCTGTTCCGCCATATCCGTTTGGCGGACCACTCCAAAATTATTCCAAGTTAAGTACCCCGGGACCACTAATCGAGTAGTCAGGCACTTAATCCGGAATAAGCTGGAGCGCCGTCGGATTAAACCCGATTTAACCACGTATTTTTCTCGATCGAAACAACAGCACGCCCACACGAAGGTGAGTTCCAGAGATTTCAACATTCCACAAATTCAACATACATAAATAGTATCACAAAGTTATCACAAACCGAGTTTGAAATTTAAATCAGAGTATCAAGTTCAAGCAGCGGAATAAATAGTTTGTTGCAGCGGAAGATAAACTAACGACGATACAACGTAACACCATGCTGAAGCCTGCCACGGTGCTACTCCTCCCGATCCTCGGCAGAGGACGGAACCCACTCGATGTGCCATCCAGGGGGAACCTAGGTAGGCCAAGTCATGGCATCGACTGCTACATCCAATACTGTACCTGTAAATAAAAGCCACAAGCAAGGCTGAGTATACTAATACTCAGCAAGGCTTACCCGTCGGGTAAAAACTACATCACCGACATCTAGACATGAGAGGCTTTTGGCTGGTGGGTTCGTTTGCCAAAAAGCAACTAAGAGTAGGTCCTTGCTTTCATGTTTTAGCATCATATTCTAGTAGATTTAACCATTCTAGATTAGCATCCTCTCTAAACATACAAGTGGTGCAATACAATTTATTTCGAACAACAAGTTCATCCATCTCATAGTTCCACTTGTTACTCAATGCAGCAAGGCGGTCAAGCAGTCTCATTAACCGCGAGAAGCGGACAGTTCGAACTGAATCTTGCTACCTGGCCAGGGGAAACCCAACACACACGGATAATGTTTGCTATAAAAGGTACAAGCACTTCCCAACCTTTCCCATCGATCCACAATTCGGAACCGAATCCACCTTGCTTAGGATAGAGGTTTACTGCTTCACTCACAGTCTCACGCATATATCCACAAGTGTACGGCAGGGGAAACAAAAGTTTCCAAGGAGAGATGGCTATCGGCCCTAGCTGCTTCAATCTGGTACCGGGCTTACCGATTCCCATATATCGGCATGCATGTGGTACGTTCAAAAACTTGACACACTCAACCACACGTTTCGACCTTAAATCCATTATCATACACGGACGGGAGATCTACATCTACCATCCCGCCCGTCAATCCTTATGATTCCAACATAAGTAAAGACAAGCAACTCCTATGTCGCGCGAGTGACAGGAATCACTCGGCTTGTAACGGACCTAAAGCATTGCCCTATCGATCCTTTCATACTAGTGTTGCAAGTCATAGGTACTAGAAATGTGCAGCTAAGGTATTCAATCAACTCCTTGAAACGTAAATGCACAAGCATAGAGAATTCATAGCTGCATAAACTTTAAAGGTTAGGTTATGCTCCGGGGCTTGCCTTCTTGCTCTAGCTGGGGGTTAGCCTCCGGGTCGTTTGTTCCTTCGCCGGCACCGTTCTCCGAGGTGCCTTCACCGTCGGCGGGGATGAGATGGTAGGTACCGTCCAGAATAGCGCCTTCTACATGAGATGCATAATTTATTGCGGCTGTCTAATGATTCCAAAACTAAGGCCTTGAAGGCCATATTCACCTAGACACGCTAAAGTACTACTCTCTTCTTCATAAAATTCGAGGAGGGGTGTGGAAAATTTTTATACAACTTTGATGGTGATTGTGTACATATATATAAGAATTTCCATTTATTATTTTAAAGATAGGGTGCTGTTCTGAAATTTTAACCCTTTCCAAGTTATATTTTATCTAATTATCAAAAACTCTATTCTTTTATATAACTCAATTTCACCTTAATTTCTTCTCATTTTTGTTTCTCATTTTCTGTTCATCCTTTTTATCTATAAACTTTATGACAGCTACTGGAGTATAAGAGTTAGGCTCACTCCAAAATTTAGCTAAATCTGAGCTACACAAAATTTATTAAAAATATTTCAAACTGCTGCCTGCAGAAATGAAATAAAATCATATAAAATCGAAAATACATCCAAATCAGGAAATTTTCCTACCAGAGCTAGTCATGAGTCCAAGGACGGCTCTGGCCAAGTGGTGGCTCAAAATAACCCTTGGACAGTCCTCAATAAATTTCTATCCAAAAACACATATCTATTTATTTGCTAGGCTAAACATAGCAAAAATTAAGTTTTGCATTTTTAACAGATGTGCTAACAAGTTTTTGGGCCTCTGGAGGAAAATGGTGATTTTTGGCTGCACAGATTATTTTTAATAATTTCTGGACTACAAAAAGACAGGAATCACAAATTAATTCATAACTGAAGCTACAGTCCATATTTTAGGTCCCCTTTGGACACAAGGTGTCCAAAGTCACTACAAACAACATATCCAAAGCTCAGCCCTAGCGGAGCTCTGGATTTGAAATGCTGCACAAGTTTCTAAATTCACAATTTGAATTTTAATTCAAAAATGGTTCACCAAAAGTATATACATGCTTAAATGAGATTGGAGTTTACAATCTCATGAGTCCAGGGAGTATTTTTGTGCATTTTGCTGATTTTTGTACGATTTTTGGTGGATTTTACAAGATTTGGGAAAAATAGATCTAGGTTTAAGAATCTTTTTACGCTGGAGACCCTAGAACTTTAAAAACCTTTCAAACCAGTCCCTGACTTTTGCACAGAGGACCCTAGAAAAATGAAGACGATGAACTTTGGTCCTTGGCTCGTCGCCGGAGTTGCGCCGGCCAAACGACGGCGAGCTAGGGTCGGGGAAGTGGGGGGAAAGAATCAGTGGCTCACCACGAGTCGATTGGTGGCGGTTGGGAGGCCGGGGGAAGCTCGGAGTTTGCCGACGACGTGCGGTGGCGGTGCGGCCGCCACGAGCTCGATTCCGGCGAGGGTAGTGGGTCTCGTCGGGGTTGGAGGGGTCCTAGGGCACCAGTGGAGCTCGGGGAAGCTGTTGGCGTGCTCGGTTGACCTCGGGGACGGCTCGGCGTAGGGTCTCGACGTGAGGGTGCTCCGGCGGCCGAAAAATGGAGATTTGGGGGAAATCTCGATTTCTCGCCGGAGAAGCGATGATAGCTCGAGAGGAGTGGGGGAATGGGAGGCTAGTGAAGGGGTCTAGCTTCGTGCGCGAGGGATTTGGGAATGGTGGAGAGTGTAGGGTGAATTTCGTCCCGAAGCTCGGCTCGGTCCGCGTGGCGCGAGGTTGAAGACGACGGAGCGAGGCGCGAGGAAGGGGAGAAGGACTGGGCACTGGCTGGGGGAAGGGAGGAGGACGCTCAGCGAAGCGTTTGGGGTGCTTGGGCACGCTAGAGAGGCACTGTGCTGCCTCGGGAGCGTGCGCACGCACGGCTCGGCGCGAGCAGACCGCCATGAGTGCGCGCGAGCTCGGGCAACGCGCGAGCGACTTGACTGGGCGAGGGGAATCCTTGCGTGACACTGGGGGATCCTCTACAGGGCTTCTTGGTGCGGAGCGGGATGGAATCGCGGCCCGCGGGACGGCGCAGCGCGTCGCGCGCGCGGCCACGGCGGCGCTCCGACCGCCATGATGGCGCTCGCGCGGCGCGAGGCAAGACGGCGCATCAAGGGCGACGTGATGGCTCGGGAAGGGTTGGACAAGCGCAAGACGACACGCGCCACCCGACGCCGCGGCTCGGCCAGCTCGGCGCGGCCTCTGCCGCTCGCCGGCCACGTGGCGGCCGGCTCCCGGCCGGAGCAGGGGCGCGCCAGGGCTACTGTTGGCGCCCGTGGAGCTCCTTTTTCCCTTTTGAATTTTCTCCAAAAATTTGAACTGAACAAGAAAAAGTGTAAAAACAAAAGTTGGTGTTTTAGAGGTGGGACACAACTTTCTTTTTGGGGTGAACCTGAAATTTCAAAGTTTTTGAGCTCAAACAACCCAATTTCAAAAAGGTGTTCAGAACTGTTTTTTGATTTTTTGAGGGGCTAAAGTGCAAATTTTTCAAAAGTTCCAAACAGTGACTAGGCCTTATTTGTGATGGCAAACAATTTTTATTTTTGGAGATTTTCAAGTTTAGTACAAAATTTTTGAGATTTCAGTTGGGTGTCAAACAATCTTTGTTTTTGAATTTAAATTTGAATTTTTGATGAATTATTGAATTCCATCTCCATTTTTTCCCTCTTTAATCTGTTTCAAAGGTGTTTTCTTCATTTTTACATCAGAGATGTCACAGCCTACCCCCCTTAAAAGGAATCTCGTCCCGAGATTCGATCAAACTTAGGAATAAGGTGGGAAAAGTACCTTTGGCTTACGAAAAGATGTCGGGGAAATTCTTCTTAAGATAGTCTTCGGTTTCCCACGTGGCTTCATCTTCGGAGTGATGACTCCACTGAATTTTGTACATTTTAACTCCTTTCTTCCGCGTTTGTCTCTCTTTCTCATCGAGGATTTTAATGGGATGCTCATTATAGGAGAGATCCGGTTCAACCGAGAGTTCCTCTTGTTCAACAACTTCGGTCGGAACACGAAGACACCTCTTGAGTTGGGAAACGTGGAATACGTCGTGCACGGCTGAGAGTTTCTCGGGAAGCTTCACACGGTACGCTACCGGTCCACTTTGTTGAGTAATTTCATATGGGCCGATGTAGCGAGGTGCAAGTTTTCCTTTTAACCCAAATCTTTGCACACCCTTGGTCGGGGAGACCTTGAGATACACGTGGTCACCGACTTCAAATTGAAGTGGCTTCCGCCGTTGGTCAAAGTAACTCTTTTGCCATGATTGGGCGGTTCTCAAATTTTCACGAATGATCCTAACCTTTTCTTCTGCTTCCTTCACAAGGTCAGGGCCATAGGTATACCTCTCGCCTGCCTGGGACCAAGACAACGGGGTCCGACATCTTCTAACATATAAGGCTTCGAAAGGTGCCATTTTAAGACTCGCTTGGTAGCTGTTGTTATAGGAGAATTCGGCCAGAGATAAACATTTCTCCCAATTCTTCCCATAATGGATAACACAAGCTCGAAGCATATCCTCAAGTATTTGATTTATTCTTTCCGTCTGCCCATCGGTCTGAGGGTGATATGCTGAACTACGGATCAGTTTCATGCCTAGGGACAGTTGCAATTGTTCCCAAAAGCGTGCTACGAATTGAGTACCACGATCTGAAATTATCGTCTTGGGTACCCCATGTAGGCATACGATCCGTTCCAAATAAATCTCGGCGTACCTTTTAGCGGTATAAATGGTATTGACCGGAATAAAATGTGCGGTCTTGGTAAGGCGGTCCACAATTACCCAAATGGAGTCATGCCCCTGAGGGGTTATGGGAAGTCCAACAAGGAAGTCCATGCTTATATCTTCCCACTTCCATGAGGGAATAGGTAGAGGTTGAAGCGTGCCTGCTACCTTCAAGTGGCTAGCCTTAACCCGTTGGCACGTGTCACATTCCAACACATACGTGGCAATTTCTCGCTTCATCCTAGTCCACCAAAAATTTTGTTTCAAATCTTGGTACATTTTGGTGCTACCGGGATAGATAGAAAATTTAGAGAGATGGGCTTCATCCATAATCTTCCTCCGGAGTTCCGTGTTTTTGGGCACCACGATGCGATGTCCAAACCACATCACTCCCTGCCCATCTAGCCGGAAACACTTGTATTTTTCTTTCACCTTCTCCTTTGACAATTTCCTTTTAAGGATTTTGATCTTCGCGTCATTTAATTGGGCTACAACAATCTGATCGTGCAAGGTTGGTTCAACTGAAATATGGTTGAAGTACCCGTGTGGAACAATCTCTAAGTTGAGCTTTGCCATTTCATGGCACAAGGTGTCAGCGTAGGACTCCACGGAAAGACAGTGACAATGTGCCTTGCGGCTTAGCGCATCCGCAACCACATTTGCCTTGCCGGGGTGATAATGCACACTAAGGTCATAGTCCTTTGCTAACTCCAACCATCTTTGCTGCCTCATATTCAAATGTGCCTGAGTGAAGACATATTTGAGGCTTTTGTGGTCTGTGTATATGTTGCATGGAACACCCATCAGATAGTGTCTTCACATCTTGAGAGCATGAATAACCGCTGCTAACTCAAGATCATGCGTGGGGTAGTTTTGCTCATGAGGCCGAAGTGCTCGAGAAGCATAAGCAATGACTCGGTTCTCTTGCATGAGGACACAGCCAAGTCCGGTGCCTGATGCATCGCAATAGACATCATAGGGCTTGGTGCAATCGGGTTGAGCTAAAACTGGGGCTGAAGTTAAATGTCTTCGCAAAGGGTGGAACGCTTCATCACATTTGTCATTCCACTCAAATTTGACTCCCTTCTTTAAGAGTTCGGTCATGGGTTTCGCAATCCGAGAAAATTCCGGAATAAAACGGCGATAATAACCGGCTAAACCCAGAAAACTCCGAATCTCGTGGACAGAGGTAGGTGGTTGCCAATCCAGCACCTCTTGCACTTTGGTTGGATCCACGGATATACCATCCTTGGAAACCATGTGACCTAAGAATTTCACACTCTCTAGCCAGAATTCACACTTGGAGAACTTGGCGTAGAGCTGATGGTCTCTCAATCTTTGAAGAACAATGCGGAGGTGCTCGGCATGCTCTTCCTCATTCTTGGAATATATTAGAATGTCGTCAATGAAAACCACCACAAACTTGTCTAGCTCAGACATGAAAACTGAATTCATGAGATACATGAAATAGGCTGGGGCATTGGTGAGTCCAAAGGACATGACCAAGAATTCATAAAGTCCGTAACGCGTAGGAAAGGCAGTCTTTGGAATGTCACAAGGTCTGATTTTTATTTGGTGATAGCCAGAGCGAAGGTCAATCTTGGAGAACACTCTGGCGCCAGCTAGTTGGTCAAACAGGACATCAATACGGGGGAGTGGGTACTTGTTTTTAATAGTCACCGCATTGAGAGGCCGGTAATCGATACACAACCTCAAAGAATGGTCCTTCTTCTTCACAAAGAGGGCGGGACATCCCCAAGGTGATACACTTGGACGTATGAAACCATTGTATAGCAGTTCTTGGAGTTGAATTTTTAATTCGGCCAATTCATTGGGTGGCATTCTATATGGTCTCTTTGATATAGGTGCCGTGCCAGGTTGGAGTTCAATCACAAATTCAATGCCTCTATCCGGCGGCATCCCAGGTAAGTCATCCGGAAAAACATCGGCATACTCACATACCACCGGAATGTCCTTTAGTTGAGTTTCTACCATTGTATAAGCACAAGCATTGACACAATTCCGTTGTGGCAGATATAGCACACTAGGGCCATGCGTAGGCGAGTTTATTTCAACAACTCGTTCCGCAACATCTAGCACAACCTTATGTTGAGTCATCCAATTGGCTCCCAACACAATGTCAATCCCTTCCATACCAAGCAGAATTAAATCAGTAGGAAATATTTTACTTCCCAGCCTGATTGGAACTCTTCGAGTGACTTGGTTGGATGCAATTTTACCTCCCGCAGTTGATATCACATATGATGATTTGGTATGGTAAGATTTTAACCCACATTTCACATGAAATCTTGTGCTTATAAAGCTATGTGTTGCCCCAGAATCAAACAAGATCACAGCAGGTTGAGTGTGGATAGGGAAGGTACCAGTCATGTCTGGGGCTCCCTCGGGTAGGTCGGCCAAGGTGGTGTAGTTAAGCCTGCCCTGTCGGACCTGCACACGCTGCTGCTGTTTGCCCTTGTTTTGCTGATTTCCCGGGCGCTGGTTCTGTTGCTTGTTCTACGGGCAATCCTTGATAAAGTGATTGTTACTGCCACACTTGAAGCACTGATAACCGGCTCCAGGACGAGCTGGCTGTTGTGCATTCTGCCTTGGCGCTGGTTGCTGCTGCGGCGGTGGAGGGAAACGGGACGCATTAGGCTGTGGTGGCCTAGCAACCCATCCACCTCCCTGAGGTGCCCTGGACTGTCCTTGCGGTGCAGCCGGAGGAACCAAGCGGAATCTCTGCGGCTGCGCGCTCGAGGGTCCAGCGGAAGCTTTCCTCTTCTTCTCCGCCTTGTGCACCGTGTTGGCATCTTCTTGGGCGATGGCGAGGTTCACAAGATCGCCATATGTGGCAGCACGGGTGGTAGCCAATTGAGCTTTCAACTTCGTATTGAGGCCACGTTGGAACCTCTCCAACTTTTTCTCGTCAGAGTCGGCGTGATGACCCGCGTATGGGCACAGACCATTGAAGGCCTGGGCGTATTGGAGCACCGTGCGGGTACCCTGGGTCAGAGCCAGAAATTCATTCAACTTCCGCTCTACCAAGCCGGCAGGAATGTGATGAGCCTTGAACGCAGCCTTGAACTCGTCCCACTCAACCACATGACCCTCCTGCTGCAGGGCCAGGTAGTTCTCCCACCATAGGAGAGCTGGGCCGCGGTGCTGCTGCGCCGCGAACACTACCTTGCGGTTGGAAGTGCAAGGCGTGGTCAAGATGGTGAACTTGGACTCGATGGCTCGAATCCACGTATCGGCCTCCAGGGGCTCATCGGCTCTTGAGAATATCGGCGGGTGTGTAGCCAGAAAATCCTCATAACGGGCCACTTGAGGCTGAGGGACCCGTTGACCTCCCTGCTGTAGCATCTGTTGTTGCATCATTTGTTGCTGATGCTGCAGGTTCCGTAGGATCTCCGTTTGCGTAGCATACAACTGCTGCCACGTCGGGGGTTGCTGCGGTGGCGGAGGTGGTGGCGGCTGTTGCTGCCCCTCTGGCCCTTGCTGGTTAGCATTGGAGCCACTAGCGTCATGACCGCTGCGTGTGATTGCCATCTGCAGTAGGTACTTGTATTAGCCACATTTCATAAGCTTGCATAATGATGACAAGATAGAACGTGACTTTATATTGAAGTTTACGGCGTAGGAATGACATATCAACAAGCAATTCGGAAGAAAAATCATATCTCCCAGAAGGAAGCAAGTCAAATGCTCCAAGTCGGTCAGTAGCTCGAAAATTTCATGCTCTACGACTTTCATGTTGGGCTCAAAATCAAATTCGGGCTGGAACTAAGCCGAAAAATTCAATCTTTAGCTCTTTGCGTTTGCTGTTTTACAGCAGACCGAGCTGTAGTGTTTTGGTTGCCATTTTTATTTCGCTTAACCAATGGGGTTGAAATTTGGTGAACATTTTGTTTGACAAATTCCAAACAACTTTGTAGTTCACATCACAGCCCAGAAATGAATAGAAAACCCATCAATTATTAAAACAAAGTTAGCTGCGGAATGTCTTCTACACAGCCATTACAACCTTCATCAAGTTTTGGGGTCACACAACCACACCATTAAATTACATTGTCTCAAAAGATTAAAGGGAGCTCAACTCCATCTAGCCTATTACAACATGAAGCCAAAATTTAGGCTAAGCGGAGGAGTAATCTTGCTACTACCACTTCTAAAAGTCATCTAGGTTGTTAGCGGTAGCCTCGCTGCCCATAGGTGATGGTGGAGCTGGAAGGGGCGGCATGTCATCCTCGGTATCCATGTCGGAATCGGGGGCCTCTCCTTCCCCTTGCTCTCCTTCTTGCTCAAGAAGGTGCTGAGCATCATGGGCGGCTAACATAGCATTAGCATGCTCCAAAGTACCGTGTACCTCCTCAAGTTCTTCTCTTGTTTGGGCTAGCTCATTTTGGACATTGTTGTGCGCGACGTGGAGATCATTCAATTGCCTCTCCAAATCAGCAATCATAGCATCCCTGGTGCTCACCTCAATGGACAATGAGGTCCTCTCAACCCCAATGTCACGGGCACGGGCGGACATGTCCATAGCAAGGTTGAGCATCTCGCTCTGCGACCGTCCCAAAAGTGCCTGCAAGCGGTGGTAAGCTCGGATCCACCTCATCATAAGTGCAGCTGCAGCGACGGGATTTTCTGCCATCCTCAAAGGGGAGCTAAGATAGCGTCTCATCCAATGGGGATCATCCAGCTGAGTCGGTGGAAACAACCCAAGCAACTGGTGCTCCACCAATTCCTGGTTCTGAGCACAAAAAGAACTAATGCCATTCAAGGAAGCTAGCTCACAAGTCGTCTCCATGTGGTGTCCATGAACGCACACGAGAACGGGTCACACCACGGTCTCGGATGAGGGTCCTCTCATATTGTGGCGGGGTGGGGTAATCGAGCGCCTGCAAAACTGACCACAGAATACTAGGGAAGCCTTCCCATCCTAGGCAATCTGAAAAGAAAACATCGTTGGGGTAGCTGGCCAAGTCAGCGTGAGCGTCCATTCCGAACCAAAAAGAAAAGGGCAAGGGTGAGAACCGGTTAGCGCCAAAGAAAACAAAACAGATTCTGGACAGTGTAGTAAAAATTATAAAACTCGAAATCTACAAGCTCAAAATTTCCCAACTTTGGCCAGGACATTGTTCAAGTAATTCCAAACAAGTTTCATGTTGGAGGTTTGAGCAGAAACTGTCACTAAGATGGTGTAAAAATTTAATTTTTATCTCACTGTTCCCAGAAATTTCCAGCAGACAGGGGGTTACCATTTTAAGCATAACTCCAATTCTACTGAACCACTTTCGTTGAAATTTCTACAGCATAAACTTAATAACATTTATGACAACTTTCATATTGAACACTTTTTCGTTTGACAGCGTTTTCGGTTTCGAATTAAAGGTGCAACCAGATTGGTTTCGGCAGAATTTTGGGTTGTGATTCAAATTTTGACGGCGGTTTGATTGGTCACGTGTTAAGGTTCAATATCATTTCAGCGAAATGCAATGCATGAGCGGCCTATTCGTTCTCACCAACACACATGCCAATAAACTTTTGGCCTACGAAGTTAGTGCCGGTGGCTAGGCAATATCCGTCTCTCGCTATATTATCGAGCCGAACTTTTCTAACCGTTCAATCATACGGAATCACGGTTAGTGTACCTGCAGAAAATTCCATTCCAGAGCATATATAATCAACCTTTCGTGCCAGCACTCACGAAAGCGTCTCCATACATTACCACCCACTATAGAGGTGGCACCCGAACGTTTAACATTGAACGGGCAATGTTCATATGTCACCAAGGCAACATATTGACAATTTCATACGCTCATGAGATAGCGTATTGACTTTGTGCCGCCATCATATTTGCATATGATGCCATGGTACGCTACAGCAATCGCCGTACCTTGCGCCCACCATACTATTCTATTTTCATACGCCATCACAGCGTATTGCCTATGTGCCGCCACTATATTTTCATATAGTGCCGTGGTACGTTACAGCAATCGCCGTACCTTGCGCCCACCATTGCGTATAGTAAATGACAGAATGAAATGTGCTGGAAGTCAGTATAATATATTATTTGCCACCTATCATATCGTGATCCCTTAACCCACATAGGCTTCACGCTCTAGGTAACATCCTTAGCGGTCCTAAGAATAACCTTCCATCGCAAGGCGCGGTGGAAGTACGAGTTGGCAAATTTTATTTGAAAATGTTTATTTAAGGCTTGTTGCTCTCTCCGGTGCGCTGTTTCGGCTCTGATGCCAGCTTTGGCGGACCACTCCAAAATTATTCCAAGTTAAGTACCCCGGGACCACTAATCGAGTAGTCAGGCACTTAATCCGGAATAAGCTGGAGCGCCGTCGGATTAAACCCGATTTAACCACGTATTTTTCTCGATCGAAACAACAGCACGCCCACACGAAGGTGAGTTCCAGAGATTTCAACATTCCACAAATTCAACATACATAAATAGTATCACAAAGTTATTACAAACCGAGTTTGAAATTTAAATCAGAGTATCAAGTTCAAGCAGCGGAATAAATAGTTCGTTGCAGCGGAAGATAAACTAACGACGATACAACGTAACACCATGCTGAAGCCTGCCACGGTGCTACTCCTCCCGATCCTCGGCAGAGGACAGAACCTGCTCGATGTGCCATCCAGGGGGAACCTGGGTAGGCCAAGTCATGGCATCGACTGCTACATCCAATACTGTACCTGTAAATAAAAGCCACAAGCAAGGCTGAGTATACTAATACTCAGCAAGGCTTACCCGTCGGGTGAAAACTACATCACCGACATCTAGACATGAGAGGCTTTTGGCTGGTGGGTTCGTTTGCCAAAAAGCAACTAAGAGTAGGTCCTTGCTTTCATGTTTTAGCATCATATTCTAGTAGATTTAACCATTCTAGATTAGCATCCTCTCTAAACATACAAGTGGTGCAATACAATTTATTTCGAACAACAAGTTCATCCATCTCATAGTTCCACTTGTTACTCAATGCAGCAAGGCGGTCAAGCAGTCTCATTAACCGCGAGAAGCGGACAGTTCGAACCAAATTTTGCTACCTGGCCAGGGGAAACCCAACACACACGGATAATGCTTGCTATAAAAGGTACAAGCACTTCCCAACCTTTCCCATCGATCCACAATTCGGAACCGAATCCACCTTCCTTAGGATAGTTTACTGCTTCACTCACAGTCTCACGCATATATCCACAAGTGTACGGCAGGGGAAACAAAAGTTTCCAAGGAGAGATGGCTATCGGCCCTAGCTGCTTCAATCTGGTACCGGGCTTATCGATTCCCATATATCGGCATGCATGTGGTACGTTCAAAAACTTGACACACTCAACCACACGTTTCGACCTTAAATCCATTATCATACACGGACGGGAGATCTACATCTACCATCCCGCCCGTCAATCCTTATGATTCCAACATAAGTAAAGACAAGCAACTCCTATGTCGCGCGAGTGACAGGAATCACTCGGCTTGTAACGGACCTAAAGCATTGCCCTATCGATCCTTTCATACTAGTGTTGCAAGTCATAGGTAGTAGAAATGTGCAGCTAAGGTATTCAATCAACTCCTTGAAACGTAAATGCACAAGCATAGAGAATTCATAGATGCATAAACTTTAAAGGTTAGGTTATGCTCCAGGGCTTGCCTTCTTGCTCTAGCTGGGGGTTAGCCTCCGGGTCGTTTGTTCCTTCGCCGGCACCGTTCTCCGGGGGTGCCTTCACCGTCGGCGGGGATGAGATGGTAGGTACCGTCCGGAATAGCGCCTTCTACATGAGATGCATAATTTATTGCGGTTGTCTAATGATTCCAAAACTAAGGCCTTGAAGGCCATATTCACCTAGACACGCTAAAGTACTACTCTCTTCTTCATAAAATTCGAGGAGGGGTGTGGAAAATTTTTATACAACTTTGATGGTGATTGTGTACATATATAAAAGAATTTCCATTTATTATTTTAAAGATAGGGTGCTGTTCTGAAATTTTAACCCTTTCCAAGTTATATTTTATCTAATTATCAAAAACTCTATTCTTTTATATAACTCAATTTCACCTTAATTTCTTCTCATTTTTGTTTCTCATTTTCTGTTCATCCTTTTTATCTATAAACTTTATGACAGCTACTGGAGTATAAGAGTTAGGCTCACTCCAAAATTTAGCTAAATCTGAGCTACACAAAATTTATTCAAACTGCTGCCTGCAGAAATGAAATAAAATCATATAAAATCGAAAATACATCCAAATCAGGAAATTTTCCTACCAGAGCTAGTCATGAGTGCAAGGACGGCTCTGGCCAAGTGGTGGCTCAAAATAACCCTTGGACAGTCCTCAATAAATTTCTATCCAAAAACACATATCTATTTATTTGCTAGTCTAAACAGAGCAAAAATTAAGTTTTGCATTTTTAACAGATGTGCTAACAAGTTTTTGGGCATCTGGAGGAAAATGGTGATTTTTGGCTGCACAGATTATTTTTAATAATTTCTGGACTACAAAAAGACAGGAATCACAAATTAATGCATAACTGAAGCTACAGTCCATATTTTTAGGACCCCTTTGGACACAAGGTGTCCAAAGTCACTAGAAACAACATATCCAAAGCTCAGCCCTAGCGGAGCTCTGGATTTGAAATGGTGCACAAGTTTCTAAATTCAAAATTTGAATTTTAATTCAAAATTGGTTCACCAAAAGTATATACATGCTTAAATGAGATTGGAGTTTACAATCTCATGAGTCCAGGGAGTATTTTTGTGCATTTTGCTGATTTTTGTATGATTTTTGGTGGATTTTACAAGATTCGGGAAAAATAGATCTAGGTTTAAGAATCTTTTTACGCTGGAGACCCTAGAACTTTTAAAACCTTTCAAACCAGTCCCTGACTTTTGCGCAGAGGACCCTAGAAAAACGAAGACGATGAACTTTGGTCCTTGGCTCGTCGCCGGAGTTGCGCCGGCCAAACGACGGCGAGCTAGGGTTGGGGAAGTGGGGGAAAAGAATCAGTGGCTCACCACGAGTCGATTGGTGGCAGTTGGGAGGCCGGGGGAAGCTCGGAGTTCGCCGATGACGTGCGGTGGCGGTGCGGCCGCCGCGAGCTCGATTCCGGCGAGGGTAGTGGGTCTCGTCGGGGTTGGAGGGGTCCTAGGGCACCAGTGGAGCTCGGGAAAGCTGTTGGCGTGCTCGGTTGACCTCGGGGACGGGTCGGCGTAGGGTCTCGACGTGAGGGTGCTCCGGCGGCCGAAAAATGGAGATTTGGGGGAAATCTCGATTTCTCGCCGGAGAAGCGATGATAGCTCGAGAGGAGTGGGGGAATGGGAGGCTAGTGAAGGGGTCTAGCTTCGTGCACGAGGGATTTGGGAATGGTGGAGAGTGTAGGGTGAATTTCGTCCCAAAGCTCGGCTCGGTCCGCGTGGCGCAAGGTTGAAGACGACGGAGTGAGGCGCAAGGAGGGGGAGAAGGACTGGGCACTGGCTGGGGGAAGGGAGGAGGACGCTCAGCGAAGCGTTTGGGGTGCTTGGGCACACTAGAGAGGCACTGTGCTGCCTCGGGAGCGTGCGCACGCACGGCTCGGCGCGAGTAGACCGCCATGAGTGCGGCGTGAGCTCGGGCAGCGCGCGAGCGACTTGACTGGGCGAGGGGAATCCTTGCGTGACGCTGGGGGATCCTCTACAGGGCTTCTTGGCGCGGAGCGGGACGGAATCGCGGCCCGCGGGACGGCGCAGCGCGTCGCGCGCGCGCGGCCACGGCTGCGCTCCGACCGCCATGATGGCGCTCGCGCGGCGCGAGGCAAGACGGCGCGTCAAGGACGACGTGATGGCTCGGGAAGGGTTGGACAAGCGCAAGACGACACGCGCCACCCGACGCCGTGGCTCGGCCAGCTCGGCGCGGCCTCCGCCGCTCGCCGGCCACGTGGCGGCCGGCTCCCGGCCGGAGCAGGGGCGCGCCAGGGCTACTGTTGGCGCCCGTGGAGCTCCTTTTTCCCTTCTGAACTGAACAAGAAAAAGTGTAAAAACAAAAGTTGGAGTTTGAGAGGTGGGCACAACTTTCTTTTTGGGGTGAACCTGAAATTTCAAAGTTTTCGAGCTCAAACAACCCAATTTCAAAAAGGTGTTCAGAACTGTTTTTCGAGTTTTTGAGGGGCTAAAGTGCAAATTTTTCAAAAGTTCCAAACAGTGACTAGGCCTTATTTGTGATGGCAAACAACTTTTATTTTTGGAGATTTTCAAGTTTAGTACAAAATTCTTGAGATTTCAGTTGGGTGTCAAACAATCTTTGTTTTTGAATTTAAATTTGAATTTTTGATGAATTATTGAATTCCATCTCCACTTTTTCCCTCTTTAATCTGTTTCAAAGGTGTTTTCTTCATTTTTACATCAGAGATGTCACAATCCGCGTCCTCCCCGGCCACGGGAGAGGTGGCCAGCACATACGTGACTCCCGTCCCAGCAGCCGGAACGGCTGGAGGGGATGGGACCAGTGGAGGCGGGGTGGCGGTCGTCTGGGAAGGCTCCGCGCCTCCTGGAGCGGGCGAGGAACCCGCGAGGGCAGAGGGTGGGGCCGACCCTTCGGCCCTGGCCAGACTTGGGTCGGCCTACCGGGCCTCCACGGGCGTCCCTTGCTCCGAGGAGCCAGGGGCAACCGCGGGCGACGCGCCTCGACGGAGACGCTTCACCGGGGCCGAGCCGGGGTCCGACCTACGGCCGATCCGACTGCATGTATAACAACATTGGTAAAGCTGCTAATGACAGGAGAAACAAGGAAGATAAAACAGGGCAGTAGGGGGATCTGAGGCGAACCTGCTTGACGTGCGAGGGCGACGAACCTCCAGCTGCATTGGCCTGGAGGACGAGCGTGTGCGGGACACCACGGCCGGCGAGGCGCCTGGAGGAGGAGACGGAAGCTCCTCCACGACGATGGGCGCAGACGGGAGTTCCCTGTGCGCCACGAAGGCCTCCACGGTAAATTTCCCCAGCAAGGGGAGTGGCCCCAGGATTCTCCTCCTCGTCGCATGAGGAGGCTAGGTCCGATCCGACCTCCTCCCCCACGCGCTCCCTGCGCTCCCTCTCGCGCCTCCGTTCCTGCGTGCGGAGGCGACGCGCGGTGTCGTCCCTCTTGCGCTTCCGGTCGGCCTCTCCGGCCTCCCGGTTCTTCCGCCGGGTCTCGTTCCGGGCGGCCACCTCCTCGGGCAGGATTCCCCTTGAAACGGGGAGACCCCCGGGAGCCTCGCGAGACTGCGAGACGGGGCGTCAAGTGAGCACACGAAAGATAGAAAGGAAGAAAAAGACTGAGAAAGAGCGACTTACGAGTTCTACGGCCCCAGGGCCGGGAAGCATCGGTGGCTGGCTCGGAGTAGGGATCAACATGGAGGCGGCTCTGGAGGGGTCAACGAGCTCCGCGAGTCGAGCCCCAATCTCATCCTCCGAAGGGAAGACCCGCGACACGAGGTTGGGGCAGAGCTCAGCTTCGGTGGTTGTGGCATGCATCTCAAACAAGCGCAGCCGCCTGGCCATGAGCGGAGCGTCGATGGAAGGCCGCCGCGATGCCGATGCCGGTGAAGCCGCAGGCCCGGAGCTTGGCGAGGCAGTCAAGGTGCGGCTTCAGCTTCTTGCGGTCGGCGGCCTCAGGGCCGTACTGCCAGTACGCCGGATCCTTCGCCGGCGATGAGCTGGTGGGGTCAAACGGAGGAAGGGTGGCCCCGGTATGGTTCTTGAGGTAGAACCACCCCTTGTTCCAGTCTTTGATGGAGCCGCGGAGCTCCGAGCGTGGAAACATGTCCACACGAGACTGCTTCGCTTGCAGCGAGCAGTATCCCCATGGGGCCAGGATCCCGTGTGGGCGAACGAGCGCCGCCTTGAAGAAAAGCAGGAAGAGATTGAAGTCTGGGTCGATGCCCAGGTAACCCTCTCACAAGGCCAAGAAGTTGGCCATCTGCTGGACCCCGTTCGGGGCGAGGGCATGGAGCTCCACGCCAAAGTGGTGGAGCACTTCACGGAATAAGCGATGGGCAGGCATGGCGAAGCCACGGACGTGGTACGCCATGAAGCTCACCATGTACCCCGCCGGTGGTGATGGAGTTTTATGAGAGAGAGGCGGTGAGATCCACTCCTCGTCAGAGGTGCGTGGGCACAAGAACCTGCGGGCGATGAGCGACTCGAGAGTGGGAACGGATGCGCTTGAGCGCGCCCATGGGCGAAGCTGCGTGGAGGACAAAGAACCCCTGGTGGCCATGTCGACGGTGGCGGGCTCGAGGGGAGACGAGGAGTTGGGCCGTCAAGCAGACGAGGAGCGAGTGAGGCAAAGAGATGAAAGCGGCAACGGGGAACGAGGGGCGTGCTCTGTTACGCCGTCGTTCCCTTATATATGGGCGGCGGAGTAGCGGGCGGCCGCATCGAGGGGGCGCACGACTGCGCACTCTCGGCCCTCAATCCCGATCCAACGGCTTCCAATGCACCCGACGTGCGTGCGCGGCACGAGGCGGCGGATTAGGGCATTAACCCACCTCCACGCCCGCACGCTACGCCGGGCCCACCACGATCGCGACGTCAAGTCGGGAGCCTGACCGCCGCGTCGCGTCGTACTCGATGAGGGGGTTGGTTCCCCTCAACCGCCGGATAGGCTGCCACGATCTGTGGGCCCAGCCAGATCTCCGCGACCGGCCTAGGTAAGACAAAGAAGGATGTGGGCCAGCTCACGGGGCACGTGGGTGACCAAACGTCGCAGACAGAAAGAAAGGAACCCTAGCAACCAGAAGGACGGAGCGGGGGTCTTCAGCCTGACCCTTAGCGAAAAGGGTCTGACCCCCTGTAATCCGATGGGCATCGGGATTTCCCATCGGAACGGTATCCGGGTCGCGGCCTTAGGATCTCGGGAGTCGTCGTAGGTAAGCGAAGAATGAAGAAAGAAGCTTCCCTTAAAAATCCTACCCCTATGAGACGGGTTTGACCTCACACACGAGTCCCTGACTCCTCTGCAAGGTCGGGGGCTACTGTGGGGGTCATGGATTAGGGGGGCCACTGTCAGGGTGTGGGCTAACGGCGCATGGACGGAGTAGGGCCCTGGAAACGAAGGGAAGCAGCGTCAGTCTTGATTGGTCGGAGAATTCCGGCCACCCGACCCACTGAGGGCTCAGGGGAGCAGGGGGTCGGGTACGTCCGTCTCGCCTGACCCACGACCCTCAGGTCGGCCAGGGAGGGGCGGGAGTCGGACATATCCGCCACGCCCGACCCCTGGTCCTTCGAGTCAGGAAGGCGGACCCCCGCGCGGAGTCCCACCTATCTTTAAGCACGCACGGTAGAAAGGAGAAGGGGAGTCCCGAAGACTCTCCTAAGTCAAACTTGGCTTGGGAAGGAGAAGGCGTGCAGCCTACGCCTTCTCCCAACTGACGCCCGACATCACCTGCCCGCCTGCCATCTGATAAAGCTGATCTGCGGCACTACGATTTGGAAAAGGTAGTTGCATGCATGCCGCCGCGCTAGCGGCCAAGAAGAAAGCTACCGCGAAGCTGCCAAAGGGAAGGGTGAAGGACACATGGCGGCTGAGGAAGGGGTCGTCAGCAGCGCACTAGGCCGATAATGCATAACCGTCGGTAGCGTCAGACCCACGAGGGTAATTAGGTAAAACGATGTTGTAAAGCCGTCCTCTCCTTGCGCTATAAAAGGGGAGGACGTTCCCCCTGCGAGGGGATCCAATTCTTTGGACTCTCGATCTCTAGAGCACTTAGTCCCCTACACGCACATTATTCCCATACAAGGCTTGAACCGGCCTTCGTTGTAACTCGCCGCCAAGAGAGCAATACAGTCTGTCTCCCGTTTCACTAGACGTAGGGACAACTCCCGAACTCTTGTCTTGTGTCTCTTGAACCATTTTCCACCAGGTCGTGCGTGTTCTTTGATCGACACTCACCGGCGTGAGGTACCCCGCGTTCCACCCGCCGACAGTATTCTTGTTTCAATTGGACGCCCTGCAGGTGGAGTAGCTGCCACGTGAAGAAGTGGAGTAGAAGTGTGTAAGGAAAATGGCCCTAGGCCATTGTTTGTGATTTTGGCGATTGATTGACAACATAATCATTGGGACTGACATTTTGTCTAGATGATATTTGTAGATACTTCTAGGTCCCAAGGATACATTGGAAGACATCCAAATGCTTATATAATCAATATCCAAATGTCGGTTATTCAAATTGAAGCCATCCAATTCACGTGGAAAAGATGGCAAAGAAGATGGATCAAAAGCCCATGAAGAAAGAAGCAAATTCAGTGTCACACAGTGACCATCGACTAATTCGATGGTGGGCTGAGAAGACCACCGAATCAGTCGATGACCAAGGGGCTGAGAAGATGAAGAAGACCATCGACTAATTCGATGGTGCAAAGCATGAGCACCGAATTAGTCAATGATGATCAGAGAGCAACTCAGCAGTGGTTGGGTAACCATCGACTAATTCGATGGTGCCAAAGTTGGCATCGAATCAGTCGATGATGGAGGCTCAGAAGCTGGATCGTCTCTGGAATGCACCGATCAATTCGATGGTGTTGAAGAAGGTGGCATCGAATCAGTCGGTGCTAGAGAGAAGATTGAAGACCTCTCTATGTGGAAGCCATCGACCAATTCGATGGTACCAGAGAGCAGGCACCGAAGCAGTCGGTGGTTGGGCTGGCCCACATGTCAGTGACATAAGGATTCGAACGGCTAGTTCAACAGCTAGCTGAGGTGGCACCATCGACTAATTCGATGGTCCCCTCCTGCACCCATCGATTTAGTCGGTGATACGCAGGGAAGTTGCAACGGCTAGTTCCTTTTGTTGGGGCTATAAATATGAGGTGCCTCAGCTATTTGGAGTGTGCTTGAGCTCAGGGAATATATTGGCAAGTGTTCTACACATTCTTGAGTGCTCAATCCACCAAAGTGCTAAATAGAAGATCTAGGTGATTAGCCAAGTGCTTAGTGCTAGTCTAGACCATTTAGCGCATCTCTTAGGTGTTTAGCCTATAGTTTAGCGAGGTTTGCATACCTCTTTGCTTACCGATGCTTGCACGCAAGTGCTGTAATCCGGGGCTTGTAGTCTTGCGACACCCTCCAACCAAGTTTGTGGAGAGGCCGCCGGTGGTTGTTCAAGGAAGGAGAGGCCCTTGGTGTTTTGGCTGAAGCTCTACCAAGTAAAGACGGTGGGGAGCATCCGGGGAGGGACAAGCGGAGACCCACTTGCGTGTGGGGAAGTCCCTGTTCACCCACGGAGTTACTCGACCGGGGAGTTTATGCCCTTATGTGGGCATTCCCTTGAGAGGGCCTCCAACAACGACGATTAGTGGAAAGCCAATGGTTTGCTCTTCTCTACCCCTTTAGCTTCCACATTTCATACTTGCACTACTTTCAGCATTTAGCTTTCCTAGACTTGCTATGCTAGTATAGAACTAGACCTATGGTGCAAAACTTTGTAGCGGTAGAGATAGAAACACATAGAGAAAACTTAGAGCACATTTAGATAGAAATTGAAATAGGTTTTCATATGTGCTTGGAGCCTTAGTTTTTAGGGACACCTAATTCACCCCCCCTAGGGTGTCACGGTCCCTTCAGAAGTCGTGTAGTGTAACATCTCAGATGTTTAAAACGCTAAACCTTAATAAAGGATGATAAAAGGGGAGGATTAAAGAAAACAATGGAAAATAATCCATATATTAAAACAAATAAGAAAAGGGGAAAACATGGGTTGAGATACAAAAGCGAAAACCACTTTAGAACATAAAAATTCATTTTAACAAAAGTTGTAAGGAAAGCAAAACCAAACACTTTTCCTTTTATAACCCTCATTCAAAAATCAGGCCTAGGTGCTCAAAATTCCACCCCTTGGTTTGAAATTCAAATCCTTTTCTCCAACTTAAAAAGGCTGATTTGAAACCTAGCCCAAATCTCTAGTTTTTCCTACTATACTTAAAAATATAGAAAAAGTAAAGTTGTTTGTCTTAACAAATAAACCAACTTTCCTTTTACAAACTTATTCGAATTTTGCTGTTAAGACCCTCGAAAACCTCAAAAACCATGCGGACTACCTTTTCAACCCTATCTTGTTTGAGCTTGAAATGTTCACCTTTTCAAGTTTGTTCCAAAAGAAAAATTGTGTGCCAAATTTCAAACTCCAACATTCCTTTTTGCACTTTTGAAAGTTTAGTTCTAATTTTTGGAGAATTTACGCGTGGGCGGACGACTGTCTCAGCACCCTGTTGGTGTGCTCCCAAGCGCTCTGCCCTAGAACACCGCACGCTACGCCACGTGGCCGGCGAGCTCTGTGCCTTGACTGCTCCAGCCAAGCCTCGGCACCCGTGTCTAGGAACCTCACACACGTGCTTGCACCCTTGCCCTGTCATTGCCCCCTCTACACGCACCTAGGAAAGCCTTGCCATGCGAGCCGCCATCACTCCATGCCGCGCTGCCGGAATGGCCAATGTGCGCACGCCGGACAGGGACTCCCCATGACATGGCCAGCTCCCCAAGTGCGCTCGTAGGTTGCCAAATGATCCTGAGCCTCGCCACGCAAGACGTCGGTCTCCAACCCGTGGCTGCGCCCTGTCCGAGGTCGACAGGGCAGTAATGGTGCCCCATCGCATCGACTACACACGCACATGTGTCACGTGTCGTGCCTGGCTGCCTTCCTGTTGACGGTTCTTAGCCACGTCGATTAAAAACCGCAAGCGCACGGGTCAGATGTAGCTTTTCCGTTAAAGAATTCCCCGAGGTTATCAATCCGTGGAACAAGGAGGTTGCTATGCTTACCTAAGCACTAACTATGTTCATCTAGAAGTGTTTGAAGTGAAGTTTATGAATGAAAACTAAACCTAACATAATCTGAATTAAAGAGAAATTAATGTAAATCAATGCTACCTAGATAATAAGATATGAAGAGCATTTGTCCATAGGGTTTTAGGATCACTAGGTAATGCAACCGCCGAATTAAAGCACCAATCTAATCTATCAAGTTCCATATGCCGATGCCTTTCCCTCCCACACTCGTCACACAGCACTAGGGGTAGTCAATCATCAAGCAAAAACAACGATCTATGTACAAGATATATTGATATCATAAAGAATGCCGACAATTACAAACCGAGTTCACCTTACAACCCCATGGACAACATAAGCTTTCACCCCATAAAACTAGTCATGGCGACAGATTTCATGGTGTAGAAGTCGATGACGAAGGATGAGGCCCGATGTCCTTCGTCTTTGCTCTTGAGTTGTCCTTCAACGACGGATATTCGATCTCTTCCTGAGGGCTCCCTCTTTAATGACAACGGCTTTCTGTCTTTTGTATACCTCTCTGACCGAAGGTTTCAGTAGGGCGGCGGCTAGGGTTGTTGAGGGAGACACACACGCGAAAGGGGGCCACCATTGGGCCCTGAAATGGGCCAGGCCGGCCGGCTAGGACCTTAGTGGGCCGGTCGTCTTGGGCCTCTTTTGGCCCAGCTCGGCTTCGTCTTCCTCGTGTTGATTCTCTCCTTCGATCCTTAGTCGTGTCCTATTGTGACTTCGTGTCGAAACTCCTCCGAAAATGTCTTATTTCCTACAAAAAAATGATATGCTCCAAAATACAAGACACAATCGAAAACAGGGTTATTTTGGGTGCCAAGTGGCGGGTTAGTACATGATAATTCCCGAAAGTAGCGCTAAAACATCACTAAAAGTGCGTAGGAAGTACTTGAAAACAAACAAGTCCGGATATCAAGTCTTGGCCATAAATTTCATTACCACTGTATTTTTAACAAGAATGTGTCTGACTCTAGGACACATTCTTGCTCTTCACGAATGATCTTCTCTTGGATGTTGTGCTTTCCTCTGCACAAAATTAAGCCAGTTGAGTACGAAGGTACTCAGCAAGACTCACCCGTCAACAAAAAATAAAAGACCACAAGGAGCATGCAAGGCTTTATGTGGACTAATAATTTTGGTGTTTTTGCATAAAATCTTACTAAGTGGATCCTTATAAGGATATTATCATTACCTTTTAGTGATCCCTAAGTTACTATAGTGGAGCAAACAATTTTTTTTAAGTTCCAAGCAATTCATACAGCAAGATTCTTATGAACAACATTTATTTCATCCAGTTACTACGATGCATAGGCGAGGTCAAGCAGTATTCATAACCGTGAAGTACGGTGATCTGGACCGAATTTACATCCTGTAGGAGAAACCTAGGCCACACAATACGTGCATGACCCAGCCTCGGTTCGCACGTGGCAACCTTTCACAAGAAATCACGATAAGCCTCAACTGCCCTCGCCCAAGCCCGGGTTCGCACCCCCACATGGTGCCCTACGTCTGGCTGCTACCCCATGCGGGTTCCAGGCTACATTCCCGCCACCTCCCTACTTCGAGTGGGGCAAGTCACACTTCAAGCTTAAGGCGACCCAAGTTACCGGGTTTACTAGCTCCATATGCCAGCATGTGACTAGTACGTTCAACGCGTGACTAAGGTTAAAACAACGAATGGTCCTTAATCAAACTTATCCTGAATGGTGATTCAAATCAAGACTCCTTTCTTGATCCAATCCAACCATCCGCTTTTCGAATCTTTGTTGATCTCATGAAAGCCTTTCAGCATGAAAGGTAGTTCACCTTATATTGATCAAGCATTACATTATTCCTATTTATGCTACATGAGATCTTATGCTTCATGAGATCTAAGCAGGGCTAAGCTTATATCAAATTGTCCTTTAAATTAGATGGCATGGTAATTCTAAACAAGGAAGTTAAATTGCATAAGTGGTTGTCAAGCAACTCCAAGACATAATGCACATACGCATATAAGGAAAATATTTGGACGCATGGTTATTTTATCATGAAGACAGGGTTATGACGCATCGGGGCTTGCCTCGCTAAGCTTCGGGGTTGACTTGATCCATAGAGACTTCCGAACCTTGTTCCACTATCACCACCTCCTCGTGCTCCTAGGCAGCTTTGGGTGCAAGCTCGATGAAGTCGACCTCCTCGGCTCCCGGTGCTAAGAATGCACACATGTGAAGTTAGTGTATGCAATGCAAAGGAAAGAAAAACAAAACTAGTAAAGGATTTTTCCTTATCGATAAAGTTGCAAGTCAAAGGACTACAACCCTAACCAGAAGCAAGCAAATATTTTTCCTATATTTTGAATATTATTTGGATTATTATTTGCCCTATGGAAACTTGATCAAATTTTTATAAAGCATTTATGAATAAGGAAAAAGGGTTTAGAAATTTTTATCTGAATTAAGGTTTCAAACTTAACCAAGTTTGATAAATTTTAGACAAACATTTTATTTTCTATGAATTTTACAAGCAAACAGGAATTAGAACAAGGAAAAACAAAGGTTAAGAAAAACCCTTTTACCCAAACCCCTTGAACAAACCTAACTCACTCACCTTGGCCCTAACCTCTCTCTCTCCCGCTCTCTGACACGCGGGCCCGGCCTGCACAGTGTTCCCGCCCCCAACTGTGGGTACATCGGCTATCTCACCGCCGGCGAGGTCTATAGCGATGGGACTTCTACCAGCAGATTCCCCTCGACCCCGGAAACCTGCTCCCCCACTTCTCCTCGATCTGGACTCTGGCGATGGCCGACGGCGTCAACAGCGGCGACGCCATGGCGCAGCTTGCCTGCCGGCCAAGAGACGGTGACCCGGCATACTTATCCAAGCGTGCGAGCTTCACAGACCCTAGCGAAGACTAGCACGCCAACTACCCCGAGCAAAGTTGGCCCAGCAACACGCGGCGACGTTCGCAGTGGTGGGACACGGCGGCGCTCGCTGGCAGGACGGACCACGGTGAACTGGCGAGACTCGCCCACCCTAAGAGCAGCATGGGACATAGAGAAACCCTAGGCGTGCACTAACCCAAGCGGAGATGGCCGAAGGTTGGCCGGCCACGTGAGCACGGCCATGCAGGCGGCTCTCCAGCTAGGGCACGACGTTCCTGGCGAAAAGGGCACGAGCATGGCCAACAAACGACTCTACTGGGCTCTGCAAGCCCTAGAACACTATACTGAGGTGGTTGGCTTGGAGGAAAAGCACTTGACGGCGAGCTTCACCTAGACGGCTTGAAAGGCGACGGTGGACGACGACGAGGAAGACAGCTGCGATACTGCTCTGCTGGAGGACGAACGGTGATGGGGCTGATGCTTGAGGTTGCTGGGATGGTGAACCCCTTCTGAGCAGCAGCAAGAGCAGCTCATACGCGGGAGCAGAGGTGGTGGCGGCGATGACTATGCCGGCCAGTACTTATCCAAAGGCTTCTCTCTACTTCGCATGGAAGCAAAGCATCCCCTGCTCCACTCGTTTCTTGACGTGTGCGTACAGCTGGGCGTCGGCAGCATGCCGGCAAGAAGGTGTGTGGCACCGTGCGCTGCTTGCTCTGCACGGCTACATTTTCTTCCTCTTCTCTGTAGCAAATTCTGAACTTGAAAGTTGGATACAAAGGGGATGCTTGGTTTGATGCCAAAACATACCAAGCCAAAATTAGGGCATGCCCATAAATTTTGGCACTCACTTGGTTGGAGGCCAAAGAAAATAGCCCACCTAACTTAAGTTCTATTCTAAAGTTGCCAAAGTCTTGGCAAAAAAATTGGCATGCCAACGATTTGGCATGCCCATAATTTGATATTCAACCAAGCATGCCCAAAATTACTCCATATTCCAACATGAGGTTGCTCCAAACATGGCCCCAAAGTTACAGCTGATAGATTAGCCCACAACTTCCATATAGAAAGATTAACCAACGGACCATAGGATCGCTTGGAAAAGATATCTGAACTTCACTGTTGAAACACCAAGACAGTTCAGTTTAGCCTCTTTGGAAATTCAAATCCCACATTCAAACTAGGATGGTAGGCGCGCTACCACTGCGCCCACAAAGAGATATATCGCTAGTAGAGAATCGAGCATTCGTCCCTCTAATGTTAGTACCGGTTGTCTTAAAACCAGGTACTAACGTGTCCCTGGGGGTTCCCGAGGGCTCTCGGACCATTTAGTACCAGCTGGTAACACCAACCAGTACTAAATGACACTATTTAGTACCGGTTGGTGTTACGAGCCGGTACTAAATGGTCCCGGAGGGTTCCCGAGGCCCCTATGCATCTAGTACCGGCTCGTAACACGACCCGATACTAAATTGTGGCATTTAGTACCGGCTCGTAACACCAGCCGGTATTAAATGGTTACGAGCCGGTACTAAATGGTCCATCCGGAATAGTTAAAAGGATAGATTCCATCTTCCAATCACATGCGTTGTGTAGGTGGGATGGTTGAGGGGCTATGCGCAAGGCGATAGGTCGTGGGTTCGAAACCCCGCGGGCGCACGCAGCCTTGTGTGTTTCTTTTTTTAGCCGCTGCCCATTTAGTACCGGGAATGCAATACCGGTTGCATAACCGGTACTAAATGGGCTTTTGGCACGGTACTAAAGGTCCCTTCTCTTCTAGTGTATGAACACGAATATTTACGTCATGCCAGTATATGAACATGAATAGTTATGTTTCATTGATCATGTATTCACATGCGTGCAAATATAGCATGCAGTTCATGAAAGGGCACCATATTTTGCAGACTACAAATTGAAAAAAAAATCAGGTTACAATGGTTGCCGTGCGTTGGAGGCATGGAAGAGCAACATTACAACAGAGATACTTTTATCTTAGCCAAGAGTACAATTTGCTGTCTACTACATGACCACATGTAGTGGAATGTCCATAAGCACGCAAATCTGAAATCATGCATCATGTAGCATATTGCTGAAAGCTGATCCTAACATCACTATATTAGGAAGCCACCTTGAACAGTACATAGTTCCATTCGTGACCAGTGACCATTTACACATAGGCTCCTAAAATGTTTCAAGGATACACAATAGGTTAGTAAAGCCAGGAGACATGTATTCTTTGCCTGGTCACCTCCCATGTGCTTTCGTTTGGCTCGTCACCATGTACATTCATAAACAAATGCGAATATGCTATAAAGATATTAGTTTTGGAATAGAGGTGTATGTAAACCAATTAGGCTAAAAATCTTACCAAGCAGACAGCAGGTCCACAGGTGTATGTAGACATTATCATGTTAGAAGAGACAAGACTTGGTATTGGATCCTTTCCTCGCCACTAATCAGGTTCATGTTGACCCCCACCTAGCCAGGTTCGTAGCAAGGGCCTTAGCTCAAACCCAAAAAAAAAAGTGGCATCAGGGAGTTAGAATTATAAAATATACTCTGGTCAGTTTTAGGTTGCTTATTCAATAGGTGGTCGAAAGAAATCAACAAATCTATAGGAATTTACAAATATGGCTTTAAATATAAAGGTTAAATTATTAGATATGAAACATGTGATTGGATGAGGAGCACACGCAAGTGCAAGATCAAAGGGAGTACAACAGAAAAAGGCTTGAGCTCTTTGGATAGGTTCACTGCCATTTGTGATCAAGGTACATGCTTTCATGCCTTCAGAATTAGCAGAATTGGAAATGTGTATTATTGATTGGTGTTGATGACAAAAATGGCTTAAAGCCGATCAGGCTGGAAAAGCCGGTCTAGACCGCCTGTACATCCGGTTAGACCGGCTATGCCCTATAGCCGATCTGGCAACGTGCCAGGCGGTCTAACCGCCTGTCACAGGCGGTCTGACCGTCTGTCCCCGAGTCCGAGTAGAATCAGGTTTTTGCACGTTTTTAGATCTGTACAAGGACTTCTTTGCGGGGCAAGACCTCCCCACCCTATAAATATAAAGGGCCGTGGGCGATTGAGGACCTCTACCCAATCGTACAAATCATCATTCTACTTTTTATCTCCAAACCCTAACTTTTCCAACCCCTTTGCTTTCCTTCTTCGTCTCTACGGCGTTTTAGGACGTTCTAAGTGGCCTTGCCGACCTTAGAACAATCCTAGGTTCGCAACCTCCGACGGGGTCCCTCCCGAGGTTGTGATCGTAGGCTTTCGCGGCGCCCTCTGTTACAGGCGGTCTGATCGGCCCCTACAGGCGGTCTGACCGGCTGCTCTCAGGAGCTCCGGCGAGGAGAGTTCGATGACCACGCGATCTAGCGCTTTCGTGTGTTGACCAGAAGTGCGTCAACATATTTTGGCAACTCCGCTGGGGATAGAAATCTGGTTTTTTGAAGAAGGATCTACTATCTCTAGCACTATGGGCTTCGACATTGGAGAAGACAACATCGTGACGGCCTCAATTGAAGATCTTACTATTGAAGATCATGAGAGGTTCATGGCACTCCAGAAGCACATCGAGGCGGAGTTCTTGAAGACGTTTCGGAAGGGTCGTGAAGATCGTTTGGCAAAAAGTGTTCGAGACTTCGTAATGCCTTCCTTCAAGATGCGTAAAGGGCAGATTGAGGTAATTGACAATGTAAGCACTTCTGCACCTGACCCTATTGCATCTACTCCTGTGACTTCGGGTTTTTCGGATCGTGATGCATTATTTGTACAATTATTGGAACGACTCGAAAAACTAGAGGGTAAATCTATAGATACTCACCAATTATCTGAGCATAATATTTTCTATGGTATGCCACCGAATTACTTTGCTGGACAGACTCAACCACCACCCAATATGCTCAGACCGAACACGTTCATGCAAGTGGGTCGGCAGCGGTTGGATCTGCAGCCGGTCAGACCGCCAGCACGACCGGTCAAACCGTGATAGGTGGTCAAACCGTGGCTACAGGTGGTCAGACCGCGTGTTCTGGTGGTCAGACAAATTCGACCAATGCTATGGTGTTCGTGTCGGAGCAACCTTTGCCGCTGTCTACTGTTCCAAACTCGGTCTCCGCTGGCCGTGCTGGTCCAGTAGCTACAGCAGGCGCTACTTATTCCACAACTATGCATACTGCGAATTCGGGTGGTATTCCCGATGATGTTTTTAATGCACATAGAGATATGCAGAATAGGCAATCCCCTCACTTGAATAATATGAATTATGTGCAATCTTCGGCTCAACAAAACCCCCAATGGGCCGAATTTACTAGATTTAGGGATGAATCGTCTGATGTGATGAAAAATAAGCTAGGTGTTGATTTTGGTAATACTAGAATATATCAAAAACCATATCATTCTAGCTTTGATACTGTCCCTTTTCCCAATGGGTGGCGCTTGCCTGATTTTGTAAAGTTTAGTGGAGATGATGAGCGCACCACTTGGGAACATGTTAGTCAATATGTAGCTCAACTAGGGGAGGCTGGAAACTATGAAGCATATAGAGTACGTTTGTTTTCATTGTCACTTACTGGTACTACTTTTGCTTGGTTTTCTTTATTAGCCCCTGGTTCTATCACAAGTTGGAATCAACTAGAGCGTAAGTTTCATGATCATTTTTATAGTGGCAATCATGAGATTTGGCATCGGTTAGACAGGGTCGGGATGAAACTGTCTCTCAATTTATGAGAAGATTTAAGGATATTAAAAACCATTGCTTTAATTTGTCTATTTCTGAAGTTGATCTCGCTGGCTTATGCTTTAGAGGTTTGAAATCTTCTATTAGAGAGAAGATAGATAATTGTGATTATTATTCGATCGCACAAGTGCATATTAGAGCTGAAGTAACTGAAGGACGAATGAATAAAGAAAAAGAAAGTTTTAAGTCACGTCGGTCTAATGTTCATATAGTTGATTATGAATCCGATGATTCGACCGACGATGATAATGATGTTTATTTAGCAGAATTTGTATGGCCTGCTAATAAGAAAACTGTGTCATACTAATCTCTTAAGCCGATTCATAAGAATCGGCAAGAAGACATAAAGTTTAGTTTTGATGTGTCCAAATGTGATCGTATATTTGATGAATTGCACAAATTTGGTTACATCAAGATCTCTCATGTCATACCACCTACGGAAGAATTGAGGAAGCATGCTTATTGTAAGTTTCATAATTCTTTTTCGCATGCTACTAATGATTGCAATGTCTTCCGTCGACAGGTTCAATCGGCTATTAATGAGAGCCGTTTGAAGTTTCATGAGATGCAAGTTGATGAGACTCCTTTTCCGGTCAACACCATGGAGTTGCAACAGCCTAAGGTCTTGGTTCGGTCGCATCAAGCCGAATCTACCAAAGGGAAGAACGTGGTGATTGGAGAAGAAAGACCGTCTTCGAAAGAGTCGGTTAGAGAAGTGACTTATGAGAAGACGACTGACAGTAAAGAGTCATTCAAGTTCACTGTGAAATCCTCTGGACAAGGGGGGCAAGGGCCGGTCACTACTCCTGAACTGCGGGCGCCCGGGTCTGGTCTGCTACAGGCGGTCAGACCGGCTGCGCCAGGCGGTCAGACCGCCTGTCCCCATGGACGCCCAAAGATGCTAATTCCAAAGCGTCCAGAAGTTGGTACTTGGAAGATGAATGTGGAACTGGAGCAGGGTGTTCAGAAGCCCAAAGTCACGTTCGATATGCTTTTTGACAAATACACGAAACAAAAGGCCGTTCCGAGCGATCGACCGTTAAAAAAAAGAATGAGATCACCAATTCAGCATGAGAGGATTCCTTCGCCTCCTCGCATGAACTTGGATCTGGTGCGGGATGGCAATAGAGTGATGTGGGTGCCATATCATTCAATAATGCAGCCTTCGTTTCATCCTGGCTGGGAAGGTCCAAGAAGACGCATTCAGGACAGGATTGTATACCCCAGACATGACCGATCGGCTTTCTGCCAATCTGGTCCAGGACGCTGGACACAGGCGATGAGACTGCCTGTTGCAGGCGGTCAGACCGCCCGTCAGGGTCAGCTACCAAGGGCCCCTCCGAAGCAGGTTTATCGACTCAAGAAGAAGGAGGAGGTGCAGAGCATGGATGAGGACTCAGAGAGGACTACTGAGTTCGATATCATTCAAGTTGGAACTATGGATGTTCCTATTGACAAGAGTCTGGCTATGAAGCCGACTTCCAATGAAAAGGTAGTAGAAGACCAGGGGTCTAGTGCTACCAAGACTCAGCAGCGCTTTCTTCCAAAGTGGTGTCATCCAGAGCCCGCAGCCTAGGCGGTCAGACCGCCTGTACAGGCGGTCAGACCGGGTGACGCAGAAGCACCTGGTGTTTCTTCTTCTAGTTCTTCGGCTTGTGATGACAAGTTGACATTGGTTCCCACTGCTGAGGACGATGAAGAGCTTGTTGATTACAGTTCTTCTCCAGAGCGCATGAATCTTGATGTGAATGTGCTTCATATGTCCATGGATGGGGACATGCTTTCGGAGGAGGAGGTTGCTCATCTTGACTTTGGTCCCAAAGAAGCTATATTTCAGAAGCCTAAAGCTGAGGACAATCACTTGAAGGCTTTATATCTGAAGGGACATATCAATGGGAAGCCAATCTCGCGGATGTTGGTCGATGGAGGGGCTATTGTGAACTTAATGCCTTATTCTTTGTACAAGAAGCTTGGTGGTTCAGATTCGGAGCTGATCAAGACCAACATGACCATCAACGGCATTGGAGGAGGAGAGCCTATTGGTGCCAAGGGGGTGATTTCTATGGAGCTTACTATTGGGACCAAGACCTTGGCCACTGCTTTCTTTGTTGCTGATACTCAAGGTAACTTCAGTTTAATCTTGGGTCGTGATTGGATTCATGCAAACCAATGCATTTCTTCTACTTTGCATCAATGTTTAATTCAATGGGTAGATGATGATGTAGAAGTTGTGCATGGTGATACTTCTGCTTGTGTTGCTTTAGCTGATAGCTCTTTGGTTGGCATTCATGATGATGTTAGATGTTTGTCAGGCTTAGATCTTTTTGAATTTGAGTTTATCAGCTGTACTAAGAATGGCTTCATCCCTGCTGTCATAAAGCCGATGAACAATCGGTTGAATCATCTCATATGATTTAATGGATAATCGAGAGTGGTTGCAGCAGAGACTTGAACACTATCGGTCGCATTAGAACGATATGTGTGAAGACATTGAAGATTTTGATGATATAAGCAAGATAGGATGTGGTTTTACATCGGCCGATCCTCTTGAGGAGGTAGACATTGGTGATGGTTCTTTGCCCAGGCCGACGTTTGTAAATAAGAATTTAGATCCTGCTTTTAAATCTGAATTAATAAAGCTATTAAAGGAGTACGTTGATTGCTTTGCTTGGAATTATCATGAGATGCCTGGTTTAAGCCGAGAGCTTGTTGAGCATCGGTTGCATATTAAATCTGGTTTTAGGCCTTCTAAACAACCAACTAGGCGTTTTAATCCTGAAATTTATGACCGAGTTAAAGAGGAGATAAATCGGTTATTAGAAGCAAAGTTTATTAGACCTTGTCGATATGCTGAATGGATTTCTAATATTGTGCCCGTAGAAAAGAAAGGAACAGGTAAGATTAGAGTGTGTATTGATTTTAGAAATCTTAATCGTGCTCAATGATATCCTAAACACTAAACGGTAAACAGTCGGTCACCCTTTGTTTAGCGTTTAGGCCGTTTAAACGGTGTGTAAACGGAGTTAAACGGTCTAAACGGTTTTGTACCTTTTTAAAAAAAATGCATATAATTGTATATGTGTATGTAAAAAAGCAAGTATTCTATTAAATATATGTATTTTGTCAGGGTAAATAAATAAATACTCTAATCTATAAGCACAATATTAAGTATTCATTCCATATTCACTTGTCAATCAAATCATGATTAATGATAAAGAAATGAGTCAGATGATAATACAAATTTATTCATGTAAAATTCAACTAGATTAATCTCATGTTAGCCTAAACAACCGTTTAAACAACTGTTTAGCCAGTTTAATACCGTTTATTCCCGTTCCGTTTAGGCTGTTCACACCGTTTTGCCCCGTTTTTTGACCGTTTAAACGGTCAACCGTTTAATTTCCGTTTACCCTCTAAACAAAACAGTTTAGCACCGTTTACCGTTTAGTGGCCGTTTAATCGGCCGTTTAGGCCGTTTAGGCGAACACTGATCGTGCTACTCCTAAAGATGAATATCCTATGCCAATAGTCGATATGCTTATCGATGCTGCGTCTGGACATAGAATGATTAGCTTTCTTGATGGTAATGCTGGTTACAATCAAATATTTATGGCCGAAGAGGATATATCCAAAACGGCTTTTGTATGTCCAGGCTTTGTTGGTTTGTTTGAGTGGGTTGTTATGACTTTTGTTTTAAAGAATGCCGGTGCTACTTATCAAAGGGCAATGAATTTAATCTTCCATGATTTGCTTGGTATTATCTTGGAGGTTTATATCGATGATATTGTTGTTAAATCGGCTGGAAGTGGTTCTCATTTGGCCGATTTAAGACTTGCATTTGAAAGAATGCGCCGGTATGGTTTGAAGATGAATCCACTCAAGTGTGCTTTTGATGTGTCGGCCGGGAAGTTTTTAGGTTTCATAGTTCATGAGAATGGCATAGAGATTGATCCAAAGAAGACCGACATTATTGGCAAGTTGCAGGCGCCTAGCTCTAAGAAAGAGTTGCAAAAATTCTTGGGCAAAGTGAATTATTTGAGAAGATTTATTTGCAACTTGTCTGGAAAGGTGAATGCTTTTACTCCTTTGCTTCGGTTAAAAGATGATGCTGAATTTACTTGGGGGGCAAAACAGCAAGAGGCATTTGATGAGATCAAGCATTATTTATCTTCGTCTCCGGTTCTTCGGGCACCTAGGAGAGGAGTTCCTTTTAAATTATATATCGCGGCCGAAGAAAGTGTCATTGGTGTTGTTTTGATCCAAGAGACCGAAGGAAAGGAATATATTATTGCATATGCAAGTAGAAGATTATTGGACGCCGAGACGAGGTATACTTTCATTGAAAAGTTATGCTTATCATTATATAATGCTTGTACAAAGTTGAGGCATTATTTGTTACTAAATACTTGCATAGTTGCTAGTCAAGCCGACATAATTAAATACATGTTGCATAGACCTATATTGAGTGGTAGAATCGGTAAATGGGCTTATGCTTTAATTGAATATGATTTAGTCTTTGAGCCATTGAAATCTATGAAAGGACAAATCGTTGCCGATTTTATTGTTGATCATAGGATTAGTGGACATCTTGATTTAAATGTCGGCTATATTACTTTTACTCTATGGAAATTGCATTTTGATGGATCGGTTTGCAAATGTGGTTGTGGAGGTTGTGTTATTCTTATATCACCAAATGATGTTGTTTTTGAGGCTCTTAACCAATTAGATCATAAATGCACTAATAACCAAACCGAATATGAAGCCTTATTATTCGAGTTGGAGATTTTACATGATATGGGAGTAAAGCATGTTGAAGCATATGGAGATTCTCTTTTGGTAGTGCAGCAAGTATCTAAGGTTTGTCAATGTTTAGATGGATTTTTGAATGCTTATCTTGATAAGTGTTTACACATTGTATCTTGCTTTGATGAATTTGTCATTTATCATGTACCAAGAGAAGAGAATCCTAGAGCTAATGCATTGGCGCAGCAAGCATCAGGCTATAATGTTCAGAAAAGAAATTTTCATGAAAAGAGGCTGATGTTTCGTGAAGTCGACGTTTCTGCTCTGGAACAGGCAGTTCGACCGCCTGTTACAGCCGGTCTGACCGGCGCGGCCGGTCTCACCGCCAGTACAGGCGGTCTGACCGCCTGCACCCCTGAAAACACCGATTTGGCTGTTAATGATTTTCGATCTATTGTGGCCGATGCTGGTGATTGGAGGGAGCCTCTGGTGAAGTATTTGCAGGATACTAGCAGGTCAGTGGATCGAAAAGTCTGACGATCGGCTTTCAAGTTTACTTTGAATGATGGTGAACTATATCGTCGGACCATGGATGGATTGCTTTTGAAATGTTTAGATCTTGATCAAGCTAGATTGGCTATGATAGAGGTTCATGAAGGAATTTGTGGTACACATCAATCGACTCGAATGATGAAGTGGCTTCTTAGGCGGGTTTGCTTTTATTGGCCTACAATGATAGCCGATTGTTTTCATTACTACAAAGGATGTGAAGAGTGTCAAAAGTTCGGGGATATTCAGATTGCACCTGCTGCGTTGATGCATCCGATCATTAAGCCATGGCCTTTTAGAGGATGGGGTTTAGATTTTGTTGGTAAGATTCATCCTCCTTTCACCAAGTGGACTGAAGCAATTCCCCTCAAGAACATGACACATAGAGAGGTGATTTAGTTTATTACTGAGCATATTATTCATAGATTCGGGATTCCTCAAACATTGATGACGGATCAAGGGACGTCGTTTATTTCTAAAGAGGTACGTGAGTTTGTTGGATCTTATGGTATTAAATTGCTCAATTCATCTCCATATCATGCTCAAGCCAATGGTCAAGCCGAATCTAGCAATAAGATTTTGGTCAAGCTCATAAAGAAGAAGATTGGAGATCATCCTAAGCGGTGGCGCGAGGTATTATCTGAAGCATTATGGGCGCATCGTATTTTAGACATGGTGCTACTAAGGTTACTCCATTTGAGCTCGTCTATGGTCAAGAGGTTGTTTTGCCCGTTGAGGTAAATCTGGCTGCTTATAGATTGGCTAAGCAAAATGATCTTGATGCTGGCACATATTGTGCTTTGATGATGGATAATATTGATGATGTGACCGACAAGCGTTTGGAGGCCTTGGAGGAGATTGAAAAGGATAAAAGAAGAGTGGCTCGAGCATATAACAAGAAGGTAAAACTCAAATCCTTTCAAGTTGGTGATTTAGTGTGGAAGACTATTTTACCTATAGGAACAAAGAGCAACAAATTTGGTAAATGGTCGCCAAATTGGGAAGGACCATATCGTATTGTGAAGGTTTGTTCTGGGAATTCCTATATGGTGGAGACTTTGCAAGGATTTCAGTTGTCAAGGGCACTCAATGGGAAGTACTTGAAGAAATATCATCCTAGTGTTTGGTAACATGCTTGAAAGGATGTGGCCGATATGTGATATCGCCCTTAGGGGAAAATGGCCGACAATAGAGGGTCACCCTTAGTCTGATTAAATGTTTTGTGGTAAACAAAGTTTTACCAAAAAACAGGGGGGCATATGTTGATGACCAAAAATGGCTTAAAGCCGATCAGGCTGGGACAGCCGATCTAGACCGCCTGTACAAGCGGTTAGACCGGCTGTGCCCTGTAGCCGATCTGGCAACGTGCCAGGCGGTCTAACCGTCTGTCACAGGCGGTCTGACCGTCTGTCCCCAAGTCCGAGTAAAATCAGGTTTTTGCACGTTTTTAGATCTGTACAAGGACTTCCTTGCGGGGCAAGACCTCCCCACCCTATAAATATAAAGGGTCGTGGCCGATTGAGGACCTCTACCCAATCGTACAAATCATCGTTCTACCTTTTATCTCCCCTAACTTTTCCAACCCCTTTGCTTTCCTTCTTCGTCTCTACGGCGTCTTAGGACGTTCTAAGTGGCCTTGCCGACCTTAGAATAACCCTAGGTTCGCAACCTCCGACGGGATCCCTCCCGAGGTTGTGATTGTAGGCTTTCACGGCGCCCTCTATTACAGGCGGTCTGACCGGCCCCTACAGGCGGTCTGACCGGCCCCTACAGGCGGTCTGACTGGCTGCTCTCAGGAGCTCCGGTGAGGAGAGTTCGACGACCGTGTGATCTAGCGCTTTCTTGTGTTGACCAGAAGTGCGTCAACAATTGGTCCCTTACAGATATAGCAGTCACAGTATGGTCATTCTGAAAACCTTAAGATGCCAAACTGGAACAGGGTAAGGCCATCTGAAGTTGCATGGAGGCCAAAATTATACTTTGAATAGAACTTGTAAAAAAGATGTGCACACCCTCTGTCACCTAGGTAAAGATGTTGCCATAATAATATTTCTGTAGCCCTCTGCATAGTTTGGTAGCCTGGCCCTCAATCATCTGAATACTTGCATTAAGGTCATCAAGTTCAGTACTTTGGGGTGAAAGCAAAAAATAATTCAGGCAGGAACATTGTCCAAGAAAAAAATTGGTAATTCCCAAAATTCAAAGTTTAATCTGATTCGGAAGCACCATTATTGCCCGACTGCAAAATTATAAGTTGCAAAGTAATACCGTGCACTATGAAATTAATTCATAACTGAAAGCCTTCACAGAAGAATAGTTGTCTGATATCCTGCCTGAGTAGAAATGGTGTCCTGCTCCTGCATCTCTATTTCTATTTGCCACAGCAAAGCAACATCGCAAAATGAGTTTGACTGAATAGTAAGGTCATGAACTGAGATGATATCATCAGATCGAGGTGACGGATCAGGGCGGATTGAAACATGCTCTTGTCTAGAATGATGTGGCCATAGAGGCCCAACCCAGTACCTGACATGTGGTTTGTGTTAAATTTAAGAAGATGAATTAGACTACAATTGAATAAACTGATAGAACTCAAGGATGAAGCCACTAAGATAATAATTGACATTGAATAATAATCTAACAGATTTTGTAAATTCCAAGCTGTCTTTTTACATGGTGGCTTTCACTGGAATGGACCAAAGTAAAACACACAGCTACGCAATATATGTATTCAATAACACCAACCTCTATAGTTAGTTTAGGTCGATGTTTGACTTTTTTATGACAAAAGGTGTTGCAGCCTTCTCAGGCTAAGCTTACAAAAGGGCCTACATTTAGCAGTGGATAACTACAAACTTGGATGATCAGTGACCTGTTGTTGAATTAATTAAGAGCAAAACGAATGCTGATTAAGTGAGAGTAATGTGCCTGTAGTGGGGATCTGCACAAGAGTCGGGGTTGGCGACAACACACTATAGGATGGAGACATCAAGCTGACGATGTATTTGCATCTCTCACTCCGGCAGAAAATCACCTCAGTCAAAATTGATGATGCACGAAGATGAAGAGGAGAGGAGGGCACGGGGCGAATGCCCTCGAAGAAGCTAGCAGGGGAGCACGGGATCTGAGGGCAGCTCGAGCGGAGAGGAAGAGGCAGGGGCTCACATAAGAGAGAAGACAACCTCAACGCGACCTCCAGGTGCTGACGCCCGGCCCCCAGCGGATCCTGTGTTAGCAAGTAACACGAAGACAAGATCGAACACGAGACTCGATTTTACGAGACTCGATTTTACGTGGAAAACATTTGCGGGAAAAAACCACGGGCACCAACCAGCGATCTTTACTATAATACTAATACAGAGAGTTACAACGTGGGGAATACAATGAGTCGTCTCGCTCTTCTCATACGACTACAAGATATATATTATAACGGAACTAATCAGACCGCAGTGTAATACAGAAACAAATCTGCTAACACATAACCTGAACTGTGGGCTCTCCAGGCGTCCCTGCAGGACTCACGTTGGAATCCGGATCATATTCAACAACCTCCACCTTGAGATGAATTCCATCTTGTAACAATAAGAATGAACCCACTCTATCACCAACGCCAGAAGTCACTAGGACTTAAACTTTAATACCAACCAAGCTTGAGCACAGCTCAAACTTAGCAATAGGAACATGCTTAGTCATCATATCAGCCGGATTTTTATGGGTACTTATCTTGCGTACTTTAACATCACCTCTAGCAACGAAGCCTCGAATGAAGTGATACTTCATAGCAATGTGCTTTGTTCTTTCATGAAACATTTGATCTTTAGTCAGATAAATAGCACTCTGGCTGTCACAATGAATAGTAATACAAGAAGAAACCCCATAAAGTTCAGAGTATAAACCTCTCAACCAAATATAGCTTCTTTACTAGCTTTAGAAATAGTCATATATTCAGCTTCAGTAGTGGACAAAGCAACAGTATCATGCAAACTTGATTTCCAACTAACAACACAACCACCAACAGTAAAGACATAACATGTGAGAGACTTCCTCTTATCCAAATCACCAGCAAAATCAGAATCAACATAACCAACAAGTCCATTTCTGGATTTCCCAAACCCAGAATCAACATAACCAACAAGTCCATTTCTGGATTTCCCAAACCGCAAACAAGCACTAGAAGTACCTCGTAGATATCTGAAAATCCATTGAACAACCGTTTCCAATGCTCTTTGCCAAGATTAGCCATGAATCTACCGACAACACTCAATATGAGACAAATCAGGACGAGAACAGACCATGACATACATCAGCGAACCAACTGCGCTGGAATATGGAACTCTAGACATGTACTCAATATCATCATCTGACTTTGGACATAAAGCTGAAGATAATTTGAAATGTGCAGCTAATGGAGTACTCACTAGTTTTGCATCATGCATATTAAAACGACGAAGGACCTTTTCAATATAACCTCGCTGACTGAGGTATAACATACCAGATTTTCTACCTCTGATAATTTCCACGCCAAGAATTTTCTTCGCTGCACCTAAATCCTTCATCTCAAATTCTTTACTTAATTGTGCCTTTAGCTTAGCTATTTCTGACATATCTTTTGCAGCAATCAGCATATCATCAACCTAAAGAAGCAAATAAATAGTTGAACCATTAATTGTCTTCAAATTGACACAGCTATCATAATCAAACAGCTTAAAACCATGAGAGAGCATAAAAGAATCAAATCTCTGGTACCATTGCCTCGGGGATTGTTTAAAGCCATAAAGAGATCTATTCAATCTACACACAAGGTTTTCTTTTATGGGGATAACGAAACCTTCAGGCTGGTCCATATAAATGTCTTCTTCTAACTCCCCATGTAAGAATGCAGTTTTAACACCTAATTGCTCTAGTTCATAATCATGCACGGCAACAAGACTCAACAATGTGCGAATTGAACTATGCTTTACGACTGGGGAAAAGACATCATTAAAATCAATACCTGGAATCTGGCTATAGCCTTTGGCAACCAACCTTGCCTTATACCTTGCTGGCTCACTAGGAGACATGGCTTCCTTTCTTTTGAAAATCCATTTGCAACGGACAGGCTTTTTATCCTTGGGAAAATTCACTAAATCCCAAGTACCATTCTTTTCAAGTGACTCCATCTCATCTTGCATAGCGGTCATCCAATTGTTGCAATCAGCAGAAGTAGTAGCCTCAGATAATTAGAAGGTTCTGCAACACCTTCAATCTCTTCTGGACAACTCAAAGCATAAGCAACATTGCATTCTTCCATTAGCCTTTTATGTGGCTTAGGTGCCCTTCTGGCCCTATCAACTGCAATAGAATGTTGTGGAGGCTGCACAACTGGAGAAGAATGCTCAACAACCAGTGAATCATCAACTATGGGTGAATGATCAATAATAGGTGCATCTGGGACAACAACATTATCATTCTATGGTGTATGGTCAAAATCAATAACATGCTCCCCCTACACAAATGATTTTTATGAACAGGAACATCGGTAGACAGGTTGTCAGATAACATAGCAGCTTCATTAAATATTACATTCCTGCTAATAACAACCTTTCGAGTTTGTGGATTCCACAATTTAACACCAGGCTGATAACCATGAAAGATGCACTTAACAGCTCTAGGCTCCAATTTACCATTATCAACATGAGCATAAGCAGTACAACAAAAAATTCTCAATTGCGAATAATCAGCTAGAGAACTAGACCATACCTCAATTGGAGTTTTCTTATCAATGGCAACAGAAGGTGAACGATTAATCAAATAACAAGCAGTGGAAGTAGCTTTTGCCCAAAAAACACCTATTAAAGCCATCATTACACAACATGCAACGGGCTTTAGAGATGATAGTCCTGTTCATATGCTCAGTGACACCATTTTGTTGTGGTGTGTAAGGAACAATATAGTGCCTAACAATGCCTTCAGATTTACAATATGCTTTAAATGCTTTTGAACAGAATTTCATCCCATTATCAATGCGAAGCTTTTTAACCTTCTTTTCAGTTTGGTTTTCAACCATAACCTTCCACTCTTTAAATGCTGAAAATGCTTTTGGTTTATCTTTCAAGAAATATTGTCATACCTTTCTAGAATAATCATCGATTATGGTCAACATATAACACCAAGAGAAGGCTTGCGAGATTGTCTCCATAAATCAGAATGCACATAATCAAGAATACCTTCACTTTTATGAGTCGAGGTATTAAATTTCACCCTCCTGTGTTTGCCAAACACACAATGCTCACAGAAATCCAACCTACTGATGCTATCGTCATTGAGAAGACCTCTCTTGCTTAGCATTGCCAAACCAAGCTCACTCATATGCCCGAGACACATATGCCAAAGATTAGTAGCATCAAAAGTAGATAATGATTTAGAAATTACAGCAGCATCACCTGTAATTGTAGTACCACGAAGACGGTACAAATTTGCAGCTTTCAAATCACCTTTCATAACAATAAGAGAACCTTTTGACACTTTCAGAACTCCATCTCCACCGGAGTATTTGTACCCTTTGCCATCAAGAGTACTCAGAGAAATAAGATTCTTGCTCATATCTGGAATATGCCTGACATCTGTCAACGTTCTAATAATACCATCATGCATTTTGATTTGAACAGATCCAATGCCAACAATTTGACGTGGTCTATCATCACCCATTCTAACAGAACCTCCATGAATTGAATCATAAGTGATAAACCAATCTTGATTAATACATATATGAAAAGAAGCAGCAGAATCAAGAATCCATTCATCATCTTTATTAGCACATCCAGCAAAGCCATAAGAACCTCAGAACCCTTTGAACTATTATCAGTAGCAGCAATTGAAGCATTACCTTCATCAGATTTACCTTTCGGTCTATATGTGTCAGTTCTCTTTTCCTTATTCTTCAAATTAGGACACTCAGAGATGAAGTGAGTATCCTTCTTGCAACAACGGCAGAATTTTTCATCCTTGTCTCTAGACTTTGAGCGGCTCATGTAGCCATTCGAACTTTTGCCTCTATATCCATTATATGATTTCTTTTGTGTCCTGCCACGCACATTCAAAGCTTCTCCATTGGAAGCGGAACCTTCAGAAGACACTGTTTCATCTTTTCCTTGGCTTGCAAAGCCTCATAAACATCACCAATGGTTAGAGTATCATGACTATACAATATAGTATCTCTAAAGTTTGCATAAGAACCAGGCAGTGAGCAAAAAGAATAAGACTCAAGTCTTCATCATCATATTTTACCTCCATAGACTTAAGGTCAGAAACAATCTCCTAAAAGACCGAAAGATGGTCAGGCAAAGAACCACCTTCTTGCAACCTGTGCATCTTGCTTGTCAAATCTTTAGACATGCAAATTGACTCCAATTTGAGCCAGAGAGCTGCTACAGTTTTGTCCTGCAAAACCCCTTGCAAAATATTATTTGACAAATAAAGATGAATATGAGCCAAGGCCTTACTATCTCTCCTCTTTTCTTCATCGGTCCAAGATGTTTTAACCTTGTTACCGAATTTATCAAGCGCATCATCCAAATCACGTTCCGCTGAAACAACTTGCATCTTGACTTGCCATAATGCAAACCTTGTATCTCGATCAAGCAGCGGAATATCAGACTTCATCGAAGCCACTGCAAAGAGATAACCAAGAGAAAATAATATACAGAAATAAATCTAGGTACGTTACTGTGTAACCCTAGCAAAACCTGCAGCTTGTGTACACTTTCGTGTACGTTCAACGATGAACTGAAGAACCTCCTGGTAGCTTCTGCGTGTGCACTTAGCAAAAACTCGACAAATTGATTTTCTCCGGTCAGAATTGGAGGACAGAACTTCCTCGATACTGAGTACAGCAGCAGTAGCAGCGAATGAACTTCTCACAGAGCTTTTCACGGATGACAATCTACACTCAACGACGACCAAGGTAGAAGAAATCAACCGCATCAGTGGTTACGCCTGGTCACCTTGTAGACGAGGCCACGCCCGCGACAGCTCCAAACAGCTGATGAATTCGACCAGATCACGGAAACCGATTCCATCTTGATCTCTGCGTCAAGGGACGCAGAAACAAACATGCCTGAGATGTGAAACAGGAGACACTAGTGGACGCCTCCACGACTCAAATCAAATCACCAAGTGACGGCGGCGCAATAGGGATGAAACCCTAATTTTTTTCAACAACCGAATCTCATGACAGGCTCTTGATACCACTTGTTAGCAAGTAATGTGAAAACAAGATCGAACACGAGACTCCATTTTATGTGGAAAACCTTGCGGGAAAAAACCACGTGCGCCAACTGGCGATCTTCACTATAATGGAGAGAGTTACAACGTAGGGGTGATGATAGGCGAAGAGGTGACCGGGGCCACTGAGCACAGGTGGGGGAGCGAAAGGAAGAAGACTGAGCCATCGATGGCGCAAAGAGGATTTCCTCAGCGGTGGAGGACGACGCAGAGGCCTGTTGCATGGACTGCCGTTTCACTTCACGTAAAACTAACGTGACCTATGGATGGTTGCCACCTCGGTGCATGGAGCACGCGTCAGACGCGCACGCGCGGGGGCTCCAGATGGCCTCCAAAATCCTCAGCATCATTGCTAGGATTAACTCGTTGCTCAAATATGTACGTTATTCAACGGATCTGTTTGGACCTCGAGGATCTTCACGTTACTTGTTACCTGTTACTCAGATCTACACATTACCCAGCTGATCATTTCGGACCTAGAGGATGTGCACGTTACTTGTCACCCGTTACTTAGATCAGCACGTTACTCAGCTGATCAGAACTGCACGGCCAGGACAACCTCTACTAAATTAGCCATAGCTCTTGCTACAAAACTCTAAATGACGATCCGTCAGTTGGATTGGAAAACAGACTTCAATACACTTTTAACAATGTAGGACACCCATGGTGAAGCTTCTTGGATTGATACAGAATTTACCAAAAACTTGCAAGTCAATATCTAGACAGCAACACGTCGTCTTCAAGTCGCTCTTCTCCGAGTGTTGAGCAGCCTACTCATACCTTGCATATTCTTCAAACCTGAGAACAAGTAATGCACTACTATTAGGTAGTACATAATTCTTAGTAGTTGCATGTTCATAATCAACAAGAAACGAGTTCACCTCATGTTGCAGTCGTTGCATTCTCACAAGGTTGTTCATTTCGAACGTCCTCATCATTAGGCGTACCTAGATGGGAGTACCAGAAGAACACCGACCTATTCATCCTCTAGGTCGGTTGGCTTACTTAGCGCCAAAGATGAAGATCCACGAGATTAGGCGATAAAATTGAGAATATCCCAAAGGTTTAGCGAAGTTATGATTTTACTTGTAAAGCAATCCTTATCTCTTTCCCCCTTGGTTTGTAACCCTACCCCTTTGTGTATATAAGTGGTGGTAGGGACCCACTCCAAATCATCACATGCCGATTCATAATACACACACCACATACTATGTAGGGTTTTACTCATCCTGAGACCCGAACCTGTCTACATCTTGGGTCCTATAGACATCTTGTTTTTGAGCCTAGGCGACTTCCCATACTCAACTTCCCCATACTCATTTAGATTTACACTATTTAGGCTACTCCCTCAGCAAGATCGTCGGTCTAAAACACCGACACCGACACCTAGATCCACGCCCATGCAGCCATGCGGCCACTACTCGAGCTCATGATTCATGGAGAGGTGGGTACTTGCCAATCCGATGGCTAACTGCCTTGCTAAAGCAATGGTGGCTTATTTTATTTGGGAATTTTTTTCTAGCGGATCTGCTTTGCATGCCTAGGCGGAAAAGGTGCAGTCGTGGCTAGATGTAACATTTCTTTATAAGATTAGTTTTTTTTTTGCGTCGTTCTTTCCACAGAATGCTCCCTTCTATCCTTCTTGTTGATTAGCTGACCACACCAACTCAATGTTATCAGGTAATTCGGGATTACCCTAACCCGAATTTCCGGGTACCCAAAATATCGGATTTACACATTACTTTGGATGAATCTCGGGTTCCCATTTTTAGAACCCAAAATTTTAAAAACCCAAAAAACCTGACCCGAAATTTTCGGGTTACCCCAATGCCCACCCCTACAGTGGCGCACATGATAAAAAAAGGAAATTATCTGGAATTGATCTGGATGACCACCATCCAGTAGTTGAAACCGGTGATGATAAATAATTAAATATCTATTGGTTGATAAAGGGATTGATTCATTTTCGTAAGGTGAATTGTCAGCATTTCAAAAAAAAAAATCACATGATTGTAACAAACTAACAACCAAAATAGTAAAATACCTGTTCCGCCAAAAAAAATAGTAAAATACCTGGAACATAGGCCGGCAGCCCGGAAGGGTAATCCAGGCCAAACTCGATTTTCGCCTCACCAAACTAGCCTAACTCGTTATCAAAACAAGACCTACAAGGCGACAACCTTAATATAACTAAGACAAGCAATATGTCGAGCTGACTAGTCAGTCTTGGCCTCTTGGGACTAAAACCACAAAAACACATGGAACCACAAGCTGGCAGGGTACTAAACTCTTTCCACTTCATCAGACTTTAGAGCATCTCCATTGGGGTATGTAGACTCCTAAATTTTATTTTACTCTGTAAAATTTAGAGCCTCAAATTTGCATCCAACTCTAGTGGGGCCATAAAAATGGTGGAATCCTCTTGTTTTAGTCTCAAATTTACATCCAACTCTAGTGGGGCCATAAAAATGGTAGGACCCTCTTGTTTTAGTCTCCCACTAGAGAAATCATATCCAGTCGGGCCTCCATATGAGCCCATATTTTGGGGGAGGGCCTCCAAATTGTGGCCCAAAGCCTATAGAAATGGAGGCCCTCCAAATTTAGTCACCCTACTTGAGTTGGGAGCCCATAAATTTTTATGGGCTGGCCTCTAAAAGAAATATAGGAAGAATAGAAAAGAGTTTTAAGCCCCACCGAAAAAGAATTTTTTTGTTTGGCTCCTAAAATTTAATTTAGAGTAGGAAGACTCCACTAGAGATGCTCTTAGTTAGCCAAGCTAGCTCGTTATCAAAGCAAGCCATAGAGCGTTGATGAGCTAGCAGGCTAGCTAGGAATTGCTACTTGCGTTTGAAGTCGCAAAAGCAAGGAAACAAGCACGTTAGTGAACCGAGCTACCTCTGTCATAGAGCCTTAACGTGCCGAACTGGCTAGTTAGTCATCGCAACATGCGTTTGAAATAAAGCAAGGAAACAAGCACGTCGAAGGAACCAAATTAAAACGTCCATGCTCACTATTGTCGACAGCTTTGGACATCTTCACCTTTTTGTATAAAATAACAGTGGCTGTAGAAACCTAAACCAAGAAATGGGTATAGCCGCAAAATACCACACATCAGTAACCGAAGAAACTGACCACGTACCAACGTGTATATTTTTGGCAGCAGTCACTACAAAGTAAACGAATCTTTTGTTATAAACTATTTTAAATAGGATATCTTAAAGTAACTCCTTCAGTTGCTGGACAACATCTGCAATTGGCAAAAGGTGGTGTTGTCAGATCTATCCTATCACAAAACACAACTCACGTTGATACTAAAAAGAACACTGGGTTACCTTGAAGAATATATGGAGTTGTCTTGAACTCATGCCAGAAATTAGGATGGAATGTAATGTCATAGCGAAGGAACTTTGCAGCAAGGAAAGCAGCCCCAGCAGCAATATGATGAGGTTTGAACTGAAGCCATAGTGAGCTTTGTAGCCTGCATTAATGAAATAAATAAAAACAATACTTGTCTGATACTTATAAATAGATAAAAACTCAACAAGAGCTGGACAAACCATCAATTAGTGAACTGTTTGCATGAAAAGAATAAGGTCATTTCTTTCACAACATGAAAAGCTGTCAGTGAAATTCTAAGGGCTCGAGGATCCACCAAACATTAACATATTAGTATATTACAAAAGGACTAAAAAATATTACCCGGTTATCCTTACCACTAAAAGATGCTTCACGTATCACATTCATTATTGAAGAACCTTCTGCAGAATATACCAAATTTATTGAGTTTCATGCACCAACCAATTAAACCCAAAAGCTGCTGGGAGATGTGGACAATTCACTTATACTTGAACACCCCCTCACGTAGAGCTTCCTTAGGCATCAAACGTGGAATATAGGAGTAGGCTGCAACTATTTTATTTAATTACACATCAGGATTCGAACTTAGATCTCTTGCCATTATACCATATTGAGTTGCATATACCAAACAATTCAATCCAAAAGTTTAAGTTGATGAGCAATTTACTTAAATTTCAACAATATTGCTAAAACCTAGCAATCAGACATGTATCCTGGGACCCAAACATCAATTCTTTGTCAAAAAAATAATGTTATTCCAGGAATCTCATAAATGATCATGACATGGTCTGGTTTGCATGGCCAAAAGATGTGCACAGAAGACTACAGCTGAGTTGCAGTTGTTTTAGTTTGATTTGTGTATAAAACATAATAGTTCAGATAATGCTCCATATGATCAGACCGTCTTTACCAGAGATGTATAGCTTTGTTACACATCATAAGCACATCACATAAAAAATTTTGTGCCATTTCAATGAGGCAGCCTTATATGATGAGAAAGTAAAGTTGGCCAGGAAACCTCTATTTTTCTACATATCAAATTCTTGACCAATTTATGATGATGACACCACTAACTTGAAGTCAATGTAAATTTTTTTGCCTTATATTTATACCTAATCACATGGAGATCTGAATAGAACAGAAAATGTATTTAATCTTAAAGAGACCTATAACCATAGGGTGAAAACTTGTCTTATAGTTTACCACTTCATAAATAACAATTAAAAAATACATACACTGTCCATGTGAGAACAGCTTATGTTTGTCAACAAAAAAACCACTATACTGTTACATTTTGCAGATTAGAGATACCTTACTCTAATACTAATTTTCAAACATCGTATCCCAAAGACCATGAAATGTCAAAAACTATGCTTGAGTACTACACCAATTGGATTAACGGCAACAGAAAACTTCTTAGTAAAAATGTCTGAAAGTCAAAGAAAATTACGAATTCCCTTTTGTTGATAGAAACCCTCAAAACAATGAAGGTATTACAAACAAAAGATAAGTATTGGACAGTTAAAAAGAAAAAAATTTACACCACTCTACTGTCAAAAACAGAACTCGATAATGAGCATATTCAGTACGATGTCAAATCCAAAGTATGTCATCATGCATGCAAGAAAATATGAAAAACTCCAACAACTGAGATATCATGCATTAAAGTACTCAGATTTTTAACTTGCGATTTCAAATGGTTGTCAATTCTGTGTCAAAGGTAGGGGCGTCTGGCTGCCCTCCTTGCCACTGGCTGCTGCAGCTGCCGCAGGCAACAAGAAGCCATTGCTTTGCTGGTTGGGGGCGCAGCAAGAAAGCTATTTCATAAACATAATTTTAGAAATTTAATGCAGTCAAAGATATATAGCAGATTGTATCCATGCCCTAGAGAGCAGTCAATTAAATCAGGCTAGGAGGTTATAACCTAGTAGAAGCGTGAGATATCATCAAGTGTAAAACTATATTGGAGGATGTTATCAAGTGTAACCACGTCAAGCAACATATCTTAACAAAAGTTCCTCTTTTCAAGAATTCAATGACTTAAGAAACAATAACTAGCAAACAGAAGGCTAATGCCCTTAAAGAAAATCCAGTGTATGTCCCTAAGACGAAATCATAAATGGAACCTGAAACTCCCACATGAAATCCCAGCAGAATTTTTCAAACCTTTTGATGGTTTATTTAACATCTGAGATGATTCTCAGAAACTTACCTAGATTACTTAGGAAATTATTTATTTTCCTCATTTCCATAGTATTCAACATGCCAATTCGTGAACCACGAATGATTGAACTCTTAAGTGTTAGCAACTATGTTTTAGAGAAGAAAGTATTAGCAATTTGTGAGCCACATTTTTTCCATATTGCCTTTTCCATTTGCAATGGTGTATCTGCAGTTCCCCTGATTATAATGAAAACCAGATTTGCCTTGCTAACTTTTGATATGTAGCATTGCATTGAGTAGTGCACGATACTTTGTCTCATATTAGCTTCTAGTCATTTACATTGAAAAAAAAAAACATGATCCGCCCCTGACAATACTGCTCGTCAAACATAAACATGAAGCTATATATCAAACAAATATTCCAACACTAATAATTTGCCGAGTTTCCAAACTTGATTATAATGAAAACCAGATTTGCCCTTCTAACTTTTGATATGTAGCATTGCATTGAGTAGTGCACGATATTTTGTATCATATTAGCATCTACTCATTTACATTGAAATCCAAAAAGAAATAATATGATCCTGCTCGTCAAACATAAACATGAAACTATATATCGAAAAGTATCTCAACACCAATAATTTGCCAAGTTTCCAAACTTTCTAATTGAAGCCATAAAGAACATCTAGAAGTTGGTTATCTTGTTTCCATCACCCAAAATGAAGGTTGCACAAAATTAAAAACTACATGACTATAAGTGCGGTCAAATCACCAGGATGTTGGTAGGATTCCTAACCCTACCGGAGACTTCTCACAGAGAGTATGGGTGTTGAGGCGGAGGAGGAGGGGGACGGCACTTGGGCGTCGTCGCTGTTCTCGCGGGGGAGAGGGAGGCGGCGTGAGAGGGGGCGACACGGAGGAGTTCGGGGATGGCCCTTGAGGCCAGCAATCAGATTAGATTGCCAACTTGATTAATTCCAAAACCAATCCAATGTATTTATCCTATTACAAAATATCTGAACCAACTATATTTAGAAACCTAGCCACGACGATTACGGTGGCAATAGATGAGTAGGGCCGGCGGCTGGCCAGGAGGGGGTGCTTGGGCCTGTTCGGCCAGGCCCCCCTCTGCCTGGGCCGTAACATCTCTCCCCTCCTCGACAAACAGCTCGTCAGCGAGCTGAAAATCAGGAAAGCCAGTCTTGAAGTCCTAGAGTGGCTCCCAAGTGGCCTCCTCAGCTGGAACGCCATCCCAAACGACCTGAAGCTTCCAAGAATCTTGAACCTTGCGAGCGTGATGGCTGGCAACGGTGGTGGCACAACGGGGGGTGTGCCATGAAAAGGCTTGAGCAAGCCAACATGGAACACATCATGAAGAAGAGCATCCACCGATAGCGCCAAACGATACGCAACTTGGCCAATGCGCTCGATCACCTGAAAAGGACCTATGTAGCGAGGCCCCAGCTTGTCCTTGGCACGCGTCTCCAAAGAGTGAGTGGGGCGGTCAAGGAGGCGCAACCACACCCAAGCACCCATAGCGAACTCCAACTCACGATGTCGTAGTACTGCTTGGCGTAGTTGCGAGCCTGGAGAAGATGTTCCCGGACATCCTCCAGGAACGCGTCGTAGTCACGAAGCAGGGTGTCGGCCTCCTCCGTCGCCGCCACACCAGGAGCTCGGTGAAGAGGGGGCGGAGGCCGACCGTAGATGACCTCGAACGGGGTGGCGCGGAGAGCAGTGTGGAACGAAATGTTGTAGCAATACTCCGCCCACGAAAGCCAGTCCACCCAAGCTCTCGGACCATCACCCGTAGCACACAAGTACATGGCGATCACCTTGTTGACCACCTCAAACTGGCCGTCCGTCTGAGGGTGGAAGGTAGTGTTGAAGCGGAGCTGGACATCGACGAGCTTGAACAAGCCTCGCCACATGTTGCCGGTGAACACAGGGTCGCGGTCACTGACGATGGAAGCCGGAAAGCCGTGGAGGCGTACAATGCCGTCGAAGAAGGCACGAGCAACCGAAGCTGCCGTGTAGGGGTGGCTCAGCGGAATGAAATATGCATACTTTGAGAAGCGGTCCACCACCATGAGAATCACCGACTTCCCATGCACCTTGGGCAGCCCCTCAATGAAATCCATCGAGATGTCAGTCCATACCTGAAACAAAACATCGAGGGGCTGCAGCAAACCTGCCGGATGAACCGTCTGCATCTTGCTGGCAGGTTGCGCAGGCACGGACGAACGCCTCCACCAAGCGCTTGTCATGCGGAATGTGGAACTCCGCAAGCAACCGCTGAAGAGCCTTCTGTATGCCCTCTTGACCAGCCTCGTGCATCTGTCTAGCGTGCGTCAGGGCGCCCGTCTAGAGCTGCTGCAGGAGGCGGCCGGCCTCAGCGTCCGCTACAGTGGCCGCCCGAAGCTCGTCGAGGAGGACAAACGTCGGCCTGGGCAAAGCGTGCAACTGGGCTGACTCCTCGGTGGCGTCACTATCGCGGCGAGACAAGGCGTCGGCCACGGAGTTGAGCCGGCCAGGGTGGTACTCCACCGTGAAGTCAAACCCGAACAGCTTGCTAAGCCACTGATGCTGAGGAACCGTGGACAACCGCTGATCCAACAAGAACTTCAGGCTGTAGTGATCGGCGAACGAGGAAGCGACGCCCCCAGAGGTACGGGCGCCAATGCCGCACCGCCTGCACGAGCCCAATGAGCTCGCACTCATAGGTCGGCAGCTTGCTGTGACGAGCTGCGATCAGGCGACTGAAGAAGGCCAGGGGTCATCCCCTTGGTGAAGCATGGTGCCAAACCCCATACCGGAAGCGTCGCAGTTGACGATGAACTACCGCTCGAAGTCGGGCATATGGAGCACGGGCCCTGTAGAGAGCGCCTGCTTTAGCGCCTGAAACGCCTCAGCTGCCACAAGCGTCCAGGCGAAGGCGTCCTTCCGGAGGAGGCTCGTCAGAGGCGCCGTGTTGGCGCCAAAGTCTCGGATGAACTTCCAGAAGTAGCCCGCCAATCCCAGGAAGCCACGCTTGCCGCGAGCCAAGCGGGGCTAAGGCCAGGACACCACAGCCTCGACCTTGTCATTGTCCATGGCAACAGCGTTGGCAGAGATGACGTGGCCGAGGTAGGCCACCGAGCGCTTGCCGAAAGAGAACTTGGAGCGCTTCACGTGAAGGTGGTGCGCCCGGAGTGCCTGGAGGATGAGGCGGACATGTTGCAGGTGCTCGAACCATGACGAGTTGTAGATCAAAATGTCGTCAAAGAAAACAAGCACAAAGCGACGAAGGAAGGGTTGGAGCGTGTCATTCATGAGCGCCTGGAATGTAGCTGGCGCGTTGGAGAGACCAAACGGCATGACCAGGAACTCGAAGTGGCCGTGGTGCGTCCGGAACGCCGTCTTCTCCACATCGGCGGGGTGCATGCGCACTTGGTGGTACCCCGATCACAGGTCCAGCTTGGTGCAGAAGCAGGCACCATGGAGCTCATCAAGGAGCTCGTCGACCACCGGAATGGGAAACTTGTCCTTGGACGTCTTGTTGTTGAGCGCCTAGTAGTTGATGCAGAAACGCCAGGATCCATCCGCCTTCTTGACAAGCAGCACGGGCGCCGAGAACAGGAACATGCTGGGGCAGATGATGCCCTGGGCCAGCATCGCCGAGCACTGGCGCTCGAGCTCGTCCTTCTACAGCTGAGGGTAGCAGTAGGGCCGGACCACCACAGGTGTCGTCCCTGGCAGATGGTGGATCCAGTGGTCGTAGGGGCGGGACGGCGGTAACCCGTGGTGCTCGGCGAAGACGTTGTCATACTCGTGCAGAAGGTCGTCGATGAAAGGACGATCCGAATCGGTAGCGACCGAGTAGACGTGCTCCACGGGGCCCGGCGTGGAAGGCGTCCCCAGGCCGCACCAAAAGACCAGGTCGAAGCCACCGAGAAGAATGCTGAAACAGGAGATGGAGAACTCTCGGCCTACGAGCATGGAACATCCTGTGCGACCGCCGCGCATGAGAAGCGTTCCCACGTCGGCATCCCCTCGTCCAGCTCGAGGGCGTTGTACCACGTCTGAGCGACTCCCGTGAGATGATAGGAGGCCAGTCAGACGTGATCCGACACCAGGGTGTGCTTGCGGTGGAAGAACTGCTCGCAGCGACGCAGCCAGTTGAGGAGATCCTCGGAACCATCGTAGGTGGGGAACTCCAACTTTGAGAAGCGCGGAACACCGAGTCGCTCCTGGTAGCCTCCACCCTGGTGGGCGCCGCCCTGGTAGGCGCCACTGGAACTACCGTGTGGTGGCGATGGTGGGGGCCGGTGTTGGCCGCCCATGGCGCGGTGGCGCCACCCATGTTGGGAGGCAACTGGGATGGCGACTTGGGAAACTAGATGCTGGTGATGGGGAGCAGAGCAGAGGTGACGCCGACGGAGGAAGTCATGAAGGCGGCCGCGGTGGATGCGTCGGTTGCCAACGAGGAGCCACCTGCAGCGGACGCGCCAAACCCTGGCAGCCCATAGATGAACCCCTCCGGAAGGGTGGCCGACGTCGGAGAAGGATACTGGCGCGTCTCTAGCGCATCCAGGCACGCTTGGATGGAGGGAAGGACGGCGACGTCCTTGGCCAGGGCGTCAAGGCGGAGCAGGATCTGCTGGAGCATGGAGTCATCCGGCTGGGCGCCTTTCTGCTTGTCGTCGTCTCCTGGCATACCTGATACCAAGTTGGTAGGATTCCTAACCCTACCAGAGACTTCTCGTAGAGAGTATGGGTGTTGAGGTGGAAGAGGAGGGGGACGGCGCTTGGGCGCCGTTGTTGTTCTTGCGGGAGAGAGGGTGGCGGCGTGAGAGGGGGCGACACAGAGGAGTTCGGGGTTGGCCCTTGAGGCCAGCGATCAGATTAGATTGCCAACTTGATTAATTGCAAAACCAATCCAATGTATTCTCATTGCAGTAGCATAAACCTCCATACAAAGTACAGAAATATTTTTTATCAATCACAAAAAGGTATACATACATTGGGATAGACAAATTTTGTGTATTGTAACATTTAGTAGAAGTATACTTAAAGATAATATCCTTAGATTGTATTTACACAAATAAATGCAGTGAAAATAGAAAGAAGCTCCATACATATCTGTTTACTTTTGCCTACAATAAGATATAGAAGGCTTGTACTGACAGAAAACAAGCAAACTACCAAGTTGGGGATTATAGTCAAATCAACTTATTTTGTGGCAGAGGGAGGAGTGCCAGGGATATTCAACTCTTGAAAACCGTTTGATTTCACATTATATAAAAACCAGCCTTTAAAGATCTAACTGTTACGTATAGTCATATTTGAGTTGTACTCATGTTTACCAGCCTATAAAACCAGCTAGGGATATTCAAATCTCATCCGCTGTTGCAGTTGTCACAATCTAGTCCAGAAGGGAAGAGTACAGAATGATTGACCAATAAACAGTGCCTTCAAATGATGGTTGTTGGTATTCTAGCTGTTATTTTCCATTGCCTTTGTAGCAGATTGGAACAGAATAGATAACTATAACACTACAATCCACAGACCGATGAGCAGAACCTACAGATTTTACGGACAAGGTCTAAATATGCAACCTAGTCCAATTTTAGAAAACCAAAATCCAACAACAACAACAGCAGCAACATAGCCTTTAGTCCCAATTTTAGAAAACCAAAATCCAACAACAACAACTCCGCCTATGTTGATTGGAAGACTTTCTTGAGTCGTTACAACATAGCCGGTCCCAAGCCCGGGTAAAGGAGGAGGGCCGCGTTAGGTTTGGCGAACCAGCGGAAAATATCAGCCATTCTAATGGATATGAAAACCAAAATCCAAACAGATGATAATTTGGCAATGCTAGTGTCTATCAGAATTCTCAGTAAATCTTGGCTGTTGTTTATATGAATTAGGAAAAGGAAATATGTTAGTCTAATAGGTTACAAAACCAAACAAAAATGCTTACCCTTCATTGATCAGATTCCACGCCACATTAAATAGAACAGTATGGAAGAGGCCTAGCTTGCTCAAAGCCAAGGAAAGAGAAGCATATGGATGGACTACTTCAAGTTCGAAATCAAGTGTTATCAGTATCATTTGCTCTGCCTGTATTACACTCTCTCTATACTGTTCAAACCAGTCCTGCTGAAGAAATGGAACGCAGATCATTAGTAGGTATTTTGTCTTTTTGACAGTTTAAAGAACAACAAGAACACAATAAGCTCATCATACAATTGAAGGAGTACGTTAAAGAAAGTTGAGTTTCAAGGTATTGTTTTTGCCTACTTACACCACGTAGCATATAAGGAAGGAGGTTGAATTCTTGATTCTGAGAAACCTCACATGAAGCCCTAAGAACAGTATTCAAAAGGCATGCTGTTTCTTCTGACTTTGCTGCTAGAAACAAGGCTGCAGTCGCAACCAACTGCAAAGTTTTCACATGAAAACATTGTTATCACATGAAAGGAATAAAAACCAGATTAGCAATACACAGATGTGTCCAGATTATAGGACAGCAGATGCTCATATTCATGTACAGATGACATAACGATTATAGTGTAGAAAAATGATCAAATTAACTGTCCTATCCTAGATAGTTAGGAGACGTTTCTGAAAATAAGGGTAAATCTATATCTTCAAAAGACATAATACAAAATGCTTCATGAGCCAAGTTACAGAATGCACACATCCAACACGGCTATATCAAAGTTGAGCAATCTCATATTCTTCAATCATGTGTTATTGCGAGTCTCATGCTAGCCATATCAAAACAGTAAACTTGATAAATAAAAAGTTTTTCTATATATATTGTTTAAGATACCTTATGTTCTTCAATTCCTTCAGGACACCAAGTGGCATATTTCAACAAATAAAGATGCTCTGAACATTTCTGGGGGCCTTGAACTTATTCGAGTTGAGCTAATATGAAATTAAATTTGGTAACTAACAATTTATTGAAGAATAGGTAAAGAAAACTAACAAATCTATCATGGCAAGCGTGAGATCTGTGGAAGAAGAACCGGTGGCAAAAGACCACAGCCGTCGCAATTGTTGTCTGCGGTCTGCAGGCACAAGCAACAGATTTTTAGCAACAACAAAAATAGTTCAACAAACAAATCAGGAAAAAAAAAAGCATAACCAACAGAGAGCTTACAGCATGAGGCGGATGCCAAGGCAGCGCAGGTAGGCACAATAGGACGCGCGCAGTCTGGCCTCGAGTGCGGAATCGATCCCATCCCTACGAGACGGAGACCGTCGCTCGATCTCTTCCCGCGACAGCAACGCCCGGGAGGCAGCGCCGCCCGACCGAGGCCTCTCTGACACCGCCGAAACAGGTGCCGGGTGCGGCGTTTGTGGTGGTAGCGGCGGATCCCACCGAGGATCCGGCGCTAGGCGAACCCGCTTCGGTGGTGGTGCTCCCACGGTTGGGTGAGGTCGAGGGGGCAGCGGAAAGAAGCGTTCTTGGAGGTGCGAGAGCGCAAGCGAGTCGCAGAGGGCGGTGCCCGTGACGGCGGCGGCGTCGGCTCCGAAGGGGCGCGCGTGGGACACGGCTCCGTAAGTGTCGTCGTGGTCGCGGCGGCGACGTCGAGTTTTGGTGTGGAAAAGCAAAGAGTCCTGGCGGTACGGGTGGAGGTGGGGGTGGTGGATCGCCGGACGGGCCGGAAAAGATTGGGAGGACATGGCCGACGCAACAGGATTTTGGGAGAGGAGGATCCGACGAGGTAGGGCTGGACGATCCAGGAGGTTGAGAGGAGGATTTTAGGAGGAAGGGAATTGGGAAGGAGGTGCGGTTTGTTTAGGTTATTTACGAGGAAGGAAGAAAATCAAACGATGAAGTGATTCTCGGTTGTTGTACAATCTCTTGTTTACCTACTCCTAAGGTTTCTGTCCACTTTTTCTCATCCGTCGTACGGACGGTGGCCCCACCTGTCGGCACCTCGACCTCTTCCGTGAGACCGTGACGCAGCGCTGCGTGCGGCGTCCGCCCCCTCCCTCCTCAGCCTGTCTTCCTCCCACGAGTTCATGTCTTCCTCTAGCATGCGTGCTGCGAAGAGCAGAGAGAGTGCAGAGGGCCTCGCCGCGCCACTGCGTGCCTCGCCATCGGGAGCGGAGGATCTGGTGGAGCTCCATCGGTAGCCCATGAATCCACACCTCCTCGCCGTGGTGGAGCTCGAGCGGCTGTGCAAGCGTGGAGGCGCGAGGTGGCGGTGCGGCCCTACTCGGCTCGGCTCCTCCCGTCCACCGCCAGCGGAACACGCGTAGCAGGTGGAGAGCAGCCTCCCGCAGTAGTACGCAGCAGCGCGCCTGGAGAGGGAGCACGGGTGGTCGGCGGCGGTCTCCTTCTCCTCGGCCATGGCGCGGGCTGCCCGGAGCTCGAGCTCTCGATTCCACGCCTCCCGTTCTCGATTGCGCGCCTCCCGTTTCTCGACTCCACGCTACTTCTTCCTCGACTCATATCACCGGCCATCCTGCTCCTCCTTCGCCACTCACGTCGTTGAGCACGTGGCCAGCAACAGCAAGGTGGGGAAGGAGGGAGTGGAGAGCAAGCGGCCTGCAGCAGCAGCAAGCGACCGTGCGGGAGGTGGAGGGCATATTTGGAGGCGCTGCAGTGTGAGGAGGGGCGTGCGCGAGCTGGACGGGACGGGGCGGCACAACGTGAGGAAGAAATCGGCGGCGGAGGAGCCAGGGGGCGTCACGACGAGAGAGATTGGGAGAGACCGCGTGGGAGGAGGAGGACCGGTGAAATACCGGAATTTTCTTTTTCCTTTTTTTTGTGGGCATCGAGGCGATAGAAAACGAGGAGGACAAATGAAAAGAGGAAAAAGGATAGGGAAAAAAGGAAAAAAGAATAAACAAAAAGACTCGGAGAGAAAAAATAAAAAGAAAAAAAATAAGAAAATATGGATGGTAGTTGGGATGGTTGAATGAAATATAGGGTAGTTAGTATAAAGGGAGAGATATAGAGGATAAGGAGTGCTGGAGAAATTTATATAGAGGAAGAAATCTCGATGACCAGGACAAAATATTCTCTTAAGAGGAAGCAGACAGAGTAACACGGTGCGAATAGTCTTATGATAAACAAAATCTTAATTATGTTGATCAGCTCTTTGACACTATGTTGACTGTTGAAACTATTACAACTATTTCTTATTTGGCTCTACATTGATTACAATCGGCTCAGTTGGCTCTGCATTGTGTTCTTTTGTCGCAAATTTATATTTGTTAGCATGTTTTAGCAACAAAATCTAGGGTTAACAATAAAGAAGCGAGTCGATTCAAAAATTCAGGTTTTGGAAAATAAATTTTCTGAAATAAGATAAGTCAATATAAGAGAGGCAAGTCGAGTAAATGATGACGACTTCAAAGAAGACCCGTAGCAACGTACGGGCATATGTCCTAGTCTATATCTATATCTATTCTATCTATTCTATATCTATATCTATTCTATTCTATATCTACATCTATTCTACTACTACTAAAAAATTGGAGAGGGTGGTCATCCTCCTGCTTGGTCCTGCCCCTTCGTCGTCCTGCCGGTCGAGCCGCAACGCCTCGCACCAAAGGGAATTCAAATTTTCAACGCCACACGGTCTGACTCCCCTTCCCGTTCGCGCCGTCCACCCCTCGTCACTCCAGATCCATCCCGTCGTCGGACCTCTCATCCGCGCCTCCCTCCCGTCGTTCGACCGGCCCAATCAGAGAGGGCTCCACGCCCAGCTCCGGCCACCATTCCCGGCCGCCAGCCTTCTGTGCTCGTGTTGGATATGTATGCTCTAAAGCCAATTGGATTGGATCCACTAAAGGCCCAAAGGGATATTGATCCATGAGGGATTAGGGTTTCTATTGGGCCTATGAGATAGAAGCCCATTAGTACCCCTATATATACGTGGGAGGGGCTAGGGGTGCCACAACCTTTTGGCCGCCGCCGCCACCCTCCACGCTCGCGCCTCCCGTTGCTCTCGCGGAACTAGCAGTCCGGACCGTGACGCATCCTCCCCGTACGTGTGGATACCTTCGAGGTGCTACGCTTGGAACACAAGGATGAGCCGGACCAGACGGACGTTGCAACTGCACTGCCGGCCACATCGACGCGCTCTCCTACACCGAGACGGTTCCGCTGCATCCGCGCGTCTAGTGGTAACGATATGTGATCTCCTACTCGCAAGGTTCCTGGGTTTACGTGGTAGATTAAAATTGTTTTAGCTAGCCCGTTTCCCTACAGTGGTATCAGAGCCATCTTGCGTAGTTTTTGATCTAGGTCATGAGCATATGAAGATATGCTTGGTTGTAGATGAATTTTGATCGGGTTCGTGATTTTGCTATGATGGTCGTGTAACGAATTGCTCCTATCGGTCAGATATCCGCCATCGGAGTTAAGTCATACATGTAAACCCAATCATGGCTTGATGTAGATCAATGTTATTGGTCGAATCGAATCTAGGTCAGGTCTCAGGCGCATGTGATGTGGGGCGATAGTAGATTGGATCTACTACCGAGCCGATAGAGATGCGAAAACATGCTGTTCGGTAAAACAGCCGTAACTTTTGCATACGAACTCGGATTTTGACGATTTTTATATGAAAATTCATCTACGGAAAATTTTAGATGTGGCAGTGACTGCTTTGCAGTTTCGACGAAATTAGAATGATCCCTCCAATATTTAAGCTTGTGTGCCCTCCCAAACCTTGCACCGTCATGTCTTGTACAATTAGTGGTGGTCTATGAAATTAGGATGCCACTAGTTTTCCTTGACTAGATGGGTTCATATCGGATACTTACTCGCATGAGGTTTGGTTACCTTAGACAAAGTCATCTTAATGGTTAAGGACTTTGGGGCACGAAGGTTGGGCGCCGAGACATAGAGATGTCACCCAACAACAGGAGTCATATGTGATATGATTAGCAAGAGTTGCTTACCGATCTACCATGTCTTCTAGCGGTGATGCTAAAGCTCACTACTCGACTTGTTAGTTGTGGATCCTGAATCACTAAGTATCAATAGAGGGATATTGATTTTAGTGGGAGTAGATTCAGTTAAGAGTTAATTTGATTTACTTCATCATGGATACGTTGTCTTAGTATTTTGCATAAATTTTGTTGTAGATCAATGGCACCAAACAACACACCATTTACTTTGCGGTTCGGTCCTTGAGAAGGACAAACTGAATGGGACTAACTATGCGGATTGGATCCGCAACCTGAGAATTGTTCTCAGGGCTGAGAAAAAGGAAGAAGTTCTAGACACCCCATTACCCGATGAGCCTGATGCTGATGGACCTAGCAACAATAAGCTCGCTTACAAGGCAGCACGTGATCTTGATCTTGAAGTGGGCTACCTTATGCTTGTGTGCATGGAACCCGAGCTGCAAATGCAATTCGACAGCTATGTTGTCTATGATATGATCATAGCTCTCGAGGAAATGTTCCAGACTCAGGCTAGGACTGAAAGGTTCAATGTCTCTAAGGCCTTTGTTGAGAGCAAGTTTGCAGAAGGTGCAGCCGTTGGACCACACGTGATCAAAATGATTGGTTACTCTCAGAGGTTGGAGAAGCTAGGCTTCCCACTTGGCCAAGAGTTGGCCACTGATTTCATTCTTGCATCCCTTCCACCCAGCTATGGGAACTTCATCTCGAACTACCATATGCATGGGGCGGAGAGGGGCTTGAATGAGTTGTGTGGTATGCTTAAGACGACAGAGGCTGACATTAAGAAAGGAGCTAGCGGCCATGTGTTGGCGGTCCAAAACAAGCCCAACTTTAAGAAGAAGGGAAAGGCTAAAGATGTGATCTCCAAGCCAATTCCTGCTCCCAAGCCTGGACCAGAACCAGACAAGCCGTGCTTCCACTGTCATGAACTTGGTCACTGAAAAAGAAACTGCAAGGCGTACCTGGCTTCTTTGAAGAAGAAAGGAAGTAAGGGTACTTCCGGATCAGATACATTGCATGTTTATATTACAGACATTTTCCTCGCTGATTCTTATATCAATTCTTGGGTATTTGATACCGGATCGGTTGCTCATATTTGCAATTCGATACAGGGAATGATAAGAAGTAGAAGCGTGGTACGAGGAGAGGTTGATTTCCGCGTGGGCAATAATGCAAGAGTTGCTGCATTGAGCATCGGAACGATGCAACTTCACCTCCCGTCAGGATTTATTTTGGAGTTAAATAATTGTTATTTTGTTCCTAGTTTAAGTCGAAACATTGTGTCTCCTTCATGTTTGATGAAGGATGGTTATACATTTGCGAGTGAAGACAATGGTTGTGTGATCTCTAAGAACGGCATGTTTGTGGCTTTTGCATCCATTTTGAATAGGTTATTTATTATAAATCTTGATGATGCGTCTATCTATAATGTAAGTGCTAAAAGGCCTCGGCCTAATGATTTATGTCCTACCTATATGTGGCATTGTCGTTTGGGTCATATAAGCGAGAAACACATGAAGAAACTCCATTCTGATGGGCTCCTAACTTCGTTTGATTTTGATCCATATGAGACATGTGAAGCTTGTTTGCTAGGCAAGATGACCAAGGTGCCTTTCACAGGTTTTCCTGAGAGGGCATTAGACTTGTTGGAACTCATACATATTGATGTGTGCGGACCAATGAACACGACAGGTAGAGGTGGTTTCCAATACTTCATAACTTTCACTGATGATTTTAGTAGATATGGCTATGTCTACTTAATGAAGCATAAGTCGGAAACTTTTGAAAAGTTCAAAGAGTTCCGGAATAAAGTGGAAAATCAGCATGGCAAGAAAATTAAGGCCTTACGATCTGATCGTGGAAGTGAATATTTGAGCCACGAGTTTAGCAGTCATCTAAAGAGTTGTGGAATTGTTCCACAGCTTACGCCGCCTGGAACGCCACAAAGAAATGGTGTATCCGAGCAACGTAATCAAACCTTGTTGGACATGGTTAGATCTATGATGAGCCAGTCGGATCTATCGTTATTGTTTTGGGGATACGCTCTAGAAACAGCAGTTTTCACACTTAATAGGGTACCGTCTAAGTCTGTAGTTAAGACACCATATGAGATATGGACTGGCAAGACTCCTAGTTTGTCTTTTCTGAAAATTTGGGGTTGCGAAGCTTATGTCAAGAGACTTATGTCTGATAAGTTAACACCCAAATCGGACAAGTGTGTTTTCGTGGGGTACCCGAAGGAAACTTTGGGGTATTATTTCTACAACCGAGAAGAGGGCAAAGTGTTTGTCGTTCGGAATGGTGTTTTCTTAGAGAAAGAGTTTCTCAAAAGTGAGAAAAGTAGAGAGAAGGTGTAACTTGAAGAAGTTCGAGATGAGCCAATGGGACAAGAATTGACAAGTGATGCTAATGTAGCAGAACAAGTTGATGTACCCGTGGTAGGAGAGACACCGTCACAACCACGAAGGTCGGATAGGGCACGTCGCGCAACCAAAAGGATGAATCTCCTAATTACGGCAGAGGCGACATATTGTTGTTGGACAATGATGAACCTATGACCTACACGGAAGCAATGATGGACCCAGATTTCGAGAAGTGGCAGAGTGCCATGAGATTCGAGATAGATTCCATGGGAGACAACTAAGTTTGGACCTTGGTTAATCCGCCTCAGGGTGTTAGACCCATAGAGTGCAAGTGGATCTATAAGAAGAAGAAAGATATGGACGGAAATGTTCACGTCTATAAAGCTCGACTTGTTGCAAAGGGTTTTCGACAAGTTCAAGGAGTTGACTACGATGAGACATTCTCACCGGTAGCGATGCTTAAATCTATTCGGATTATTATAGCAATAGATGCGTATTTTGATTATGAGATATGGCAGATGGATGTCAAAACAGCTTTTCTAAATGGCTATTTAGAAGAGGATGTGTATATGATACAACCTGAGGGTTTTGTTGATCCAACTAATGCTGGAAAGATATGCAAACTTCAAAAATCCATTTACGGGTTGAAGCAAGCATCTCGGAGTTGGAATATTCATTTTGATGAAGTGGTCAAAGGGTTTGGTTTTCGTCAAAACGAAAAGGATCCTTGTGTTTACAAGAAGGAAAGTGAGAGCGCTGTTGCTTTTCTGATCTTATATGTGGATGACATATTATTGATTGGAAATGACATTCCAATGCTGGAGTCCATAAAGACTTCACTGAAAAATAGTTTTTCTATGAAGGATTTAGGGGAAGCAGCATATATTCTGGGCATAAGGATCTATAGAGATAGATCAAAGAGGCTTATAGGATTAAGCCAAGATACATATATTGACACTATGCTAAAACGGTTTAGCATGGAACAGTCCAAGAAAGGATTCTTGCCTATGTCACACGGCGTACACCTCAGCAAGACTCAGTGTCCTTTGACGCTGATGAGCGAGAGCGCATGAGTAAGGTCCCATATGCTTCGGCAATTGGATCTATCATGTACGCCATGACAGGTACTCGTCCAGATGTCTCATTTGCTCTTAGTGCTGCGAGCAGGTATCAGTCTGATCCAGGTGAGAGTCACTGGACACATGTGAAGGGCATTCTTAAGTACTTTAGAAGGACTAAAGATATGTTCCTAGTCTATGGAGGTGAGGAACAGCTCATTGTAAAAGGTTATACTGATGCTAGCTTCTAAACCGATCCAGATGACTTAAAGTCTCAGTCAGGTTATGTGTTCACATTGTATGGTGGTGCTGTTAGCTGTCAGAGTTCTAAGCAGGAGACTGTGGCCGATTCTACAATAGAAGCCGAGTACATTGCGGCTTCTGAAGCTGCGAAGGAAGGTGTTTGGATGAGGGAGTTCCTCATTGAGCTTGGTGTGTTCCCTGGTGCTTCTAGCCCACTGGAGTTATTTTGTGACAATAGTGGAGCAATTGCACAGGCAAAGGAGCCAAGAAATCACCAGAAGAACAGACATGTACTGCAGAAGTTTCACCTTATTCGAGAGTTCGTTAAAAGCAGTGAGATTAAGATATGCAAAATACATACGGATTTGAACGTCGCTGATCCTTTGACGAAGGCTCTCCCACGGCCTAAGCATGAGGCGCACACAAGAGCTATGGGTATTAGATATCTTCTAGAGTAGCTCTTATGCAAGTGGGAGACTGTTCGAAATATTCCTAGAGATTGTCATAAGATGATGATATTTCTTTGTATCCATGATACGTTGATTGTTTAATGAATATCCATGAAAGGCAACTTGTATTGATTGGAAATTATGTGAATTGTTTGTGGAACTCTTACTTGTATGGTTATTCTAAAATTGTCCCTAGTCATGGTTGATGACTAGCACATTTATTAGTTGATGACTATGTTTCACAAGTCATGGACATGGAGATGTTAAACTAATAGTGTGGGCACATGTATGACATGTGGCTGGATTGACCCAACATGAGACTTTGTAATATTGTTCTCTCTTTGCATAATTTGTATGCTTTGTCCTTAGACTTGAGATTGTTGCTTGTTCTTAAGATGTGAATCGACTTACTCAGGGGCTATCAATTGCTACGCCGTAACTGGGTAGTTATAAAGGTAGCTTTCGGGTTTGTTGTGAAGCTTGCTGTGAGGCTTGGACAGTCAAGATGGGATTTGCCCCTCTCTATAAGAGAGAGATATCTCTGGGCCCCTCGAGTGATCAGATCAAGAAATGCATGGTCGTGCAACGGTTAAAAGTTAACCAGTAAAAGGATCCGATTCACAGTATCGAGAAAGAGTGGTCAGCTTGGAGCTAGACCAAATATCGTGAGGCAATAGGAAGAGCTTGTACATATGTTGTGATGGTTCGTCCGATATGATCTTTACATGCATATAGGAGTTAGTACGTCTTGCTAGAGGCCACTGCTAACTATTGGACCGAGTAGGAGTACTTGGGTCATGTCTATTCGCATGTGAACCCATAGGGTCACACACTTAAGGGGTTGGAATGTTGAAAGGCTTGCCTATATGATTGTCTTTAGTGCAAGTAGGAGACTGTTGGATATGTATGCTCTAAAGTCAATTGGATTGGATCCACTAAAGGCCCAAAGGGATATTGATCCATGAGGGATTAGGGTTCTTATTGGGCCTATCAGATAGAAGCCCATTAGTACCCCTATATATACGTGGGAGGAGCTAGGGGTGCCACAACCTTTTGGCCGCCGCCGCCGCCACCCTCCACGCTCGCGCCTCCCGTTGCTCTCGTGGACCTAGCAGTCCGGACCGTGACGCATCCTCCCCGTACGTGTGGTTACCTTGGAGGTGCTACGCTTGGAGCACAAGGACGAGCCGGACCAGACGGACGTTGCAACTGCACTGCCGGCCACATCGACGTGCTCTCCTACACCGAGACGGTTCCGTTGCATCCGCGCGTCTAGTGGTAATGATCTGTGATCTCCTACTCGCAAGGTTCCTGGTAGATTAAAATTGTTTTAGCTAGCCCGTTTCCTTACAGTTCCAACCAGGAAGCCGCCATCCACGACGCCGCCGCCATCAGCCAGGCGCGAAGGCTTCGCCATTAGCCCGCCCTCTCGCTCCGACTCCCTCCCGAACTGCGTCGTCTGCCCCTCGCCAATCCCCTCTCGCTCCTACTCCCTCCCGTCGTCCTGCGCCAGCGCCATCCGCCCTGCGCCGTCGTCGGCCCTCTCATCCGCGCCTAGAAAGGGAAGCATTTGCTTTATTGATCTTCCATGACCTGACGATTTTGGTGGAGTAGCAGCTGCAAGCAAGGCAAGGAGAATTGAACAAGAGGGAGGAGGTATGCTGTGCATGCATATCTGGTCCAGGTTTTCACCCCAAACATAAATGTCGGCTGATTAGCTGGATATGAAGTACTTAAACTTCTATGATATGGACCATCGAGGGCTAATGGTGGCATTTTAAACATGCTGATTTGCTTTTTATGGTGGCATTTTAATTTTCGCTATTTGCTTTGTATGGACCATGGAGGGCTAATCTGGCATGATAAGAAGTTTTTCCAATTTTAGAAGCATAATTTTTTCATGCACATCTTCTTAATTTCAGTTGTGACTAAATTGTATGTTGGAAACAATACAGGTCATCGCAATAGTTATGGAATTATGAGTTTTAATGGTGACTGATCTCTCCAACCTTCTGCTTCTTGCATCGTACCTTTCTGCCAGTAGTGGAATCTCGGCTGTAATTTTTCTGCTGCAATCAGCCGAGCACTGCTAGCTGCACAGCAGCCTTTTATCCCGCAATTTAGAATCTGGAGAGAGTACTTCGGCTGCAAATCCTCGAGCTAAAGGTCAGTGAACTCACTCCTCTTAATACCACTACTGCTTTTTTTGTGAGCTGATGGAGTGACCAAGTTCTGTTTCTAATGTTTATTAGGGAAATATATATGGAGGATTCAGATAACAGTAGTCAAGGTCGGCAACCGTTTGGAGATTTAACAAATTACACAAATGGAGGTAAGATAGTAAAGAGAGTCGCATACCCCATTCTGCACTATCCTTGCTTACATGGTTGAATATGCTACAGGTGGGCAAAGTCTGTCCAATCCAAAGTCCATGCGTAGTTGATCCTAAAGAACGTAAGCGACAGAGGGAGCGAGCAAGAAATGCGGCGATGACTGAGGAACAAAGGAATGACAAAAATAGGAAGCGTCGTGAAGCACGACGAATAAAGTAATTAATGATTTGGTCCATCTGTGACTAAGCTTGTTTGTTTTATCGTGCCAGCCATTCCAATAGCAACAGACTCGGCACCCAACAACACAAGGTTTCTACTGCACTGCACCCTCCCTTCTAAATTGAGTTTGAATGGACCGTATATGATGATCACTCCTATTGATATACAAGAACCGCCGAACAATGAAACCATTCGAGGTCCGATCACAAGAGCTCGTGCACGACAATTGAATTTACAAGTGAGCTCGTTCTTAAATGTTCCTATTAATAGTTGTGAGAATGATTTACTACCTATTGTTTATAATATGATTAGGGACCAAGGATAAGACCAAGAAACATATGGGGGAAGGCATGGAGTCATGGAGGACCATCAAGGGACGGCCAAGCTACGTGGAGGCCCAATACAATTCGACTTCGAGTCCATCTCGGAGTCCAGGAGTTGCCTTCAGTAAATTTGATGCCCAGGCACATACGGAGTCTGTTTTCGACGATCCACATATGGTTGGAAATAAGATTTCATAGAGCTTCCAATGGCACCGGTTTGATCCTCAAATTCCTTCTGAGTCGTCGGGAATCGTCCGAACAAGATGGCGTCCAGAATCTGTCCCGGTGCTGCGTCACCGTCTTTTGGCCTTTGGGCCGTGTATCATCGTTAAGCCCATTAGGGGTCACGTACAGGGGGTCGACCATGACCTTAGACTCTATTTTACAGTAGCCGCCGCCAAGGTTAGGGCTTGGGTTTTTATTTTAGATCAATCTGTCTTGAACAATCACCGTTCTTCGGTTGTGAAACTCCAACTCGTGTACTTCAATCAATCATCCGCAGATTGTCACTAAATTTCAGAGCTGCGATCTTTCAAGTTCTTGCTGTGTTTTTCGTTTGCACTTGCAGGGATTAGCCTTCTTGGTGAGGTCAACCGGATCGTGACATGGTTGATAACCAGGGATTCGGGTCTTTGGATCTGAAGTCGGATCGGTGTGTCGCAATTCCGCCCAAAAACGAGAGTTATCCTTTACCTGACGGAAGATCGGACCCCTAGTTCACATCAGTATATGCTAACCTGCTATATGTTGATTTTTATTAACTGCCCATATTGTTTTTTAGGGAAATATATATGGATGATTAGTATTAGTCATCGTCGGGAGCCATTTGGAGATTTGACAAATAACACAAATGGAGGTAACAAATAAATAGTCACAACGCCCCATTCCTCACTATGCATGCTTATACGGTTGAATATGCTACAGGTGGGCAAAGTCTGTGCTATCCAAGTCCATGAGAAGTTGATCCTAAAGAACGTAAGGGACAGAGGGAGCGAGCAAGAAATACGGCAATGACCGAGGAACAAAGGAATGAGAAGAATAGGAAGCGTCGTGAAGCACGTACAGTGACCAGCGATTGAAGATGGTTCAGTCGTCCCGAACAAAGAAAACGTTGATCCTGAAAATGAGTGGTTGCAAAGAAATGATTTCTTCTGTCCGAATGTATCCGGCAGGCAAACAAAAGGTATTGTGATCGTGTATATTCATATGTTTTTGTTAATATAGCAGTTATAGCAATTGAGAAACAACCACTATGTCAAATAGGGGTCCACAGCTTAGGGTATGGAGACGATGCCCTCGGTATGGACCCAAGTCAAACCATATCCAATCTGTATGAAGGTACACAACTACTCCTCACGGAGATTTTTCTATATTTTTGTTGATATAATATAATAATAACACCCCAGTGTGCAACAATGTCTGACAAACAGGGAGGAAAAAAATAGGAAGCGTCGAGAAGCCTATCATGCAAAGACACTCGGGGAGAAGTCGACAAGGAGTGAGCATCGGAGGGAGATGTGTAACACACCTTGCCAACTAGAGGAAAGGAAATCTTATAAAAAAAAGAATGAAATCTTTACGTGATAGTAGTTTACACCTTGAATCCATTGCTATCGAGAACCCAAGTTTTGTCCCTGAGCTTATATTCCCAGCTGAGGATCGGCCCAACATAAGCGCACACGATTGGACTATTCCTGTTGTAAACGGGACACCTATTTACGTCTAGTCACAAATAGAACAGAGTATGGATGGTGATACCCCTTCCGAGCACACTGGCCGCTTGATACACAGACAACATGTGACACATGGTGAGAGGCATGCACTGTTAGGGCATCAAAATCGGAAGTTTGAAACAACCTCTTCAAGAAAAACTAATGAGTATGCGGGTGAAGACATCAATGGGCTTGAGACTCCGACTCAGCCTATGATACTTAACAATGGTAACATACTCTTCTTTGTTGCAATCATTGTGTATAATGTATTCTGAACGGCATGCCTCTTATGCGAATGTACAGAAATAATGCGTGAAAACGATGATAGTGACTCGCTACCGAGTTTAGTACCTGTTGATAATGAACACGGTAAATGGAAACTTCTTTGCTACCTATCTCAATATATGTAAACATGCCCATAAAGAATCACGTCTTGTCCTTATTGTATTTGACATAATACATCATTGCAGTCCCTGATACGAATGCAACAACTCAGACATGTCCACCTACTGTTGACGGTACTAAATTTATAGCGCCTTCATGATTACATCTCATTCTATAAGTAATATATGATCTTTGGAAATTTAACCGCAACCATGCTATTTTAAAGGACCGCTGACGATGGATGGTGATGAGGATATCATATTTTTGGATGACGAGGAAGAGGATGAGGGATACCTTTTTGCCGGTCATGGTACACAAAAGTTTAGTTACAATACTTTCAAACATATATATTTCTTAAAAATGGTATAACGTGAAAGTGATCATTAAAACCTAGATGGCGAAGAAGAACATGATGTTCAACATGACAATGTTGATGACAATTACAACGTGCCGGATGTTCTAGATCCATTCGATAAGGTTTATGCCAATGTACCTTCAGAAACGCACATGCTTAAGCCAGTGGAGAACTGTAAGCACTGCAACGCGAAGAAGTTTGAGTCTGAGCCGCCTGGATTCTGTTGTCGTGGAGGAAAGATAGTTCTCTCCACCCCTGACACCCCACCTGAGCTCATGAGGTTGTGGTCAAGTTCCGATGCAGATGCTAGGCACTTTCGTTCGAATATCAAATTTTTCAATGGGCACTTCTCTTTCACTTCCTTGTACTGTCACCTGGATCGTAGGACCACCAACATGAGAAATGGTGGTGTCTACACATTTCGTGCTCATGGCCAAATTTACTATAACGTACGGTCATTTGGTAAAGAGGATGGAGTGGAAGCTAGACATCTTGAGCTCTACTTCTACGATGACGATCCTTCACTTGAGCATCGGTACTCGAAGTTCCGTGAAGAATGCTTACGAAAGGACAAGGAAGTCATTGATCAACTGGAGGGCATCATGCGTGGCAATCCCTACTCGGAACATCTTAGGAGCATGGGGCAGGTTGAACACCTCGAGGATTATCATGTAGCATTAACACCAGACAACATATAATGTGCTTCTCACATCAGAGGTTGCTGCTATCTGGATCGAGGGAAGTGAACGGCGGGGGCAATTTGAGAATAGCGTTGTCTTGCAAGGGAAGGATAGGTCTATACATGGCATTCGATCATATCATGGGTGTTATGACGCATTATCATACCCTCTCTTCTTTCATAGGGGTGAATTAGGGTGGCACAACAACATACCAAATAAGAAAGTCACTAAGGCTCAGGTGGAAGCCGCTCAGGCAACACGCAAGGCCCATGCTAAAGCCTGTTTTGAGGGTAATGGCAACGATGAAGATCTAGGATCTGTTGGCTACAATTGTGTGTCAGTGCCTGACTACTACTGCTACAAGTTCCAAATGAGGCCAGGGATATTCAACCCAATACTCTTTGGCAAGCGCCTCTTCCAGCAATTTGCGGTTGACACATACATAAAGATTGAGAGCTCACGTTTGGACTACTTCCGAAACAACCAGGACACTTTAAGGGCTGACTTATACAAGGGACTTGTTGATAGTTTGAATGCTGGTGAGGAAAAGGCTGATGCTATTGGGAAGCGTACTGTATTGGGTACGACATTCATCGGAGGCCCACGTGATATGAGGAGACGGTACATGGACGCTATGGCCCTGGTGCGGAAGTATGGTAAACCGGATATCTTTCTCACCATGACGTGCAATCCTAATTGGGATGAAATCAAGAATGAACTTTACCCCGGTCAAGTACCTCAGGATCGTCCAGATCTCGTCACTCGGGTCTTCAGGGCGAAGCCCGAGGAACTAAAGAGAAGGTTGTTGAAAAGGAACATACTTGGTATGGTTCGGGCATATGTGTACGTTGTCGAGTTCCAGAAGAGAGGTTTACCACATGCCCATTTTCTGCTAATCATGCACAGAAAGTTCAAACTCACGTGTCCCGAGCAGTATGATCGTCTCATCTCAGCGGAGCTCCCAAACAAGAAGAAGTACCCTGAACTATACAAGATGGTCACAAAGCATATGATGCATGGCCCTTGCGGATCGTTGAATCCTACAAGTCCATGCACCACGGGACGTGCTTCATGCAAGAACCGTTACCCGCGTCCTTTCTGTGAGGTAACCTCCCAAGGCAAGGATTCATATCCCGTTTATAGACGGCGGGATGATGGGCAGATAATAAAAGTTCGAGGCCATGAGCTGAACAATCAATGGGTCGTCCCTTACAACTCATACTTCTTGCGCACATTCAACTGTCACAGTAATGTCGAGGCATGTGGGAGCATTAAATCTGTTAAGTACCTATTCAAGTACATATACAAGGTGATGAACCCACAGAGAACTGGAGTGCCCGATCTTTCGGTGAGTGAGGGATAATTTCGATTGGTGGGAGGTAACCCTCACGATCCGACTACGACGAGCGAACCCGAAGCGCCAATGCAATCGCTGAACCAACTCCCTGTGGTTACCGATCCTGTGGAAGCAAAATTAGCCTGATCACGAAGATTAATTCCTGTTACGTAATCGAAAAATGAACAAGAATAAGAGGCGAGCAATTTATGTATCACTCGAAGGTGGAGTTCTAAATTACACGAGGTTAGTTCGTATTTGCACGTGATCCGATCTATCAGAGGCTAACTTGTAAAACAAAACTCAAGTCTCAAATGAAAGGGAGCCTCTATCTAAATAGAGGGAGGCAGGTGGGGGCGCATGCCCCCTGGCGGCCAGGAGCCCCGCATGCCCCTAGGTGCCCAGGGGGCACATGCACCTGGTGGCACCCAACCCTAGTTGGGTCAGCATCCAACCCTAGTTGGGCCAACATCTGGTCTTCTGGGCCTCCATCTTGGTGACTCGAATTGAATTAGTCTTGTGCTTCCTTCATGACTTGGACAACCTTGTTGAACTCCTCCTTCAAGATTGTATGACCCAATAAAGGTCATTTGCATTTGCATTTGGGATGAGGCTTCGATGCCAACAGCCTATGGGACATAATGGATCGACCGGATCTGCCGTTTGGTGGGAAGACTATTGTGTTCGGTAGAGATTTTATGCAGGTCCTGCCAGTGGTCCGAAGGGGGTCGAGGGCTTAGATAGTTGATGCCTTGCTGCGGAGGTCATATCTTTGGGATAACACGCGTCATCTAAAGTTGGTGCGCAACATGCGGGCCCAAAGTGACCCATGGTTTGTGGAATATTTGTTGCGCATTGGTGGTGGTAGTGAGGAGGTTAACTCTGAGGGCAATGTCCGTCTACCAGATGAGATTTGTGCCGTATACGACGGATGGCAAAAAGCTTGGTAGACTCATCCAATGCATATATCCAAGGCTCAATGAAAACATGACAAACAAAGACTACATCACATCGAGGGCGATTGTCTACACGTAACGACTGGGTGGACAGGATTAATATGAAGATGATAGGGATGTTCCAAGGGGGAGAGATGGTGTACCATAGTTTTGAGTCTGCAGTAGATGACCCAAATAACTACTACCCAGCTGAGTTCCTTAACACTTTGACACCTAATGGTTTGCCTCCGCATGTGCTAAAGCTAAAGGTCAGTTGTCCAGTCATATTGCTAAGGAAAATAAACCCTGCAAATGGACTTTGCAATGGTAAGAGGTTGGTGGTACGAGGTTTCCAAAGAAATACCATTGAAGCGGAAATTGTGTTAGAACATGCTGGAAAACAGGTTTTCCTACCTCGGATACCATTGTGCCCGTCAGATGACGAGATGTTTCCATTTCAGTTCAAGAGGAAGCAGTTTCCTATCAGGCTGAGCTTCGCCATGACGGTCAACAAGTCACAGGGCAAAACTATCCCAAATGTGGGTGTTTACTTGCCTGACCCTGTACTCTCATGGTCAGTTGTATGTTCTAACGCCATAAACGAGGTAATGTGAATATCAATATTGAACACCTTCTTTCTTATAATTATTATTTTTAAATATATATTGATTATGAACTATCGTCATGATTAGATTTTGATGTGTGCCATGGATTATGTGCTGGGTACGAATGTTCAACATCATCTTGTGGCGTTGCTCAGGGTTGTTAACATATGGTTGCATAGAGAATCACCATTATGCATGCGCCTATTGTGCTCGCAATTTTGTACTGTTTTTTTTACATTCAAATGTATATCTCATGCTTCTTACCATTGTTATTTTGGAGTTTTGGATATATTTGGTACTGGCTAAATGAATACACAGATTGGACATGTAAGATGACGCAGAAAGTTTTGAGTAGATTTGCTACCATTGTTTTTCTAGCTACGTAGTTGTTTTTGCATGTACTCATGTGTTCATAATTCAAAGGTTATGCAGAAGAATTTTGTCATTGATGTACTTACAAACCTTTTTGAATAGTAAAAAATCTATGCATAATATCGGTGATAATGGTATGCCGATAAATTATTTAACCACTGTGTCTGTTGATTCAGGGAACGGGACATACGAATGTCCCACAACACATATGTTTCATGTGTTGCTTCTTTGGTTCGCATGGAGGTCACAGTGCAGGATGGAACCGAAGGATTTTCGGTTTCAGTCTCCCATTAAGCCAGTGGTACCTTTTCATGCTGAATCTCATGTTTTAATGCGGCTCAGTACAGGAATAGCACTAAGCTATTATGCTCTGCAATTTTTTTTATTCAGGTGCTGTTACTGTCATTATGCTGAGGTTAAACTTCATTTGAAATGTTTTTTTTGTCTTTTCTTAAAACTATAACATGTTTGTCTGCATCCTAAACCATTATAGTCGCATGGAACGTACATGTTGCCATTTCTCTAAAGAAACAAGGGATGATCTCTGCATTTGAAATTTTTCCTCATATTGTTATGTCTAATCAAACACAAACATGATCTGATTGATGATGATCTTTTAATTTATGTTACTTCAGGTGTTCAATGAAATAAACAGCAGGGAAATGCAGAAGATTAATGTTATCCATGGTATGTTCATAGCCGTGACAGTCGCATTTCAAGTGGTTATCAAAGAATTTCTGGCACTTAGTAACAGCATTGTTCCTCATAATTGGCAGCTTTGGTTGGTAAGTGTCGGCCTTGGTTCCATCAGCTTGATTGTTGGCATCATCTTGAAGTGCATACCAGTCAAATCTGATGAAAATCCATCAAGTCCAAATGGCTACTTGCCGCTTTCTAGTGGTCGGGATAACATATAGCTGGAGAAGAAGGATTGGCAAAAAAATGTTAAAAACCATCAATGCACCACGACTACCTTATATTTTGAGCCCTGTTTGGGATAATTAATTAATAAACCACTTGTTTTGCAAGGCCATCGCACTGTGTTTTTTAACAATTGTTTTGCTTTGGTGAATCGGTGCTTGGGTGATTGGATATTTCAATTAATTGTTTTGTTATCTATATATCATTGAATTTGTGTCGTTTGTGATGTTTTATGTTCTTCGTTATATAATTCTGTATCACCCGTAGCGACGCACGGGCACTATACTAGTCGAAGGATGTATTACTGATTTGTTTGACGGATTTGCTACTGACGGAGGGTGCAACAGTTCGAGCGAGGGTGCGTTTACATTAGGAAAGATTCTCGAAAAAGCACTGTAGACTACAAAACAGATTTCGAAGAGTGGGAGGGGATGAATAAGAAAAAGTTAGATAAATAGTGTTTTTTTAGGGAGTGAATCTAAACGCAGCCTAAACATGCCATATGTCAAATTCTGCAACATCCAGTTGAAAGTTTGGAACATTACGATATTCAAGCGAAACATCAAACATCAAAAACATCCCCAAGCATAAACATTTAAAATATTTATTTACAACATGTAGTTGAAAGTTTGAAACATTACAGTGAAACATACAACATCGAAATATCCCCAAGCACAAAACATTGTAACATCGAAAATATTTCAACATTGAAACATTGCAACAAAATCAAATTTTGCAACATCCACGTAAACATTGGAATGTTGAAACATTGCAACAAGCGTCCATTCACATCTAAATCTTCAACAGGGCAACAATGCAACAGAGGAGAAGGAACCGTTGCTTGCCACCTCCGACATCGGTATCGCCTCTAGTACCTCAGTCGGCAGAGGTCCTAGGCCGCGCGGCTCGCCCTCGCCGCGGCCCACAAGGAGGTTGCCGCTAGCCCTGCTCCGCCGCCGTAAGACGGAGCCAGGCGAAGCGACCAGCGCCGCTACGCCACCGGCTAAGGCCATGCGAGTGTGCATACGGCTTCGGGGAAGGAGTCGAGGTCACCGAGGGGAGGAGGTCGCGGGGTTGCCAATGGAGCGCAAGAGGAGGAGGCGCAAGAGGAGGAGGCACATGGGAGCTACCAGCTCGGAGCTCCCACCGGTGCCAGTGCAGGTGCGTCCTGTAAAGGAGAGTAGTTCCAATTCGAGGAGACAACCGTGGATGCTAGGTGAAGGAATCAAGAGGATAAGAACGAATGGGGTGGGGCTGTCTCATGGACGTGTGTGGACTAGGGGGTTGCCATTGTCCGATATTTTACTGCCACCCGAACATCCGAGCCAGAGCATTACTGTTTGTCTAAACTAATTGAACCTTCATACCTGTCTTAACTAGCCGATTCCAAGCAAGCTCGTCTGAGTTGTGTTTAGTATCAGTAATGCTAGGACTCATACGTCTGGCCACTCCCCATTCCACCGGACAGATCATCAACCGTTCCTGCTTTTGAACAAGTGCAACATTGATGCTTCGTAGATGTTGCAAGATTAATTCCCTCGATGTCGCATCGTGGATGTAATGTTGCATCTTTCCCGTCCGACGCTATGCCCGGACATGGTGGATTTTGGACTGGTGCAACATCTGTGTTTCGCTGATGTTGCAAGTTTTCTCCTTCAATGTTGCACTGTGGATGTAATGTTGCATCTCTTCAACCGTTCCCTTGTTGATCATCAAATCGGTGCAACATTAGTGTTTGCGATATGTTGCAACATTTCTACCATCTATGTTGCGCGAATATTGATTGTTACAACTCTTGTACCGTGCATGTGTTTCAACCGCTCCCGTGATTGTATTTTAATCTGTACATTTGAGCAATGCGGCGGCACCGAGTGTTGCGGATTTCACTCCGATCATGTTGCACCGTAGATGAAATGTTCCAACTCTTGAACCATACACTTGCAGTTGTTTCGATTGGTGCAACATCATAGTCATGCGACGGGCCGAATGTTGCACATTTCACACCGATCATGTTGCACCATAGATGGAATGTTCCTACTCTTCAACCATGCACGTGGAGTTGTTTTAGTCTGTGCAATATTGTAGTCATGTGGTGGCACCGAATGTTGCACGTTTCATGCCGTTGATGTTCCGCCATCGATGAATTGTTGCAACGCTTCAACCGTGCAGGTCATTCAACTATTCCCGTGCTTTTGTTTCATTTGTGGTTTGCCGTTCCCCCGAATGTTTCAAATTTGCATCAGCTAATGTTGTGCCTCGCTCGTATGTTGCAACTTGCAAGCTCCCCACGATCGTTGTTGCGCCAGCACAAAAATTGTTTCAAAAATCACTTTGATGTTACATGCAACATGCAATTGCAACATCGTCCGCCGCTGCGCCCAGACGTCAGACGTCCGGGTGCTAGCAGTTCCGTTTTAGTATTTTTCTTTACACCAATCCTAAGTAACCCCATGTTGTCACTAAATTCTTATCAATCCGACGTCATTTCGATCCCATCAGCCAGCCAACTTGATTTCAGCCGATGCCTCACCTTCAGCCGATTTAGGAAAAAAAAACCCGAGCTTAGTCAGCCGATTTTGGACCAGGGGCGGAGCTGCCTTATGCCATTGGGGTCCGGCGACCCCAACGAAAATTACCAAAGCAAGTGTTAAACACTGTTTAGCACTGTTTATCCAAGTGATTGACCCCAGCGTTTAGTGAAGCAGACCCCGGTGGCTAATTGTTCTGGCTTCGCCCCTGTTTCGGACTAGCAGCCGATTCACTATTTTCGCCCGTGAACACCCTTTCACAACTGAGTCAACCTTATACCTACCATTGAATACTTTTCTTTTTGTCCTCTAGTGTTTGGTAGCTTCTCTAGTCATGGATACCTGGCCACTCTTTGACGTCGCCAAGAATAGCATGACGGCTCCTTTCTGCCTGCTCTATGACATGTCTACTAGGGCTCTCCTATTGTCCCATTCATCTTGCCATTGGTAGCGCCAACATGCAAACCCGCTCAAGCGACCACACCGTTGACTCAATCACCCAAGCCTTCCACCGAAAGCCTTCCCTGATTCTTTATATACTCAACCAGCGCTCCTTCTCTTTCATGTGCCAACTCCATTGTTCCTCTGTTCTTACTTCTTCTACTGTAATACCTGCGAGTTTTCCATTGCCTAAGCTTGAGAGTTTACACCATTCCCTCTAACGTTTCCACCGGTGTACATGCTCTCCATCTTGAAGTTCTTCCTTGGTAAGCAACCTTGTGTCCTCTGAAAGGATCAAGATGCCTAAAGGGGGGTGAATTAGGCTTCTACAATTTTTAAAGTAATAAATAATCCAATGCAATAAGCTAATTCACCACATGTGCCTACAAGGTTTGTGTGCCTACCTAATTGACAAAAGGAGTTTTGCAACCTAGTTCCAACCTAATCTAGCATGATAAGTCTAGGAATTGAAATAGGGAAGGTACACTTGCACAAAGTAAAGAGAATAATAGAAAGCCGATTTTTCCCGAGGTATCAAGGAGTCGACAACTCACCCATAGTCCTCGTTGGAGCACCTCCGCAAGGGTATAGCTCCTCCTTGATCCGCGCAAGGATTAAGTGCTCTCGTAGTGGATATCCATTCCCCACTTTGGGACAATAGATTCTAATATAGTGTACACCTTCTTGGGGCTTCACACAATGTCCTTGTCTCACCAAGATCACCACCACCAAGCCGTCTAAATGATGTCGATCACTAAGAGTAACAAGCTGAAAATCTTCACTTGACCTACACTAGACCAAGAGCTAGATAAATGCACACTTGCTACTCTCCAAGCACTAAAGAGAGTTCTTAATATTCTCAAACTAATAACTCTAATCAAACCAAGTGCCTCTCTTGCCTTTAAAGCCACTCAAATCTTAGGAGCACATTGAATTTCGTGTGGCAAGAGTGCTCAAATGTGGGAGAAGAGAGGCTATAACTAGCCCACCCAAATCCCCTAGCCGTTAGTGCTGACGTAGAGGGACCGACTGATTGGGTGCCCTCTAAAGGTGACCACCGAATCACTCGGTGCCTCCTTTGATTTTGAAATCCAACAACTAGCCACAGAGCACCGATTGATTTGGTGTTGTTGACGCGAAAAGTCAGGAAAGACCTTTACGTGCTAGCACACGAAATCGGTTGTGACCATGGATGTAGGGCGTGTGAATCAATTTGACCTGTTGATTGACAAGCAAATTGGATGTTAGATAACAAAGCGAAATCGGCTGGGATTCTAATTTAGCGATATAGTTAGAATCGGTAGTGAATTCCGATCTACGATAATGAACCGACTAGATCAACCGATCCGATGCGAAGAAAAGTAAAATTACTAAAATGTAACCTAACAAGCTAAGTACAGAAGCACCTAGAACAGATCTAAACGACTATAACGGATCCGATATTGACAAGTAGATAAAAGCCGAATAAAAACCGATTCTAAGCTGGATAAAGATTGAATAAAATCTAAATGAAGTAACAACGATACGCAGGGTACTAAAGCCTAGATATCTATTCGATAACCGTCGAATAACTCTAAACGAAGAAATAACGATGCCCCAGTTGCTAAAGCTTAGATCTTACCCAGTAATACGAGACTTACAGGCAATCCTTGAGATCAAGACCACCCTCGACGTGCCCAGAAGAACTCAGAAAAAGAAAAAGGACGAAGTCATCGACAATGTATGAAATTACATAAAAGTAGATGCGAAAAGTTGTAAAGGTTTTTTGGTTGTTGGTGTGTACAGACCTCTCATGACCATGCAGGGCTGCTATTTAAACTCTGAAAACTACGACTCCTAGCTGATTATGGCAACATAAATTGACAAAAAAGAAAGGACGCTTTACAAACTTTTACGACTTGGACTGTAAAACAACCAACTCTTTTATCTCGGTCCATCTTTAGATTGACCGGTGGTCTTCTCCACCCGAGTTTCTCCACGTCGCCAACCCTCCATGCCGTTCTCCGATCTTGGCTCGAACTCTGACGCGCTCTTATCTTTTGGTCGTACTTGATTCCCGTCAGACTCCGATGCCGATTCGAGTTGACCCCTTTTCCTTCTTTCCTCCACGGATTCTGATTTGCTTCATATCCGTCTTATCTTGACACCAAGGCAAACTGTCAAAAACCGATGTCAACACATGCCCCCTAGTTTCGAGATACAATTCCGATTTTGTCTCGAAACTATCGATTTCGATTTCCTCGAAGCTTTCTAGGTCAAAGCACTATTCTCCTTCTTACCCCTGGCGAAACCTATATAAGGCCAAGCCTTCTTCTCCCAATCATCTTCTTCACGGAGCCGCCTCGGCAACGTGTCTCTTCTCTTGAAGAACTCCTAAACTCCGCTGAGCATCAAGACCATCCTCAACTCCAGAATGTTGAATCAACTTAAACCAGCGCCGCTTCTCCCTCGATGGCATCTCTCACTAAAGTCCCCGAGGTAATATCTCATCTATTCTCTAGATTTGGAATTTTACTGTTAGTAGATCTACTTTTTGACTTGAAGTAAAAACTCCCGTAGGTTTTGCATGACAACATCATCATCCCAGTAGAGAATAAGCCTGGCTTCACCATCTTAGGTCCAGTTGGTACCTCAGATCCAACAAAATTTATCAATCAAGAAACCCAAAGGCTGCCTTTTAAATCTTTCAATTCAGAACAAGATCGGTGCAACGTGTTTAGGTCTTGGCCAACCCTACCCATAGGATGGAAAACTTGGTATCAAAGGGTTGCCAAGGCAAAGAGAGACGAGTGGGAATCTAATGACTTGGTATCAAAGGATCTTTCCTTGGCTGAAATGGATCGGCATGAACCTCTACTGGCTGCCATTTTATATTTTTGGTCAGATGCCTTGAATGCTTTTTTATTCGGACATGACCCCATGACATCCACATTGGCCGATGGTTTGATGCTCACTGGCCTTAACATATCATAATAGGACACCTTCTTCAATCTTCCAGCTAAAACTACCCATAAAATCGACACCAGGAAAATCGGGGGTTGGAAAAGGATACATTGATCTTGATCGGTATTCCAAGAAGGAAGGATCGATGAACATTAGGGAGCACTCAGCTTTCCTCGACATGTGGCTTGAACACTTTGTTTTCTGTGGAAAGGCAGTGGGCCTGGCTTTTCACTATTAGCGTCTGACAGAACTTTGGCCCAATGAAACAATTTTGCTGTGGGAAAGCACCTCTTGGGATCGGTATATAGCCTCCTTCACCAAGTTTCGCTCCAATTGAGAACAAAGCAGCATATTGGCAATCTTGGAGGCCCATGGTGGTTCATCAACTTGTGGCTGAACATGCACATGCATAATCTATTGAATAACACCGTGATTAGCAAAGTATTCCCAGCCGATCAACTTGAAGAAGGAGAGGCAGATGGACATCAATGTATGTCATTTGGTGAAGCCGCCTCAAGTTTTTCGGGTGATCGGCTTCCTTCTACTCGCACAGCCGTGTATTTCAGAGGTTTCTGTATCAGGCATAAGGAGGAATCCATGCCATGGCATGTATATGAAGACGCCGATTATCATTTCGAGCTTCCTTTCAAATTCCGATTTGACAACATTGATTCTGATAATGATAGTCAAAATAATTTCAAGGAAATCATCACTCCTCGGGTACTTCCTGCAAACATGTTCTTGGGGAAGACTCACCAGTCCTTCGAATATTACCATCCAGCTATGGTTTCTCACCAAATTGGTTTTGGTCAAGGGCCAATCAAGCTATATTTGGCCGATTTAGTGAAACTTCGAGATCTCCTTCCACCAGCCTTAACTTATGACAGGCTGAAAAACTTATCACACTTTGGTGATTCTATAGATTTATCTTCCTGAAGGTTTTCAAGTTTCACCATGGTTTCTTTCAAAACCTGGTGGCAAGAATTGAGGTATCACCTTTTCTGTCATCCAGCACAAGTTTATTGCCTGCTTCTCAACCCAAACTTCGAGTCCAACGATCAAGTAAGATATTTTTCGATTTTCATCTTCTTTTTGTTGATCTTGAACCCTTTTCTCCTTTAACATATATCTTTGATTGAAGAATGTGTCAGTCAATCTTCTACTGCCAGTAACAACGGGCTTCCAAATGACTATTTGCTAGCATCGGATAATCCTTACATTGTATCTTCTGGGCCATCGGTTAATGATGTTCCCACTGGTCCGAAAAAGATATTCAAGAAATAGGAAACCAAAGCAACAGAACCGATCGAGAACAAGAAGGGCGTAACAAACCCTCGCAAGGAAAATTGCAAGGGTGGCTACACGTAAAGTATCGGTAACAGAAGTAGCGAGGCGTTTAGCCTAAGCCATATCCAATTCATTTACACCTCTGACTGAATCAGGTACAACTTCAATCATCTCTTTGAACACCGATTTCATTTCTTCGTGTTATAACCGATTCGTTTTAGGTGAAACAGAAACGTTCGCAAGGAAAATCCGATTCTTTCAGAGAATCTTCCCGATCACTCAAAATCAGATTTAGCAGCATCATAGGTATTAACAAACTTTATTTTACCTTGTTCATATTTCACTCTCTTTACTTCCTCTTTTTATACAGACATCTATTCATGAGAATCCTTGGAATCAACATTGGTAGTCCCATCAACATCGGCAGTAGCAATCCAATCGGGGAACACTTAGATGGATCCTCCATCTTTGCTGCTTTCCTCAGAAGCAAATAATCCACCTCGATCGGAATCGCCTGATATCCAAACTTTGGGAAGAATCCAAGAAAACATTGCTGTGGAATTACAAATCTTTATCCCTTAACTTCCTTAGTTAACCCACCTTGATTCTTATGTTAATTTCTTTGTATTAGGAACAACCAGAAAATGTTCCAATCGGAACGACAACCACCGATTCTCAAATAAGACAGCCTCTCCAGCCAACTTAGTTTGATGAAATCAATCTGAAGCAAATATAAACTTGTCTTTACCTTTTCTTCCTTTGAATCTTACAGATAACTAATATCAATTTTAATCTGGCACAGGACACTCCCATGAACAACGCTCTTGAACGAGAGAATGCAAGCCCCTCAACAACTGAATCAGCAAAAATTTCCGATTTGACTAAGGCAAACCTTCAAGAGATGCTAAGGCAAAAATTTCCGATTTGACTAAGGCCAGCTAGTGATGAATGTCGTTCCAATCCGATCAATCTTCAACAATCTGCACAATCAAATAACAGAATCAGTAGAAGAAGCTCTCGTCCCAACAACTTTTATAGAGTTCAATCGATTCCAGGTAGTCAAGGCCCAGAAGAGGTTAGCCGATCGTCTTGCTTACGAGAAACTTTCCCAAGATCAAGAGCAATACAAGGCATACATACTTAACATCGATCACCAAATCAGAACTTTGGGTCAAACAGAAGAAAGCTTAGAAAAGACCAAATCTGATTTGGAGGCTAGTGATGAGGACGTCACTCCTATTGATATACAAGAACCGCTGAACAGTGAAACCATTCTGTTGATGACCAAAAGTTGCAGCAAGCCGATCAGGCTTGGCCGGTTGTGCCCTGTAGCCGATCCTGCAAAACGATAGGAAGTCTGACCGTCTGTAGGGATGGTCTAACCACCTGTATGAAAGTTCCCAAAATATGAATTGGACTCCACCATTGCATGGGCCTCATCGAGATGATCAAAATGCATATCTGGATCGCCCGATTTGGTGTCCGGATGAGGGAGTTATGGCTCTGGCAAGAAGCAGTGCTGCACCCAGCCGGTTAGACTGCCAGTACAGGGGGTTAGACTGTCTGTGGCAGTCCTATTCCGAGTTAGAGTTGTATTTGATGGGATTTTCTTATGTAATTGACTCCCCACAGGTACAGACCTCCCCACCCTATAAATATAAAGGGCTATGGCCGATTGAGAGGTATCCAATCTAATCGAAACTCACTTTTACTTTTATCCTCAAACTCTAATCTTTTCCAATCTCCCTTGCTGTCCATCATGATCTCCACGGCCATTGATGGCGTCCTAAGGCTTGCTGGTCGACCTAGGGCACGTCCGGTGACGTCCACGCCCTGATGGGGCCCCTCCCACGTGTGAGCATCGACAACCTTTGCTAGTTTGCTCGTAAACTAGTCGTTCTTCGCCACGAAAGTGCGTTGGTTATCTCTTTGTTGGTTTGGTCGTAAACCTACCCGTCCACCACCACGTAAGTGTGGTAGTTATCCATCGAACGATCGATCTCATGGCATCTCAACTACGGGCGGTCTGACTCCCTGTAACGGGCGGTCTGACCCCCTGGTGGTCTGAATCCCTGTACAGGCGGTCTAACCTCCTATCGCCCAGCATCAATTTGATCCGTTTGCGATCCGGGCGATCTAGCGCTCTCGTGTGTTGACCATAAAAGGCGTCAACACATTCAAGGTCCGATCACAAGACCTCGTGCACAACAATTGAATTTACCGGTGAGCTCATTTTTAAATGTTCCTATTAATAGTTGTAAGAATGGTTTACTACCTATTATTTATAATGTGATTAGGAACCAATGAGAAGACCAAACAACACATGAGGGAAGGCATGGAGTCGTGGGGGACAAGCAAGGAACAACCAAGCTTCATGGAGGCTCAATACAATTCGACTTCGTGTCCACCTCGAAGTCCAGGAGCTACCTTCACTAAATTTGACGTCCAAGCCACATACGGAGTCCGTTTTCGAGGATCCACATATGGTTGGAAAGAAGATTTCATAGAGTCTTCAATGGAACCAGTTTGAGCCTCAAATTCCTCCTGAGTCGTCGGGAATCATCTGAAAAATGTGGCGTCCAGAATCTGTCCCGGTGCTGCGTCACCGTCTTTTGGCCTTTGGGCCATGTATCGTCGTTAAGCCCATTAGGGGCCGCGTCCAGGGGTCGACCACGACCTTATACTCTATTTTACAGTAGCCGCCACCAAGGTTAGGGTTTGGGGTTTTGCTTTAGATCAATCTGTCTTGAACAGTCGCCGTTCTTTGGTTGTGAAACTCCAACTCGTGTACTTCAATCATTCATCCGCAGATTGTCACCAAATTTCAGAGCTGCGTTCTTTCAAGTTCTTGCTTGTGTTCTTCATTTGCACTTGCAGGGATTAGCCTTCTTGGTGAGGGCAATCAGATCGTGACATGGTTGATAACCAGAGGAATCGTGGTGCTAAGATTGCAGGGATTCAGGCCTTTGGATCTGAAACTGAATCGGTGTGTCGCAATTCCGCTAACCTACCCCCATTACCAGATTACAAGTCGTGCCACCCCATTACTCGGCTTGCCCTCACTAGCTGCCTTGCATGAACTCTCACCGCGCTAGCCCTAGATAGGTTGCAAGCCGCCTTGCGCCTTTCGCCTTGCATCGCAGGCCTCCTTTGATCCATCTGGCGATTACCTATTGCTGCGATTACATCTTGCTTATATTAGATACCAGGGAGGATTTGTGCCCCTGAGTGTTTGCTGAGACGCTTTCACTCGGTGCTCCGTTTGGGCTGAAATTTTTACAGGAGCTTATGTACACCATGGTAGAAGTAGCACATACACACTTATGTATAAGGGCCAGAAAATTACTTTCCACCCAATGACCCCAGCTGAAATTGTACGGGCTGATAAAGAACGACTTGCTTCACATGATGTCGCTGCCCCAATTGAAAACACGCCTGCCATGCTTTGCAACTAAATCAGATCTATATGATATTGATGCTTCTATTATGCAGGATTCAACGTCAAATCGACAACCTCGAAACCTCCTTGGATATAGAAGAAGCTCGTCTTGCTGGCTTGAAGAACAGAAGGAATCAACTTATGTAAGAACTTGAGGCAACCAACCGTGCAATAACGAGATCTCAAACTTTTGTTGACAGCACTTATGCTTCCCTCAACACCAGAGACCAAACCATAGATGCTCATGAGCAGCATGAAGCCCGTATGCAGGCAATCCAGACGCCAGCTTTTTTGAATTCCCTGTAATTTTATATATTTTTGCCATAAGGGCGATCAGTGGCGGAGCAAGGATTAAAATTCACCTATGGCGAACCTACTAGGGCTGTCATTTGTATTTAAAATATAATTCACCTATGCATCCTTGAGTAGTAGTATTAGTATGGAAAAATCTCTTTATACTTACAACTGAAAACATTGAATACATCATATATCAAAATTAGCAAATATGGTATAGCAATATATGCAAGTAGGGTTGAATTAATAGATGTCTGTTCCTCTCACCTTTTAATTTTTTCCGATCTTGCTGGCATCTGACGTTGGGCGCCGGCGCCGGCTGCAGCGCCATAAGGGTCTTGGGAAGGATTGGGTTTCCATGCTATCGGGGTTGACGCCGCACTGGCCCTGTTATCCGTCCGCCGCTATTACGGGCTAACGGCATCTTGCGGAGGCGCGGAGTGGCCTGCAGGACGATGAACCGACGCGAGGAAACACCGAAACACGGAGGCAGAAAGCGAAGGGGCGAGTGGGCGACGCCGCCGCCGCCTCTGTCCGTGCGTCAATTGGTTTTGACGGTTCTGATATGTTTCAATCGTGGGCCTGTGCGGAGAGAAGTGGGCTGATGACGGTTCAATTATCTAAAGGCCCCAAAGCCTAAATGTTATCTTCTTCCTCACGACCAACAAAGCCTAGGACCAGACCTGCAGTGCATCCATGGCGCTGGCTCAGGGGATCTGCCGCGCGGGGAAGAAGGGAGTTCGTTGGCCGGCAGGTATGGCGGCCGCCAGAGCTCGCCATACTGGTGGCTCCGCTACTGAGGGCGATGCATAACGCATCTGATAGAGCTGGAGTGCCCGATCTTTTGGTGAGTGGGGGATAACTTCGATTAGTGGGAGGTGACCCTCACGATCCGACTACGACGAGCGAACCCGAAGCGCCAATGCAATCGCTGAACCAACTCCCTATGGTTACCGATCCCGCGGAAGCAAAATCAGCCTGATCACGAAGATCAATTCTTGTACGCAATAAAAAACGAACAAGAACGAGAGGCGAGCAATCTATAAATCACTCGAAGGTGGAGTCCTGAATTACACGAGGTCAGTGCGTATTTACACGTGATCCGGTTTAGCAGAGGCTATCTTGTAAAACAAAACTCAAACCCTATTGTGGCGGCGGCTACTGAATATATAGGGGATAGGGCGTGGCCTACTCCCTGGTCACGCTCCTATGGGCTCCAACACGATACACGGGCCAATGGCCCAAAAGACGGTGGCGCAGCACCCTGGCAGATTATGGACGTCCACTTGCTTCGATGATTCCTGTTGACTCAGATGGAGTTTTGGCATGAGACCAACGCCATTGGAAAGTGTGTCTCCTTAGCTTTCCATCATATATAGAACGCCCAAAACAAACTCCATATGTGGCCGTGGCAACCAAAACATCATGGGTTGCTCCTGAACTCCGAGATGGACTCGAACTTGAGGTGTTTTGGGCCTCCACCTTGGTGACTCGAATTGAATTAGCCTTGGGCCTCCTTTATGACTTGGACAATCTTGTTGGACTCCTCCTTCGCTAATGCATGACCCAAACATGGTCGTATGCATGTGTGTCATGTCCTCATCATCCTCCCCTTCTTGAGAAAAAGCCGTCCTCGGCGTCGATTGTACTTGAAACCGATCCTGCATGTTCTCATCATCCTCCCCTTCTTGAGGAAAAGCCGTCCTCGGCGTCAATTGTACGTTGAACCGATCCTGCACCACACAAGGGAGAACGGGGTTTCAAAAACAATGGAAATCAAAATTAATGTGAGGAGGGATGTCACCATGTTTCGAATTGGCGAATGTGTCATCTCGCATAGAATATTTAGCAACCATGTAGGCTTCTTGATCGGACGACACACAATGTTTGGCAACACTATCCTGCAAAATATTAGAACCAACAAAAGACAAAGTAGGGATAGGTAACGACCAGCAATGCTCCCCTTCATGGGAGGAAACTTGTTTCACCAAAACTGAGCTAGAGGAAGGTGAATTAATATGTGTAGGATGACTACCCTCTATTGGATCAAAATTGTGCACAACAAAAGGATAGCTCAGATTTTCACAAATATACACGCGATGTATCATATATTCTTCTTTGTTGTTATATTTGGCAATAGCATGATATGTGTGTTTAGAAAACCATGGCAAATCAACATATGTAGAAATTTTTTCTTCCAAACAATCTAGATTACACAAAACATCAAATTCAATGTAACCCAAAGTATGTAAAGAAGACAACATTGCAAGCTCATCTGTCGTGTTTGAAATATGAATGACATGTTTAATTTCAGCACACATGTGTGGTTTTAATGCATGTACAACAGAAGTATTGTCACACAAATCAAGAACAGGGTCCACTAACAATTGATCTATGATATCATGAGTTGGGGAAAAATTCAGCACATCAGAAGAAGTCTCACAAGCCGTGAGTGGAGCACCTGGAGCAGGACCGTTGCTCTCAATGTCAATAAGAGCACTAGGTGCATTGTCCAGTGATGGTTTTGAATTTGCACATGAGGTTGTGGAAGGAGCACTGCCTGTGGTCGTGGTTGTCCTCTCGCGCTGTGTAGTGCTAGTCGTGGATGGGGCGGGGAGAGTAGGAACTGCGCTGGATGACGTTCTGTGTCCTGCAAAAGAGTTAGGATATGTCTTCGAGCGGCATTCCTGCACTGCACAGTCAGCTTTGCAAGCAGATTCAAACAATGTGGTCATATCAGCATAATCGTGACAATCAAGGATCTCCTGAATTTTGCGGTTCAAACCATCACGAAAACGTGCCATAGCAGCGTCGTCCGTCTCACATAAACCACAACAAATCATACACTATTTTAGTTCCTGGTAATATTCCCCAACAGATTGTTGACCTTGCTGAAAACGCTTTATTTTATTAAGCAACTCTCGGGCATAATAGGAAGGAACAAATCTACGTCGCATAACAGCTTTTAATTGAGCCCAAGTGGTGGGAGTGACAGTGGGGTGTTTTTTGTTATAATCACGCCACCAAAGTAAAACAAAATCAGTAAATGCACTAATAACAGCTTTAACTTGTGCACTACCAGGAATATCATGACATGAAAAATTTTGTTCGACCTCTAATTCCCAATCAAGATATGCAGCAGGATCATATTTGCCATTATAAGAGGGTATATTAAATTTAATATGCGCAAGTGAATCATTAGTTGGATGTCATACCATACGGCGGCCATGACCGCGTCGAGCTCCATCCTCATGCAACTCTGTGATCGTAGTGGTCAATGCATCAAGCTGTGCTACGATGGTGTCGAGTGTGGTCGTAGCGGCCGTCTGAGCGAGGGCGATCTGATCGAACCGCGTGGTCGATGACGTAATCATCGAGTCAAATCGTGCATGCATCGTCTTCATGTCTGCGGCAAGTCCGTCAACTTGTGTCCGCATGGCGTGCAGCTGGTCATCTGTCGTGCCGTCGACGTCTCCTGCCATGGTTAGCGTAAACACAAAACAACATATACGACAACAAGGGTGTAACGGCTCACAAGGCGCTCACTAAAGTGCTGTTATCAAATTCTTATTTGTTCTTACCAAACGCACAGGGGTGACCTGCAACCACAAGTAGCACCATCGAAAGATGGAGGAGCGATTGCCTGGAGAAGCAAGGTCTGCTCGTCGGAGAAATATGTGTAGTTCTGGGTAGGCTGCACTCAATTCAAGGGTTAGCACAATCAAACAATAATGTAAAGTTGAATAATAGTGCCAAAACACCTAACAAAAGCTGCTGGAGACAGTGTAGAAAGGTGAACAAAATTAGGGAGGGAAAGAAACAGGGGATAGCAGGAAAGGCGCCAGGGGCGTGTGGCGTGACGGCCTGCCAAACCGTCCGACACGGACACCCGCAGATGAGGGATACGCCGATCTATTTTTTTATTCAATTTTTTTTGTTTGCTGTCCTACTGAGGAAAAAGATGGTGCGACTAGGAAAAGAGAAAAAAAAAATTGCGCTCGAGGGGTGCACGCGCGATCCTGGGGAAGCGCGGCGTCTGTTGCGTGGAAAGTGCGAACAGAAGAGGAGGGAAGTTACGCGGCCGAGACGCGGACGCTGGAAACAGAAAGAAAAACGCATACGCGTGATCCAGAAGGAGCGACGCGGTCCCTTGTTTTTTTTTTTCCTTTTTTTTTACTTTCCAAACAAGGCACAACACACAAGAAGACGCGTGCGCGTTGTCACGCCGATCCAGAAGGAGGCGCGATCCACGCGAGTCAAGCGCGTGCGCGTGCTTGTTGTTTTCTTTTTTGTTTCTTTCTTTGCTTTTCTTTTTTTTTTGTACTTTCCTCTTTTTTTTAAACTTGCTAAAACAGAAACACAGTAGGGGCAACAAAACTTGCGCCTGGATAGAAGCGATCTGTGGAGGGTGGTGCGCAAGAAAAAGGAATTGGTGGCGGCAGAAGAATAAAAAAAATATGGTGATAGAAACACAGTGCAACCAGCAACAATTGAACGCGTATGCACACAAATTCAACAATGCAAATTATTGAAAGAAAGTGCAAGGCTCAAAAGGGTGCTGGGACAATGATCTAACCTGAAAAATAAATTTTTGTTTTGGGTTTTTTTTTGGACTGTAGGAAAGGGAAAACACTCGATAAACTCACCGATTAACCTGGAATCTCTGATACCACTTGATAGAGCTGGAGTGTCCGATCTTTCGGTGAGTTGGGGATAACTTCGATTAGTGGGAGGTGACCCTCACGATCCGACTACGACGAGCGAACCCGAATCGCCAATGCAATCGCTGAACCAAGTCCCTGTGGTTACTGATCCTGTGGAAGCCAAATCAGCCTGATCACGAAGATCAAATCCTGTACGCAATCGAAAAACGAACAAGAACGAGAGGCGAGCAATCTATAAATCACTTGAAGGTGGAGTCCTAAATTACACGAGGTCAGTGCGTATTTGCACGTGATCCGGTTTAGCAGAGGCTAACTTGTAAAACAAAACTCAAACCCTAATGTGGCGGCGGCTACTGAATATATAGGGGATAGGGCATGGCCTACCCCCTGGTCACGCCCCTATGGGCTCCAACACGATACACGGGCCAATGGCCCAAAATACGACGGTGCAGCGCCCTGGCAGATTCTGGACGTACACTCTTCTATGATTCCCGTTGACTCAGATGGAGTTTTGGCATGAGACTAGCGCCATTGGACATCCACTTGCTTCGATGATTCCCGTTGAATCAGATGGAATTTTGGCATAAGACCAGCGCCATTGGAAACTGTGTCTCCTTAGCTTTTCATCCATATATAGAACGCCCAAAACGGACTCCGTATGTGGCCGTGGCGACCAAAACATCATGGGCTGCTTCTGAACTCCGAGATGGACTCGAACTTGAGGTGTTTTGGGCCTCCACCTTGGTGACTCGAATTAAATTCCCTAGGCCTCCTTTACGACTTGGACAATCTTGTTAGAATCCTCCTTTACTAATGCATGATCCAAACATGGTCGTATGCATGTGTGTCATGTCCTCATCAGCATCGACCATGTATCTTGATTTGTAAACCGATTTTCACTGATTTCCTAATGAACAAGATTGGTTATAAATGAGTCTCATTTATTTGTTTCATTTTTTCACTAAAGGCTATACATGGCATCAGCTATACATATATATTTCTGATTTTGTACAAAATTGGCTATGCATCTCTACTCCTAAAAATAATCTAAGGGAGACAAAGTTTCGTGCAAAATTCGTCGTACGTCAAAAAACCATCTCCCGCAAACCTCTTCGTCGTACGTTGCAGTAGCCTGATCTCCTTCCTTTCCTTCCTTTGGGCCGCAACCTACGCCCACGCCAAAAATCACGCAGCGCCTCATTCATCGCCCCTTACGCCATGTTCAGATTTCCAACTATTCACTATTCATTCCAACTTTTCACTATTTATTTCAACTTTTCACTATTCCTACCTCATAAAAACACGTTTCCCAGCGAATGCTACAGTGTTTTTCTTATGCTACCGTGTTTTTTTCTACCATCTATAAACACACACTTAATCACGCATTGGCTCCCCTCACATCCGCACCTCCCCGCCGCCATCCAGACCCTCGCCACCCCTCTGCGCCGCCGTCCAGACCCTCGCCGCCCTTCTGCGCCGCCATCTAGACCCTCGCCGCCCCTCCGCCACACTGTCCAGACCCTTGCCGCCAAGTCACACGCGCATTCGGCTCCATCGCCGTCCAGCCCCAGCGCCGAGACGATCGACAGTGGTGCCTCCATCCTCACACGGCCCTCCGGATTCACGACGGCAGCGCCGCCCAGCTCACACAGCCGTCCGGATTGACGCCGGCTGTGGCCCACCTCTTCACGCCTTTGAGATCGAAGTCAATATTACTGCCGTCCTCAGTGTCCTAGGTGATCTCTCCACGTTTTGCTCATTTTCCTATTACTTATTCTACCAATCTGTATGTCTGTGTTCGCTGTGAGGCTTAGAGTGCCGTCCTTCATAATCTCTGCTGCCAAGTTATCGAAAGAAGCATATACATAGTGAAATTCTGAAAATGGATGACATTGTTGGCCAGTAGAATAATGTAAGAACTGCTCTGACATACTTTCTCCTATCTGAATCGAACTTGTCCAACCTTAACCGTGCACGTACTAATGCGGACCAACTGCATATTAATCGTACTAAAAGAAGCGAGATAACACTACACAATGAATATTAATCCAAAGCCAACCGGTCGGCTAGCATAAGGCAGTATCAGATATTCAGGGAAAAGAAGGTCAACGTGTCAGCTTATTTATTTGTGGAGATTGCAGTTAGATTACTCCAATTACTCCAAAACTTTAGCCTCTTTGATTTCTTAATTACCATGCTGTCTGCATATTAATCTAAAGCCGACCAAATGGATAAAAAAATGTTCAGCGATGGAAACACTGCATATTAGGCTGTAATAAATTCCAATTGTAAATTGGTTTTGATGATTACCATTCAGTGATGGAAATCTGTGATAATTGCCAGGTTCCAAAGGCCACCCGGTGATGATTTGTCGTCATCTACTCTTGGATACGAGGCCCTGACAGGTTCCCTTTTCATGATTTTGGATCCAAAGACAATCTTAACAGTAAGGCACTCTTGGGATTTTTTTTCCAATCAGAGATAATTCCATTTCATGTGTTTGTGCAAGCAATTTGCAATAACTATCTACCAAATCCAAGGTTACTTGCACATTGTGGATCACAGTGAGACCTATCAAAGTTGCCAATCTTACTGCAGGGGCACGATTACAAAATTGGGCTGTTTTTTGCATCCTACCTGTCGCAAACCACTAGCACTATGTAGTATCTTGCACATCATAGTAGAATGCAGATTATTAATTAATTCTCTTTGATGCATATTGGAGCAACTTGAATAGATTAAACAAGATATAGGAGGCTGGTCAGCTACACAGGAGTGAAGTGCAGATTGGACCAGTTGGGTTATAGTAAGAGATAGGCATACAAGACATAAACGCACACAAAAACACAGCAATCCCTTATATGATTTAAACCAGGCCGATTCAAGGTTCGAGCAGTAATAAATTCTTAAAGATTTACAATGCTGTTGATATTGTTTTCCAGATGTTTAGATCATCATCAGATTCTCTCACCACATCTCTTCCCAACCTTGCTGTGTAATTCCTTCATGTACCAAGAGCCATGCCAATTTATATAAATGTAATGCCAATGGCTGATTTACTATGAAGATGGGGTTCTGCTATAATGAATTGTAGTTTACATGTGAACAAAATAAAATTAATCTGCCTCTGTAATTCAGGTGGTAACACTTTTTCGAGATGCAGGACTGAAACCGATGGGATCTAAGTTCGGCGCAACACATTTGCGAGACTTGACAAACATCATCGATCGAGGTAATTTTGTGATATGTTTCAGGACAAAACACTAAATTTGCATAAGCCTAATGTAAAAGTCTTCCAATGTAGATGCAAGAGAAGAGGAACGTAGAGAAATTAGAAGACAGAGAGATAGAACGAGATATGCATCCATGTCGGTTGAACAGCGGAGGAGCAAGCGTTCATTGCCATCGGAAGAAAAGAGGGAGGAAAGGAACAGGAAAAGACGTGAAGCGTATAAAAGGAAGAATACTAACAAAGAGAACCTGGACCAGGATGCGCACAATTCTTGCAATGAAAATGCACCAGTCCATGCCTTAGGTACACGGTCACGTCTAATAATATGCATTCTTACACGTTGACATCCTCATATTTGGTTTTGTCCTAATTAAACTTTGTTTTAATCATTTTTTGAAAGGTGCTAACACACCAAGCAGTGACAGGCAAGATCCTGATGATAGTAGCAATTGGTTGCATAGGATTGATTTTCAACAATATGACGTTGTTGAGGGCGAGAGCATGTCCAACTTAGTGCCAAGTACTAGCTGAATTTATGGATCTTGATGATATACAATATCCACAAATTCATTTCCAGTTATAAGCCTGACTGGAATCATGTAGGATCTGATGACATCGCAGCAATCAATGAGTCACAAGATATTTATGATAGTAGCGAGTGTTTGCATAGGACTGATTTGCAGCTACCAGAACGCGTATACAACAATGTATCAGGTACTTTTCTACTCTTTTGATTTGATACATTGGTTATATCGTTCGCAGAGAGTGGTATAATATGACCAGTTGAGTTGATTTCACAGTTGGAGGGGCGACAGATGACTTCAGTTCTCCTACAAGGTTATCAGGTACTCTTAGTTGTTGTATGAGCTTGTTATATAATACTTGTGTCTTCTTATCTTGGATATGTTCACAGTTGGAGCGGCGCCATATGACTTTAGTTCTCCTACAAGACTATTAGGTACTCTTAGTTGTTTCATGAGCTTGTTATATAATACTTGCATGTCTTCATATCTTGGATATGTTCACAGTTGGAGCAGCGCCAGATGACTTTAGTACACCTACAAGGCTATCAGGTACTCTTAGTGATTTTATGAGCTTGTTATATAATACCTGTGTGTCTTCTTATCTTTGATATGTGCAACAATCTATGTAAACACTAGCCATGCTAAGGTTCTTACTGCTATCAACTCTCATGCAAACACATGTATGTTTAACGATCCATAAAGTGTATTATCAGTGTTGTATACCAAGTTATGGTAGACTGTGACCGATTGTTTTAATGCCACAGTGGTTGACACACAAGTTGAATTTAGTGCTCAGGCCGGGCTACCAGGTGCTCTTAATGTATTTTGATATTGGTGCTATGTAATACCTACGTGTCTATCTAAAACCAATTTGTGCAACATGCTATGTAGACACCCATGATGTTGAGGTTCTTACTGCTATCAACTCGTCTGCAACTCCTGGTTGGTTTTGTCGATCCATACGATGTATTTTTTAGTGTGTACCCTATTCTCATTCCCTGTTACTTGTACAAAATACAACAATCAATTCATGTTTGATTGCACAGATGCTTCGACAAGTGTCTTCGATGCTAAGCAGCGTAATCGTGAATACCATAGAGCTCGCCGTGCGGCCATGTCTCCCGAACAGAGGGCGTTAATAAATAAACGCCGACGCGAATTATATCAACCAAAAAATAATACCAAACCAAAATTGACTGAACAGCAAAAGAAAGATGTTAGAAAAGAGGAGAAAAGAGCATCTAAGAGAAGACAAAAAGAGTACAGAGCCAATAATTTGCACCCTGAGTCCATCGCCATGCTTAACCCGGAGTTCACTCCCAAGATTGTCTCCCCCTTGAAAAATGGAGAGACGGGCAGAGCATGCGATTGGTCTGTCCCCAAATACAATGGTACGCCAGTGTATGTCCATTCCTCATCAAAACCAGACTTAGAAGATGAAACATACGAGTGTACTGGCAACAACATAATAAAAAGACGTGTTGTGACCCCCGGTGAGAGACATACACTGATAAATCGACGCAACCACTGCTTTGAAAATACCATAGGAAGGTCAAAACGATCTATTGAGGGGGGCATGGATGACCCAAACTTGATCACCAAGATGATAAACTTTGAGAATGGTCAGTTTGTAGCCCTTTTAAGATAATCGACCGCCGTACACATTTTTCAATAATATTAAATAATATACTCACTAACATTACTTAATCCACATCACAGGAAGTGTTGTTCTTGATCCTTCTACTACAGAGGCCAACCAAACACAACCAAGTCAAGGGAACGGCGGTAAATGCAATGACTGATCAATTCTCTATGCGATTCAACAGTGTTGAATGTAGTATGCATCGAATTGTTTGAATTTTACAGGACAACCCGGTCCAGTTCCTCTTGAAGATGCAACATCATTCATCGAAGCATCTATGATGGAAGACGGTAATCTTCCACATTTTGCTTTGTATGGTCATATAAAATTTGGACTATTCATAAACTTATCAATGGAATGACAGATGGTGATGCGGAGGAAGGATACCTTTTTGCTGGACAATGTATGTGTTTATATAAGCTAGATTTTGGTTCATAATCTGTTGGTTTATTTAAATAACACGTGGTCAACTTGTATGCTTCAGATGAAGAGGCCGATGACGAGGGAATACCAGATGTGGAAGATGACAATCCTAGAGTCCCAAAAGTCCCCGATCCCTACGGGGTAGTTTATAGCAATGTTCCGAACGAAACACGCGTGTTGAAACCTGTTCCGAATTGTGAGTATTGCAATGCAAAGAAGTTTGAATTTGAGCCACCGGGATTCTGTTGTCGTGGCGGAAAGATACACCTATCCACCCCCGACACACCAACAGAACTCATGAGATTGTGGTCAAGTTCCGATGCCGATGCGAGGCACTTTCGTAAAAACATCAGGCATTTTAACGGCCACTTCTCATTCACGTCCCTATATTGTAACCTGGATCGAATTACCACCGATGTGCGCACTGGTGGTATCTACACATTCCGAGCCCATGGCCAAATGTACCACAACATGCGTGATTTTGGCAAAGACAAGGGCAAAGAGGCGGACCACCTTGAGCTTTACTTCTATGATGATGATCCTGCTCTTGAACACCGCTACCGTAAGTGCCATGAAGAATACTTGAAAAAGGGTAAGGAAGTTGTTGCACGGTTGGTGAGAATCCTTAATGGTAATCCGTACTCTGAACACCTTAGGACTATGGGGCATATTGAGCAAATTGAACACTACCGTATTGAATTCAATCTCGACCAGCAGCTAGACCAGAGAACTTATAATGTGCCTCTCACATTGGAGGTTGCAGCTGTGTGGATTGAGGGGAGCGAACGTCGTGGACAGTTCGAGAATAGTGTTATGCTACAAGGGAGGGATAGATCTATACATGGCATCCGATCATACCATGGGTGCTACGACCCATTGTCATACCCTCTATTCTTCCCAAAAGGTGAACTCAGCTGGCATAACAACATTCCAAAGGTTGGTGTGACTATGGACGAAGTCAGAGCCGCACAAGAGATCCGCAAGAAGCGTGCTGCGAGTAATGGCGACGATGATCTCGGTAAATTAATGAGACACTAGATTATTTATTTTACCAGCGTTAACTCTATTTGACCTAATCGAAACAACGTGTGTTTGCAGGATCTGCTGGAAACAAGTGTGTCTCCGAGCGTGACTACTACTGCTACAAATTCCTGATGCGGCCTGGTATATTTAATCCAATATTGTATGGCCAACGTCTTTTTCAGCAGTTTACCGTTGACACTTATATAAAGATTGAGAGCTCGCATCTAGACTATGTACAGAACAACCAGGACACCTTACGAGCTGACCTATACCAAGGCTTGGTTGACAGCTTGAATGTAGGTGAAGGACGGTGTGATGATGTTGGAAAACAGACGGTGTTAGGACCAAAGTTCATTGGGGGGCCCCGTGATATGAGGCGTCGATATATGAATGCAATGGCTCTTGTGCGGAAGTTTGGAAAGCCAGATATCTTTCTCACCATGACATGCAACCCTAATTGGGAAGGGATAAAGAACGAGCTTTACCCAGGCCAAACACCTCAGGACCGTGCAGATCTCGTCACCCGGGTCTTTAGGGCAAAGCTCGAGGAGCTGAAGGTCAGGTTGTTGAAAAGGGACATTCTGGGAAAGGTTCGGGCATATGTATATGTGGTGGAGTTCCAGAAGAGAGGCTTACCGCACGCACACTAGCTTTTGATCATGGATAGGCATTCCAAACTCACGTGCCCGGAGCAATATGATCGTCTTATTTCTGCAGAGCTCCCAGACAAGAAGAAGTACCCAGAACTATACAGGATGGTCATGAAGCATATGATGCATGGTCCTTGCGGATCATTAAACCCAAACTGTCCATGTACTTTTGGGTGTCCATCATGCAAGAACCGTTATCCGCGTGCTTTTTGTGACGCTACCACGCAGGGCAAGGATTCGTACCCTATTTATCGGCGACGTGATGATGGTCGTACGGAAAAGGTTCGTGGTCATGTGCTGGACAACCAATGAGTCGTGCCTTACAACCCGAATCTGCTGCGTACATTTAACTGTCACATAAATGTTGAGGCTTGTGGGAGTATTAAGTCTGTAAAATATCTGTTCAAGTACATAAGGGGCACGACCGAGCGTCCGTAGCAGTTAGAGAGGCGGGCAAGGTAGATGACCAAGGAAACATCGACGAGATCCAGCAATATAGGGACGCGAAGTGGGTGACCCCTCCAGAAGCTTTGTGGAGAATATACGGATTTGACTTGAGTAAAAACCATCCACCAGTACAGCAGCTACAGCTTCATCTCCCCGACATGCACATGGTGTCGCTTGATCAACGCGACAAGGTCGAACGAGTGGTTAACCGTCCGGGTGTTGAAGAGTCAATGCTAACAGCCTACTTTGACGCAAACAGGAGATATCCAGATACATGTGATGTGCTGTACCGTGACTTCCCACAGTGGTATACTTGGCCGTCTGACGACAAATATTGGAAACCAAGGGAATGGGAGACTTCAGTGCAGATAGGAAGAATTATCTCGGCGCATCCAACTGAGGGGGAACGCTACTATCTTCGAGTTCTCCTAAACCATAACGCCGATGCTACGTCCTATGAGCATCTGAGGACTATTGATTGTGTGATCCAACCATCCTTTCGTGAAGCTGCTGAAAGAAGGGGCCTGATCGAAGAAGACAACACGCTAGACGAGTGTCTTGTTGAGGCTTCACTGTTCCAGATGCCATCGTCGCTACGATGACTGTTCGCAACAATAATGGTATTCTGCGAACCGAGCGATGTGTTTGGATTGTGGCAGAAACACCTAGAGGCAATGTCAGAAGATTATCGTCGAGACAACCCAAACCCAAGCCTCATGCTCCAGATGGTTCTGATAGATATCAGAAATATGTTGCAATCTATGGGCAAGGACATCAAGTCATTCCCTCTCCCAGATATCGACGAGGCGTATGACGACGCCAACGGTGTTGCTCGTGAGATTTTCGAGGAGGCAAGCATCAAGCATAACACCGATGATGATGATCTTGTGGACTTCCTTGATGACGAACAAAAGGCTGCCTTCGATGAAATCATGTCCTCCATCGACATTGGCGAGGGTGGTATGTTCTTTGTGGATGGGTCTAGGGGCATAGGGAAAACCTTTCTTTATAGGGCCCTGCTAGCAAAGGTACGTGGGGAGAACAAGATTGATGTAGCCACGGCTACATCTGGTGTTGGAGCATCCATAATGCCCGGAGGCAGGACAGCCCACTCCCGCTTCAATATACCCTTAACTATCGATGAGGGTGTTTGTTGTAGCTTCACCAAACAGAGTGGTACTGCCAAGCTGCTGCGTGCTGCGTCCCTGATAATTTGGGATGAGGCTTCTATGACCAAGAGACAATCAGTTGAGGCATTAGATAGCAGTATGCGTGATATTTTAGATCGATCCGATCTTCCATTTGGTGGGAAGACCATTGTATTTGGTGGAGACTTCAGGCAGGTCCTCCCTGTTGTTCGTAGAGGGTCGAGGGCTCAAATTGTCGATGCTTCACTGCGAAGGTCGTACCTTTGGGATTCCATGCGACATCTAAAGCTGGTAACGAACATGAGGGCGCAGAGTCATCCGTGGTTTGCGGCATATCTATTGCGCATCGGTTGTGGTACGGAGGAGGTCAATGATAATGGCGACGTTCGTCTTCCAGATGAGATTTGTGTTCCGTACACTGGTAAACGAAGTGACCTTGATAGGCTAATCGAATCCATCTTCCCCAGGATCAATGAAAACATAACAAATAAGGACTACATCACTTCCAAAGTGATTTTGTCTACACGCAACGAATGTGTTGACAAAATTAATATGAAGATGATCGACAGTTTCCATGGTGGTGAGATGGTGTATCATAGCTTTGACTCTGCGGTTGATGTTCCACACAACTACTACCCATCTGAGTTCCTCAACACTTTGACACCCAACGGCCTGCCTCCGCATGTGTTAAAGTTGAAGATTGGATGCCCAATTATTCTGCCACAGAATATAGATCCTACCAATGGACTATGTAATGGGACGAGGCTTGTGGTCAGAGGGTTCCAAAGAAATACCATAGATACAGAAATCGTGCTGGGACAACACGCTGGAAAACAAGTTTTCCTGCCTCGAATTCCTTTATGCCCCTCAGACGACGAGATGTTCCCTTTTCAATTCAAAAGGAAGCAGTTTTCTGTCAAACTGAGCTTTGCCATGACTATAAACAAGTCTCAAGGTCAAACTATCCCTAACGTCGGTGTGTATCTACCACAACCAGTGTTTTCTCATGGCCAGTTGTATGTTGCCATGTCTAGAGTCACCTCCAGATTGAACATTAAGATCCTTGCACTCCCACCAGATGCTGATGAGGACATAGAAAATGAGGAGAATGATTCACAAATCTCCAAAAAAAAGAAGAAGAAAAAGGAGAAGAAGAAGAAAAAGGTCCTTGTGTTAGATGGTATCTACACAAAGGAGGTCCTAACATCATAGGCAAGGTAAGATGAATATCACTTGTATTAGATCATGCCTATTTTCTTTAGATGCTTTTACTGTTACTACTATTAACCACTGCTTTTATTTGGTATGTAAACAGGAATCAAAGACTCTTCTTGAACATGCCCCAACAACTGCTTGCGCTTTAGTATAGTTATTGTTAATCAAATGTCATTTGAACTACTCCCTCTATCCCAAAAAGGAGTAGTTTATTAAATTGTTTTGTTTTACATCAATAAACTTGTAACTGTGAATTTTTGTCTTTTGGAATGTTCAATGTGATTTCTTATACAATTGTTGCCGTCCCGTAGCAACGCACGGGCACGAAGCTAGTCAACCCAAATACTGGGATAGTATTTCTTCAATTATTTTCCATTCAAAGCCCTTGTGAATTCTTCACCTTCCAATGTCTCCAAAATATAAGCATTGCTTGGAGCACATCGGTTTATGCGATATGGCCCTTCCCAAGTTGGAGACCACTTGCCGAACTTAGAATCTTTTCATCCAATCGACAGAATCAACTTTCATACCAATTCCCCTTGGGAGAACTCATTGACTTTAACTTTCTTATTATACCATCTAGCGACACGTGCATTATTAGCTTCCAAGTTTTCCAACGCTTTTAGCCGATAACCAACTAAATCTTCTAATTCATCTTTCATGATAACGAAGTAATCATCGGCCGTCAGCTCATTTTGGAATTCGACACGCCTAGAACCGATTTTCAATTCCCAAGGAAGTACGGCTTGATGTCCATAAACCAGTTGATATGGTGACATCTTCACTACACCATGACAAGCGATCCAATACGACCATAAAGCTTCGTCTAGCACAGTATGCCACCTCCTTGGATATTCATCAATTTTCCTCTCTATTAGTTTAATCACACTTTTGTTGGACGCTTCTGCTTGACCATTCGCTTGGACATAATAAGGAGATAAATTCAATAATTTGATTCCCATGCTCTCAGCAAACTCTTCGAATTCTCCTATGGTGAACATAATTCCCTGATTGGTTGTAATTGTTTGACGAATACCGAACCGATAGATAATATGCTCCTTAATGAAATCAACCATATTTGTTGATGAGACAACCTTCAAAGGAATCTCTTTAACCCATTTAGTAAAATAATGGTCGCTACTAAAACAAACTTGTGACCCTTGCTAGAAGCAGGATGTATTTGACCGATTAAATCAATTCCCCATCCTATGAAAGGCCAAGGCTTCAAAATCAGATTCGTAGCTGATGCTGGAGCTCTCTGAATATTATCAAATCATTGGAAATCTTGACACCCTTTATAATATTTGAAACAATGTTCAAGAATAGTCGGCCAAAAATAATCATTTCTTCTAATCATCCACTTCATCTTAAAAGCCGATTGATGAGCTCCACAAACTCCCTCATGAATTTCTCCCATCAGCACTTTAGCTTCTTCTGATGCAATACATTTAAGCAGCAATTCATCAATCATCCGATAATAAAGCTCATCTTCAAGCAAAACATATTTTACTATCTCGAATTCTAATGTTTCTTTCAACTTTCTTGGATGGATTCTTTAAACAATCATAGATTTCTTTAAGCAATCATCAGAAGCTAGTTCTATACTTGAAATATCTCGAATCGAAGCAGTAAAGCTAATCGATTAGCTTCTTCATTGTGATGCTTAGGAATATGCTCAATCTTAACAATCTTGAACTCCTTCAACAATTGGAGAAATTTATCATGATATAATCTCAGGATATCATAATTGCATTCATATTCACCCATCAATTGCTTCACCACGAGCATAGAATCACCAAAGATCTCAATAGCATCTGCCTTTAATTTCCTTTAACAATTCGATCCCCTTAAGGAAAGCTCGATACTCTGCTTGATTATTCGTGGCTTCTTTCTCAATCGGAAATGGGAACTCAAAGTTTGCCCCCCGAGGTGAAATAAGTACGATACCGATACCTTATCCGACTCCACATGAAGGTCCATCAAAGAAAAGAGTCCACAGGGTAGGCGCCACAAAATTAATATCTGGGGCACCAAAATCGGCAAGGACTTGTCCCTTAAATGCTTTAGCCGATTCGAAATGCAAATCATTCCGATAGAGCCAAGACCCATTTTCCGATTCTCCCTTTCAAAATCAGCAGTGATAACATGTACTTTATAACATCATCTTTACTAACGACAACAAATACAACCGATAGTAGATAATGTCTGAGCTTAGTAAAGGAAAAATATAAGCATAACTTCTCTACAGGAGAATACCTTGTTTCTGCATCCAGAAGTCTTCTGCTTACGAATTATATGACACACTCCTTCCCTTCGAATTCTTGAATAAGGGTCGATCCGATTGAAGAATCATCAGCCAACAAATATAATTTAAATGACTTATCTTTCTGAGGAGGAACCAAAACAGGAGGAGACACCAAATATTGTTTGATTCTCTCTAATGTTTCTTCTTGCTCTTTTCCCAAGACAAACTCTTGATCGGCCTTTAGCTTCAGTAAACGAGTAAACGGCTTAATCCTACCAGAGAGATTAGATATAAACCTCATGATAAAGTTTATCTTGCTGATTAATGATTGAAGTTTCGTCTTATCTTCTAGAGCCACAATTTTGTTAATAGATCCAATAAGCTTTTGATTGATTTCAATTCCTCTTTCATGAACCATAAATCCCAGGAACTGACCGGCAGATACTCCAAATGCACACTTTAATGGATTCATCTTCAAACCATGCCTCCTTATACATTCCAACGTCTTGCGTAAATAGGCTAAATGCTATTTATAGCTTTCCGATTTTAACACAACATCATCAATATAAATTTCAACAATTTTGCCGATAAGCTCATGGAAAATATAATTCATAGCACATTGATAAGTAGCTCCAGCATTTCCCAAACCACAAGTCATAACTACCCATTCATATAAACCGACATGCCCAGGACAACGAAAAGCAGTTTTATGAATATTCTCTTCAGCCATAAAAATTTGATTGTATCCAGGGTTACTGTCCATGAAACTGATGACTTTGTGTCCTGCTGCAGCATCAACTAGCAAATCGGCAATGTGCATCGAATATCCATCTATCGGAGTAGCCTTGTTGAGATTCCTGAAATCAATGCATACACGAAGTTTCCCATTTTTCTTATATACATGAACCACATTAGAAATCCACTCAGTATATCTACATTGCCTAATGAATTTAGCCTCAATCAACTTGGTAATTTCGGCCTTGATATCAGGTAGAACTTTTGGATTACACCGACTCAGGTTTTCTGATGTGGCCGATACCTTGGTTTGATTGTTAACCGATGTTCAACAATAGATCGGTCTAGACCAGGCATTTCATAATATTCCCAAGCAAAACAATCTTTGAATTCTCTTAACAAGGAAATCAATTCTTTTGTATACTCAGGATCTAATATTGTACTAATAAACGTCAGCCTTGGTCTATCACCATCTCCTAAATCTATGTCTTCTAATACATCGGCCGACGTGAAACCATATCCTAACTTTCCTTCATCTTCTTCAAGAAATTCATCCATTAGGATGATTCTTCCGAGCCGATTGCTTGGATCGGCTGTAGACAAAAGTCGGCCACCTTGAGGAAATCAGTATCCAGAGCTTTGGCCGATATACATGTTACTTCTTCATAATTCCATGGCCGAGCTTCTGCAATAGCAATGCTGAACGGCGTATCCGCCTTGACAATTTCAACTGTATGTTCAATCCATTGGACCAAACATTGATGTATAGTCGATGAAATACAACAATTAGCATGAACCCGATCTCTCCCTAGTAGTAGATTATACGAGCCTTTGCCATTAACAATAAAGAAATTAGTGGGCAAAGTGTTACTTCTGATTGTCAGATCGACGCAAAGTGCCCCCCGTGTTGGAGAGATCTTCCCCTCATAATCTTTGAGCATCGTGTCAGTCTTGATCGAATCATCTTCATTCTTGCTGATTTTGCGAAAAATGGCATAAGACATCAAATTAACAGCAGTACCACCACCAACCATCATCTTATTGATCGGCCTTCCATCAATATGCCCTTTTCAGAATAAAGGCTTTAGATGTTTAAGCTCCTTTTCTTCTAGCTTTTTAAAGGTGGCTTGCATCGGTTCCAAGGTTAACTGAGCCATTGCGTTCTTCAATATCGGAATCCTCTTCATCACTAGCCGATGCCATAAACTCTATGGGCAACATGAAGACCATGTAACATCGGTAGCAGCACCTTCCTGATTCTTAGGCCACCAGACCTTGGACTGTATCTTCTTTCTTTTCATCATACGTTGAGCTTCTTCTTCTTGTAACTCTTCCTGATGCAACCTTTGCAATCTCCTCCTCTGAAATCTTGTAACTCTTTCTGGACACCATCTAGATAGAGGTTCCTTGACTTCATGATGCAATTGTCGATCAAGATTCACCAAAGGTTCTTCATCAGAGACAAGATTATTAGCTCACTCCTCTATCTTTGTACTCATAATCGATTTGCTTCCCAGCCGATATGCACACTCTGCCTGCCTTCAAGCCTTTCATGTACTGGAGTACGCTGATATTCATCATCTCTCTCTCAAATAATCAGTCAATGCTCCCTGCTATCCACTCGAGGCCTTTTATATGATCTATCTTCCTAATAGCATCCATTGCACTCTGGGCAATTATCTAGAGACGACAATTTAATTCCTTCTTCCCAACAGTAAATGAAGAATGGACACCTCCAATGATCTTCATGACGATGCATCATCTCTTGCAGGTATCGCAATCTTTCCTGTTAGCGCTGATATTTCTTGATCAAGCCTCGCAAAGTTATACACCTTTGGGAACTTTTGGGATTTTCCTCTTTTTCCAAATGTCCTTTTCCTTTCATATCAGCAACGAAGATTTGCACTTTAGGATCAACCACTCCTTTTTCTTTTGCTGATTCCGATGTCAGGACTTTAGTTTGTAAGGCATTTTCTCTGGCTGGCTCCACCATATTCACAGGGAAAGGATGTCCATCATTCTTCATAGGTCTTGGAGGCTTAGAAGGAATCTCAAACTTCAATCTTCCTTGATCAATTGCCGATTGAATCTGTTGTCCGAACACTTTGCAATCCTTAGTGTTATGAAAAGTAGCATTGTGCCACTTGCAATACACCATCTTCTTGAGCTCATCTGCTGATGGAAGACTATGATTAGCGGATAATTTAATCATCCCTTCTTTAAGCAATAAATCAAAGATCTTGTCAGCTTTAGCCACATCGAACCCGAATCTTTCTGGTTCTTTCATAACATCCCTGATGTTTAAAGCACTAAGAATTCACTAATAAAAGATAACAGGGAGAAATTAAAGGAAATTTTATGGATATCGACCCTAGAATTGAATTTCAAATTCAAAATTCCAACTTCAAGGGGCTGATTTGAAACCCAGCTCAAATCTCCACATTTTACTACTGAACATGAAAATCTCCAAAAAGCAAAGTTGTTTGTCATCCCTAATCAGGCCATGTTTCTTTTTCGAACTTTTCAGATTTTGTAGTTGAGCCCCTTGAAAATTGCAAAAATCGAGCAGAACACCTTTTCAAACATAGCTTGTTTGAGCTTGAAAAATTCAAAATTTCAAGTTTGTCCCAAAGAGAAAGTCATGTCCCAACTTTCAATCTTCAACTTTCGTATTTGTACTCTTGAAAGTTCAGTTTGAAATTTTGGAGAAATCCGGCGTTGAGCTGCGGAGCTCCACGGGCGACCCGACAGCAGGCCTTGAGCTCGACATACATATCCTATATAATACTTATTTCTACCCACTTACTATGCCCCCTAGGACTTCCCATGGAGGGGCTTTCCTTTTTTTTTCATGTTGTGGGGGACATTGCGATTATTTCCTTTGGTGAGGGATGCAAGGTATCAATGAGGAGGGTCTTTCTTTTCCAAGCCGTGGGGGATATTGAGGAGGGTCTTTCCTTTTTTTTGCAATGTGTCAATGAGGAGGGTCTTTCCTTTTTGTTCAAGCCATGGAGGATATTGAGTAGGGGGGGGGGGTCTTTCCTTTTTTTAAGGTACGGGAACATTATTTTTTTATGAAACTGCAAGTTAAAATAACAAGATTATTTCTTTTTTACTCGATTGAAGAAGTAAAAATGGTCAACACGTATTCAGTTTGCACATATACAAGGAAGAAATCACGTTGATTGGGACAAAAATCACACTCCCTAGCTTCTGTTTATTGATGTTGAGAGCTGAGATTAAATCTGAAACGTATTCAACCTTTTAGCTACATGCAGTTAAAAGTGCTTAGATCTTAATATAGGTGGGTGATGATATCTCCAAATGAAAATCCTATAACCAAAATTGGCCACATTGACAATCTATAATATAATTGTATCTCAAAACATCAAATTGTGTGATCCACCAGAAACAAAATTAGCAGGAAACAAAAAGGGCAACTTTGCATTGTTTGTGCGTAGTACAAGTACAAAATTTTATCTTTACGAGTAACGCTAATGATCCTGAAGATTCAACCAGACAACTAAATACAGCCAACAAATACTCAAGCTTCCCTCATGAGATGTCCTTGTAACTTACAACCTCATGGCATTTTTCCTAAATGTTGTTGTACTCAAAGATAAGTAAATTTACTCCAAGCTAGTCGATGCCGCCGCCGTGGGCTCACGCCAGGCAGTTTCCCCTGCCGTAGCACCGCCGCTGCAGGTCGTTGGGGCTGCGCGACGCCATCTCTTGTGCGCATTTTCTGCCTCTGGTGTCATCACACCGCCCCTCGCCATTGCCAGAGAAGAAGCCCGGGATGTTTCAACATTTCGTTCTTCATGTTCCAACATTATTTTCCTGCAGAGATTAGTCATCTACATGAGTCGACATATACAACATCTGGAGAGCAATTACCAGAGAGAGGAATTTGAACTGACATGTGAAGCGGCGCTGGTTCCAATTGGTTGGCACTAGAAGACCATGTGCATTGCCATGCAACGTGCCTCGATAACCAATATGCTCAGTAAACATTCATAAATCCAAGTAACAAAATCAACATTCAAAAAACCTAACTTATCTATCTGATTCCAGACCAAAATTAGCCACATTGACCATCTATAAATATAATTGTATCTCAAAATGTTATGCCAAAAAAACTGTTCATAAATAAATGTTCATCCCACAACTCAACGTGCATAAAGATAATCAAATAATGTAATCGTTGCGGTCGATGTTGATCATGTGCTCATAGACATATCGCAGGGAACACACAACCGTTGGTCTCATTGCATGTCCTTCACCTCTTGCAATCGCCATTGTATGATAACGCTCAGCGACAGAAGCTTTGATCCCATTATGAGCCATCATGTCGGCACGAAGCTCTTCCCTCACCGCTGCACGAGAATAAACAAATTAATTAATCAAGAGAAACTCTAATAAATAAATATATAGATGAGCAAATAAATATATATGGCACCTTCCAGATCGCAATTCTAGGATACACACTACTCTCAGTCAAGGTGGTTTTGAAGTTCAAAAAGTTGGAATACTATAATCATAAACACATTCAATTTTTGCCACGTACCTCTAAACGATTTACACGAACTCTCGTAACCATCATGTAGTGGTTTTGGAGTTCCGCCTTGATCAGCTTGCCACCAGCAAGCTGGCTATAATCAGTGACAATGCGCAGAAAGGAGCAACGACTACATGAATGAAGATCAATTAAATTTTGTAGCTAATTAAATTAAAGTAGAGTACAAAACAAGAGCAATGATATACACACGAACCTGCTGTCCTTCAAGCAGATTTCTTTGGTGGTATATGGATCCAGCGCATCGGTCAGTCACCAAACCAACACTCGCTACAACGACAAATAATTCGGCCTTGGATCCATGCACCGTTGAAAGATCCTTTGCTAGAGTCACCAAAAACATGAAATAAGCAATCATACATGTAATCGTTGAAGAGAATTAGAGGGGAGGCGTGTGCTAGTGCTAGTAGGCGAGGCGAGAGATAGTAGGACAGAGGCGTGATGATAATGAGAGTTGGCCCGAGCTCCGACGTGGTAATCTGCCATGGGTATTTACTCTGTTTTTCCTCCGGGTAGTAAAAAATGGAATCACAGCTGTATAACAGATCCGTTATCTGTCGCTGGTAGTAAAGACCGACAGTCATTGGCTGATTTTGCTACGGAATTAATTTCGTGGCCGAATGATCTAGTCTAGGCTACCGTCCAAGAAGAACCACGGCCACGACGGCGACTCGAACTACGATCGATGCCGCGAGCGAGATAACCACCGTCCTCCTCCCCACGGCGGGCGTCGCGCACATGCTGTAGCCCGAAGTCGCTCTTGGGCTCGGCATCTCGCAACCGTAAAACCTCCGTCGTCACCGGCACTGGGACGACCGGACTAGGAGGCAGCATCGCCCATGGGAGGCAGCACGGCCTTGAGGCAGCATCGTCCATGGAAGCAGCACCTGGACGACCTGGAGGCTGGAGCAGAACAGGGCGAAGCCCCCCGGCATGCCGACCACTGGAGGCCGGAGCGGCAGCACCGATGCAATCAATACAGAAGGGATTCGTGATTTTCTCCAACTATTTAGCTGTGGAGATAAGGATGGAAGGTTCTTAGGCCGCATGCATCATCCAGTTTGCCAAATTTTTATTATTCTCCATGCAGATCCCACATGCATGATTAGCTGTCGATGTTGTGATTGCTGGACGCGCAAATCATTCCTTAAATAATATGCAGGCATGCAGCATGCATGCAAGCATGAACTCTCCATATATGGTGCATGCTGCATATTGAAACTCAAGGAAGTAAAAGCTTCATACTTGAGGCGGTGAGCAAACTGAGAACGCAGGAATATGTTTTCTAATGTTATAAGGATTCAGGAGTAATTTCCCAGAGCTGGGAGTTATTTATATTTCAAAAGGAGTATTTCAAATCAGATTTAGATGTTTTTTAATGTTATCAGGAGTAACATATCGGAGTAGTATTTTTAGTGTTATGGGAGTAATTTTTTGAAGAAGTAATTATTAGTACAAGTTATTTTTAATTTGATTATTACTTCTGTTTATTCAGAAAAAAATACTCTTTCCTATGGCTGAATATTTCTTGGCAAAAATACTCATTGAGGATATAAAGTTCTCTTTTGGCAATATTACTAGAGTTTGTTGTTTAATGTTTCCATCAAATATTATCCAAGGTAATTACTACTAGTTATCTCAAAAAATAATAGTAGTCCAATTCGGAAATAATTACTACTGATTATGTCAAAGCGTAATTTAAAAGATATTTGGTTCACATGGAAAAATCCCCAAATGTAAAATAGAAAAATATGTAGAACGATCCAGAAAACAAGTTTGCTTGCTTTGTCAATCTTCTGCTCAAAGGCTGCAGACATGAGCTGATCACCGGAATCTTGGCAAATGTATATATGCAACGCGCGGTGGCTATTTTTCCACATGTACAAAAGGACTATTTTTTATCTGAATGCAAAAGTACTCCTTTACAGAAAACTATATTTCTGCAAAAGCATTATTGCTAGCTTCTTCATGTGGGGTGCATCCCTCCGGTGGTAATTACTCCTGTAACGTGAAAATTATTCCTGCATTGGCAATATTATTGTTGCTCAAATGAGTAATTTACAAACATAAAGAAGTATTCATGCAACATAAAGAAGTAACTTTTAAAACATACAACATTTTTGTGATGACTTAGCAGTAGTATTTCAATCTATTACTACAAAATTACTCCTTGAAACACAAAGTTCTGAATTACACCTCAAATAAATTAAAATTACTACATTTAAAATTACTTCTGGACATTTGACATTAGTCATCTTATATGCAAGATTACACCTATAATGTTATAAAAAAATACTGATCCAAATACAAAATTACTCCTAAAACATTTAGTTGTGAATTACTCCTCAGAGAAATTAAAATTACTCTCGGTCACAGGATTGTATGCCTTACTTCATTAAAAATTTAAAATTACTTCTGCAGATTTGGCATAGTCATCTTATATGCAAGATTACACCGCTACTGTTATAAAAATACTGATCTAATACTACAAATTTACTCCTGGAAATACTAAGTTGTGAATTACTCCTGAGAGAAGTTAAAATTACTCTTGGTCACACAATGATCATGCACGGAATGAATACAAAGAGTAGTTTTTTAGTCACATTAGAGAAGTAATATTGCACATATAAGTAGTGTTTTTAACATTATAGGAGTGATTCTATGTAGGAGTAATTTTCCATATTGGACTAGTATTTCGGCATTTTAGAGGAGTAATTTTCATTCTATATGAGTATTTTAATAACATTGGAGGAGTAATTTGCGGTGCTCAAAGCTTATGGAATATGGATTGTTCCCAGCGCACATCTAGCAGCAGCTGCGAGCGCTAAAAGACAGGAAAGCTCACTGGATCTGAAAAAGAAAAGAATCAAGAGCACAACTTTCAGAAAAAAAAAACAGAATCATCCATGGTGATCTCTCCCATGGCTGAGCAGAGGATTTGCTCGCCTAGTTGCGATAGCCCGTTGTGCCCAGTGACACGAGATGCATCAACATCCTCTGAATTGGATGATTCACCTGTTATATTTAGTCCCACATCGGTAATTGATGGTGGGAGAGCACAACATATAAGGTGGGGCAGTCCTCATACTATAAGGCTAGTCTTTTGGGTTGAGTTAGGCCCGAGGCCTTAGTTGTTGTTGGGCTCTGTGGACCTAGGCCTGTTAGGCACCGGCTCGTGTGTACAGCGGGCTGGGCCGGATTCCGCTGCGCCACTCTAACAAGTGGTATCAGAGCCAAAGGTTGTGAAATTGGTAACATCTCCGGGTCACATGTTTACGGGGGAGCCCGTTGATATCTCCGTTGGGTCATTTGACCATTGGTCACGCAAGTTGACTGGAGAGTTTATACTCTGGGCCTTTGATAACGTCTTCTTTGAGATCACACAATAGTTGTGATGGAAGAGTTGGGTCCGATGTGTGACGGGGGAGATTGTTATATTTAGTCCCACATCGGTAATTGATGGTGGGAGAGCACAACATATAAGGTGGGGCAGTCCTCATACTATAAGGCTAGTCTTTTGGGTTGAGTTAGGCCCGAGGCCTTAGTTGTTGTTGGGCTCTGTGGACCTAGGCCTGTTAGGCACCGGCTCGTGTGTACAGCGGGCTAGGCCGGATTCCGCTGCGCCACTCTAACATCACCGGCGGCAGATCGGCAGCGACTCAGCAGAGTTTTATATCCTTTGCCGGCGAGAAGAAGAAATTGGGTTGGAAGCCTGATCTCTCCTAGTCTCCAATTGACATCCTGCATGGAAAATCTGAGGTTTGGAATGGGGAAATCACTCGCACAATCAAATCAACTGAAGGCGTACCAGTTTATCCTCTTGTATACCAATCGGATGAACTTGCTGGCGTTCGATGGGAAGGGATGCACGAGGAAGGACCTGGACCCGCCTGAATTCAGCAACACGAGGCGGGTAGCATAATCTAGATCGGACTCGGTTCTGGTTTTCATGACCTCCAAACTCCACGAAGATGAAAAGAATAGAGTAATTAGGAATGGCTATAAACCCAGGAGAGTCTGCTTCTTCACATACATAAATACTTGAGTCTTTACGGTTTTTTTTATGGGAGGAGTAAGTACGATGAAGTTTTTACTACCGTGGGAATGTCACCGGTGATTTTTCCAGCGGCGGCGTTTCGCCGGGGCGCTAAATAATATTTAGCACGCTGGGGGCTAAATAGTGTTTACATACATACATATATATATACGTGTATATATATATATACATATATATATGTATATATATACATATATATATATATAGGTGTCTCGGACAATAAATTTGGCAGCAATGATGGGGCGTAATCAACATGGGGATAAATTTGGTAGGCAACCATTGTGAGAAGCAGCTGTGATTGGCTTTGCATGGAAGGAAATTGTTTTTTTACGGAAACAAACTTACTGTCGGATGTCTCATGTATATGCATGGAAAGCTAAAAATTTTCCATGGAGGAGCTCTGAATAGGAGATATTTTCCACGAAGTGCATATTGCATGTCTCACGGAGGAGTTCTGAATAGCAAATATTTTCGATTCGTTGAGAGAGTGGGGAGTCTTTCCTTCTATTTTCTCAAATTTCCTGTTATTTTCTCAAATAATGTTCTTTCCTTTTCTCTGGCTGTGGGTAGATGCTGAGAGAGATGGGGGAGGGGGTCTTTTGTTATACGTGGGTTGCTTTCCAATTTCTTGACGTTGTGTTGGGTACATTTGAAGGTGAGAAGAGACGGGGAGGCTGCCGGGGGCAATTTTTAACAGGGTGAGGATCATCAAATCAGTCTCCCCCTCTTTGGTCATCCCAGGCCCACCGTCCAGCCCTGATATGTGGGGCCTTATGTGAGGATGTGGGGCCTTATGTGAGGGTTAAGAGAGTAGAGTTGTGGGTGAGAAATGTTCATAATTTGCTCGCTCTTTATAGGATAGATGAATTAATCTTGATTCTTTGAATAGCAACTTGTAGCAATTTTAATAAATTCTGTACAACTCTGGTATAGCTGAATTTTGGGGTGAGCTTAGCTCTTATACCCTTGTAGCTGCCATAAAGTTTGTAGCTTAAAATGGTGAAACAAAATAGAGAAACAATAATAAGAACAAAACTAGAATTAAATCAGGGAAATTAAAAAGGTGGGTATCACATGTGCGTTGGTTAAATCAACCTTGAATGCCTACTGTTGTAGAATTCAGAATAGAGCACTTTCATAAGAAAGTTAAATCTGAATTGCTTTATATATGTACACAATCACCATCGGGTAGGCTTAAGCCTTGCACCACACCCCTTCTCTAATTTTGGGAAGAAAAGAATAAATCACTAAAATGTCTAGGTGAATGTGGCCTTCACTGCCTGTGTCTTTAGGTCACAAAAAGTGTAGCAACATTCAAACTTGTGCATCTCATGTAGATGGCACTATCGCTGATGGTACTTACGACCTCGTCCCCGCTATCGAAGAAGGAGCTCCCGAAGGTGGTGTGAACGTCATTGTGGTTGACCCGGAGCCCGAAGTCAACGTAGCTCAAGAAGGCAAGCCCCGAAGCATAACCTAACTTTTAAAGATTATGCAACCATGGATTATTTACGCTTGTGCATTTACGTTTCAAGGAGTTGTTTGAATACCTTAGTTTCATAATTCTAGCACCTATGTCTTGAATGACTAGTACTATAAGGTCGATAGTGCAATGCTTTTAGGACCGTTACAAGTCGAGTGATTTCCTATCACTCGCGAGATATAGGAGTTGTTTGTCTCTACTTATGTTGGAATCATAAGGATGGACGGGTGGGATGGTAAGTGTAGATCTCCCATCCATATATGATAATTGGATTAAGGTCGTAACGTGTGGTTCTGTGTGTCAAGTTTTTGAACGTACCATGTATATGTTGAAGTTTAGGTTCCGGTAAGCTCGGTACCTGATTGATACAGTTAGGACCGATAGCCTTCTTTCCTTGGAAATTTATTTCCTTTGGTGTACACAAGTGGCTACATGTGTGAGATCGGCCGGTATGTGTCCGCGTGTATCTGATAACCATGTATCCTAAGGGAGCTGGACCCGGTTCCGAATTGTGGATTGACGGGAAAGGTTGGGTAGCGCTTGTGCTATTTATAGCAAGCAATATCCGTGTGTTTGGGTTTTCCCTGGCCAGGTAGTAAAATTCGGTTCGGACTGTTCGCTTCTCGCGGTTAATGAGACTGCTTGATTGCTGTGCTACATTGAGTAGCAAGTGAAACTATGAGGATGATGAACTTGTTGTATGTATTAAATTGTATTGCACCACATGTATGCTTAGAAATGGTGCTCATCTAGAATGGTTAACACTACTAGAACTTGATGCTAAAATAAGGATCCACTCTTAGTCGCTTTCTGGCAAAACAAACCCACCAGCCTAAAGCCTCTTATGTCTAGGAGTCGGTGATGTAGTTTTCACCCGACAGGTAAGTCTTGCTGAGTATTAGTATACTCAGCCTTTCTTGTGGCTTTTATTTCAAACTAACATAAATAGTCTCAACAAGTTATTACAAACCAAGTCCGAAATTGCAATAAAAGTCTGAGAGTTCAAGCAGCGGAATTTAACTAACGACGATACATAGCAACACCACGATAAAGCCGTCCATGGTGCTACTCCTCACGATCCTTGGAAGAGGTCGAAACCCACTCGATGTGCCAGCCAGGAGGAACCTGGGCATGCCAAGTAGCACTAGCAATGTTCTCAGCAACATGCATACCTGAAATAAAAGCCACAAGCAAGGCTGAGTATACTAATACTCAGCAAGTCTTACCCATCGGGTGAAAACTGCATCACCGACTCATAGACATGAAATGCTTTTCGCTGGTGGGTTTGTTTTGCCAGAAAGCGACTAAGAGTGGATCCTTACTTTCATTATTTTAGCATCAAGTTCTAGTAGTGTTAACCATTCTAGATAAGCAACCTTTCTAAGCATTCAAGTGGTGTAATACAATTTAGTACAAACAACAAGTTCATCATCCTCGTAATTTCACTTGTTACTCAATGTAGCACAGTGGTCAAGCAGTCTCATTAACCGCGAGAAGCGGACAGTTCGAATCAAATTTCACTACCTGGCCAGGGAAACCCAACACACACGGATAAGGCTTGCTATAAAAGCCACAGACACTATCCAACCTTTCCCCTCAATCCACAATTCGGCGCCGGGTCGAACTCCCATAGGATACAAGGTTCTCGGATGTGGCGGACCACTCCAAAATTATTCCAAGTTAAGTACCCACGGACCACTATTCAAGTAGTCAGGCACTTAATCCTGAATAAGCTGGAGCGCCGTTGGATTATACCCAATTAACCACGTAATTTTAGGATCCAAACAACACGCGTGCCCACACGAAGATGAGTCCCAGAAATCACAACATTCCACAAGTTCAACTTACATAAATAGTATCATCAAGTTATTACAAACCAAGTCTGAATTTCAAATAACAGTACGAGAGTTCATTGCAGCGGAAAGATGAAACTAACGACGATACATAGCAACACCATAATGAAGCCAGCCATGGTGCTACTCCTCCCGATCCTCGGCAGAGGACGGAACCCACTCGACATGCCAGCCAGGTGGAACCTGGGCCGGCTAGGGGACAGAATTCACCGCCTCCTCCAAAGAAGTACCTGAAATAAATGCCACAAGCAAGGCTGAGTATGCTAATACTCAGCAAGGCTTACCCGTCGGGTGAAAACTACTTCACCGACTTCTAGACATGAGAGGCTCTTGGATGGTGGGTTTGTTTGCCAGAAAGCAACTAAGAGTGGATTCTTACTTTCATGATTTTAGCATCAAATTCTAATAGTGTTAACCATTCTAGATTAGCATCCTTTCTAAGCATACAAGTGGTGCAATATAATTTAGTACACAGAACAAGTTCATCATCCTCATAGTTCCACTTGTTACTCAATGCAGCACAGCGGTCAAGCAGTCTCATTAACCGCGAGAAGCGGACATTTCGAACCGAATTTTGCTACCTAGCTAGGGGAAACCCAACACACACGGATAATACTTGCTATAAAAGGTACAAGCACTTCCCAACCTTTCCCATCAATCCACAATTCGGCGTCGGGTCCATTCCCTTAGGATAAAGGGTTACCGCTGCACTCACGGCATCATGCATATATCCACATGTGTACGGCAAGGGAAACAAAATATTTCCAAGGAGAGATGGCTATCGGTCCTAGCTGTTTCAATCTGGTACCGGGCTTACCGATTCCCATAGGTCGGCATGTGCGTGGTACGTTCAAAAACTTGACACACAGAACCACACGTTCCGACCTTAATCCAATTATCATACACGGACGGGAGATCTACACATACCATCCCGTCCATCCATCCTTATGATTCCAACATAAGTAAAGACAAGCAACTCCTATATCTCGCGAGTGACAGGAAATCACTCGACTTGTAACGGTCCTAAAGCATTGCTCTATCGACCCTATCATACTAGTATTTCAAGTCATGGTACTAGAATCATGCAACTAGGGTATTCAGATAACTCCTTGCACGTAAATGCACAAACATAACTTAATTCATAGTTGCACAAATTAAAACTAGGTTATGCTTTGGGGCTTGCCTTCTTGGGCTACGCCGGGGTCAGATTCCGGGTCAAGCACGATCACGTCGGCACCACCTTCGGGAGCCTCCTCTTCGTTGGCGGGGACGAAGTTGTAGGTTCCGTCAGCGAGAGCGCCTTCTACATGAGATGCATAAATTTTTAAGAGTTGCTGCTGGTTTTTAGTCTAAAGGTTAAGGCTCTTGAAGGCCATATTCACCTAGACATAAAAGTGGTTTATTCTTTTCTTCACAAATTAAGGGAAGTGTGTGTGGTGTGAATTTTATGTTTTTATGATGGTGATTGTGTACACATATAAAACAATACAAACTTTTATTTCTAAGCAAGTGCCTTAGTTCAGAAATTTTAAAACTCCACATGCTTATTTAAATAATTATCAAAAGTGACCTACTTATTTTTATTATACTCATCTACTCTAATTTCTTCTCATTTTTGTTTCTCTGTTTCTGTTCATTCTTTTTATCCACAAACTTTATGACAGCTACTGGAGCATAAGAGCTAGGTTCACTCCAAAATTTAGCTAAAATCGAGCTATACAGAATTTATTAGAAATAGTTCAAGTTATTGCTCAAAGAAACAAGATTAATTCATATAAAATCAAAACTACTTCCAAAACAGAAGATTTCTCTACCAGAGCTAGACATGAGTAAAAGAAAGGCTCTGACCAAGTGGTGGCTAAAAATAACACTTGGTCAGCCCTCACAAATTTGCTATCCGAAAACCAACATCTATTTATTTAATGCTCCCAATAGAGTCTAAAATTAAGTTTAGTATTTTCCCAACATGTGCCATCATGTTTCTATACCTCTGGTGAAAGATGGTGATTTTTGGCTGCATGAATTATTTTTAGTAAATGCAGAACCGAAATAGAACAGAAATCACGAAATAAATCATAACTGGAGTTTCAGGCCACATTTTTAGGTCTCCTTTGGACACAAAGCTTCTATAGTCTATACAAGCAACATATCCCAAGCTCAGCTACAGAATAGTTCAGGATTTGAAATGGTGCACAAAACTCTAAAAGCACAGTTTGAATTTTAATTAAAAAACCATTCCTCAAAAGTACGTGCAAAAATGAGATTGGAGTTTGCAATCTCACGAGTCCAGGGAGTATTTTTGTGCATTTTTATGATTTTTCTACGATTTTTAGTGGATTTTACAAGATCTCAGCAAAATAGATCTAGGGTTAAAGAATCTTTTTACGTCGGGGTCCCTAGATCTTTTGAAACTTAGCAAACAAGTCCCTGAAATTAGCGCAGAGGACCCTAGGACTAAAAAGGGGAACGCGAAAGGGTCCTTGGCTCGTCGGCGACCGGACTTCGGCGAGGAGACGGCAAACCAGCGCGGGGGAAGAGGGGGGAAACGACGAGGGGCTCACCGCGAGTCGGTTGGGGTAGGTCTCGTGGTCGGAGGTGAAGCAGCGCGGCTCGTCGACGGTGAGCAGCGGAGCGGCTTGCTCCGGCGACGTCGGTAGCCGGCTGCAGTGGTTTATGCGAGGCGCGGAGAGGCGTGTGGGCGGACGATGGCGGAGCTCGTCGTGGGGCTTGGCGGAGACGGGGATGATCGGAGTATGGAGCTCGACGTGGAGGTGGTGCTTGCGGCAGAAATGGCTGAGCGGCGGGGAAAACTTCGATTTCCCGGCATGTGCGGCTCGATTCGAGCTAGGGAGGGTTCGAGCGGCTAGCTAGGTGAATGAGCGAGCTTCATGCGCGGTGGATTGGGAAACCATGGAGGGGATTGCGGTGGATTTTGGTTTGCGGCGCGAGAGCTCAAGCTCGGCTCACTGCGGCCGGAGGTGGAAGAAGCAGTGGGCGAGCGTGAGGAGGAAGGGAAAGGCTGAGTGCTGGCTGAGAGAGAGGGTGAGGTCGTTCGGTGGAGTGTTGGGCGAGCTAGAGAGGGCCGAGCGGCTTTGGAAATGCGTGCACGCGTCCTCGAGCCGTCGGAGCCGCCATTGATGGCTCTGACAGCTCGGGCAGGGCGCGGGCACGGGTTGGGGATGGAAGATCGTGGCGTGGGCGATGGGAGATCCTCCGCAGGGCTTCTTGGCGCGTAGCGGAAAGAGAATCCAGCCGCGGTGAAGCGCAGCCCGACGCGCGTGCTGGCGGCCTACGGCGGAGCTCCGCTCGCCATGATGGCGCGCCCGCATGGCGAAGCTCGCTCCCGCGCTGTAGCGCGCGACGCGACCCAACGGAGGCGCTGGCGTGCTCATGGGGACGAGAGGTGTGGCTGCCGCGGCTTTGGCCGACCCGACCCGGTCGCCGCCGCTCGCCGGCCACGTGGCGGCCACTGCCGGCCTTGGGCAGAGCTGGCCGAGCTGCCAGCCGGAACGCCCGTGGAGCACCTCTGTTCAATTGTGCAAAACTTCGGAAATTTGAACTGAACTTCAAAAAGTGCAAACACAAAAGTTTGAGTTTGAAAGGTGGGACACAACTTTCCTTTGGGGTGAACCTGAAATTCCGAAATTTTCGAGTTCAAACAAGCACTAATTGAAAAGGTGTTTAGCATGGTTTTTAGAGTTTTTGAGGGGCTTAATTGCAAAATTTGGAAAAGTTCCCGACAGTAACTAGGCTTTATTTGTGATGACAAACAACTTTAATGTTTGGAGATTTTCAAGTTTAGTTCAGAATTTTTGAGATCTCAGATGGATGTCGAATTGGCCTTTTGAAATTCAAATTTCTCATTTGTGATCTATTTAAGTGTGCTACAACCAAAGCTGCCCCCTTAACCCCGTTTTTAGTGTATTTTTAAGGTCTTAAACATCTGGGATGTTACATCGGATACTCGCGGACACATGCCGGCCGATCTTACACATGTAACCACTTGTGTACAGCAAGGGAAAATATATTTCCAAGGAAAAAACTTGACACACAGAACCACACGTTACAACCTTAATCCAATTATCATACACGGAGGGAGATCTACAAATACCATCCCGCCCGCCCATCGTTATGATTCCAACATAAGTAAAGACAAGCAACTCCTATATCTCGCGAGTGACAGGAAATCACTCGACTTGTAACGGTCCTAAGAGCATAGCACTATCGACCTATCATACTAGTATTTCAAGACATAGTTACTACAATTATGCAACTAGGGTATTCAAACAACTGAAAAGTGATTGTGTAACCAGGGTATTCAAACAACTAGAATTATGCAACTAGGGTATTCAAACGTAAATGCACAAGCATAAATAATTCATAGTTCCACAATTGAAAAGTTAATTTATGCTCCCGGGCTTGCCTTCTTGAGCTACGTTGACTTCAGTCTCTGGGTCAATCACAATGACGTTGGAACCTCCTTCGAGAGCTCCTTCTTCGAGGGCGGGGACGAGGTCGTAAGTACCATCAGCGAGAGTGTCGTCTACATGAGATGCACAAGTTTGAATGTTGCTACACTTTTTGTGATCTAAAGACACAGGCACTGAAGGCCACATTCACCTAGACATTTTAGTGTACTATTCTTTTCTTCACAAAATTAGAGAAGGGGTGTGGTGCAAAGCTTATGCCTTCACGATGGTGATTGTGTACATATATAAAACAATTCAGATTTGTTTTTCTTATACAAGTATTCTCTTCTGAATTTAAAATTAGCATGCAACCATTTTTGTGTACATATATAAAACAATTCAGATTTGTTTTTCTTATACAAGTATTCTCTTCTGAATTTAAAATTAGCATGCAACCATTTTTGTTTTGATTAAATTCACAAATGATTCACACCCTTTTTATTTTACTCTAGTCCCTTCTTATTTTTGTTTCTCTGTTTCGGTTCATCCTTATAATCTACAAATTTTATGATAGCTACAGGGGTATAAGATTTAAGCTCACCTCAAAATTTAGCTAAAAGCGAGTTGTACAGAATTTATTAAAAATGCTACAAGTTACTGCACCTAGATTCAAGATTAAATCATATAAAATTGAAAACACAGCAAATTCAGTAGTGATTGCTGCCAGAGCTATGGATGATCAAGAGGAGTGCTTTGGCGAAGTGGTAGGTAAAAATACCACTTGAACAGTCCTAAACAATTACAGCATCCATTTATTTAATTGATGGTCTAAACAGAGTCAAAAATAAGATTTAACATTTTTCTTGCATGGTACACCAAGGTTCTAAGCCTCTGGTAGAAGGTGGTAATTTTTTACTGTAGGAAATATTTTTAACAAATCCAGAACTAAACTAAAATAGAAAACACTAAACAATTAATAACAGAAGCTACAGAGCATATTTTCAGGTCTCCTTTGGACACAGAGCTACTACAGACTACGCAAGCAACATATCCAAAATTTAGCTATAGAGGAGTTCAGGATTTCAAATGGTGCACAAGTTACTTAAAACGTATTTTGAATTTTAATTCAAACACTATTCATCAAAAGCATAAACATGCAAACATGGGGTTGGAGTATACAACCTCATGAGTCCAGGGAGTATTGATTTGTATTTTTCTATTTTTTCTACGATTTTAAAGGATTTTTGAACATCTCAGCAATTTGAACTAGATCTAAAGAATCATTTTGCACTGGGGACCCTAGATCTTTTAAGTTCTTGCAAAAAGGTCCCTAAAACTTGCGCAAAGGCCCCTAGAACTAAAATGGAGAACGCGAATAGGCCCTTGGACTCACTAGTGGCCGGATTCCGGTGAGGGCGCGGCGAACCAGTGCGGAAGAAGTGGGGGAGCGCGTAGAGGAACTCACCGCGACTTCAACCGTGTGCTTCACGAGGTTGGGGAAAGCTCGGTGAGGATTTGGCGGTGGCGGCGGAGAAGCTTGCTCCGACGACGTCGACAGCGAGCTGCAGAGGTCGAGGTGAGGGGTGGAGAGGCTTGTGAGCTTCGCCGGACCGAGGTGGAGCTCGCTAGGGGTCTCGGTGGCGACGGGGATGGCCGGAAGGTAGGGCTCGACGTGGAGGTGGAGCTCGGCGGCAGCAATGGAGGTGCGGCGATGTGGAAGGGGTCACGCGAGCCACATGAATGCCTTTTCAAATGGTAAGGTAGAGGAGGCCCAGGCGAGGCAGGGAGATGTGCTGGAGCCTGGAGGGCAGCTCAGGCGCTCGGGGTCACATGCGGGTGGTTGGGCGAGTGACAGATGCCATTGAAGCGCCTGTAAAGCTCGGGTAGAGCGTGGCTGTGGGCTGGCAGCCAAAGATCCTAGCGTGCGAGGCACGGGATGTTCTGGTGACTCTGCTGGCAAGCGGTTGGGTGGCAGGCCGGGTCGAGGAGGCCTCGGGCAGACGCACGCTGCAGCGGCCAATGGCGGAGCACTGCTCGCCGTGATGGCGTCCCCGGGCGATGAGACGAGGGTGTGTGTGGTGCGTGACAGGATAGCACAGGGGTCAGACGCGTGCGTAGGAAGCCGAGACACCATCTTCGATGCTTTGGCTGGGCAAAACGCGAATGCCGGCGCTCGCCAGCCACGTGGCGGCGTCACGGCGGCCTGGAACAGAGCAGCCGAGCCGGCTGCCGGGGCGCCCATGTAGCTCCTCTGATCAAGGCCAGATTTCTCCAAAATTTCAAACTGAACTTTCAAAAGTGCAAATTCAAAAGTTGGAGTTTGAAAGATGGGACATGACTTTCTATTTGAAACTAACTTGAAATTGTGAATATATCAAGCTCAAACAAGCTATGTTTGAAAAGTTGTTCTGCTACGTTTTTAGTGATTTTGAGGGGCTTACCAGAACAATTAGAAAAAGTTTGAAAAAGAAACATGGCCTGATTTGGGATGAAAAACAACTTTGCTTTTTGGAGATTTTCAAGTCTAGTAGAAAATTTTTGAGATTTAGGCTGGGTGTCAAATCAGCCCTTTTATGTTGGATTTTTTTAATTTGAATTTCAACTTAAAGTGCATTTCCATTCTTTTTCTTTAATCCTCCTTTGCTCTCATTTATTAGTGGATTTTTATTGTTTTAAACATCAGAGATGTTACATTCTGGAAGTGTCATAAACCATGAGAAGGTTGATCCAGATAATAAACTCGAGAACAGGCGAATTCTTAATGCATCAATTGCTGCAGCTTCTCCACATTGCACCAGGAATCTATTAACATGCTCAACTGTTGAAGTATCATCATTCCCTGAGAATTTGGTAAAATCTGGAATCTTATAGCGGTGAGGATATGGCAACAAATCATAAGTTGGAAGATATGGAGTCCTGTACGTCACTTGCTGAGCTTTGGGCTTTAAGCCGAATTGATTTTGAATCACATTAGCCATTTGGGAAACCCAATCGGTTTGAACAGTCTCCTGAACTATCTGTTCTTTCTTCTGAACTGGTTGAGCCGATTGTTCTATCTCTTGACTTGATTGAATTGACTGCTTTGATCCCTGATTTGGATGAAGTGGCTGTCCTGATTCTGTCCCTGTTTGAACTAGCTGACTTCCACCTTGCCTTAACGGAGCTGGTTGTTCAATCTCATATGCATAAACTGCTCCATGGCTTGATGCTGGATTTTGATTCATCAGCTGCCCTTGATTCTAAGTATAAGGAGCTCCTGCTTGAAATGAATTAGCTTGCTGATTTGCCATGAACCTTCCTTGCCGCGCATGTGATTAGGGGTTCTGGAATAGCTCCATAGCAGTAGTTGTACCCACTGATGCATTTGCTACCTGAGCTTCTGGCTGAATCGGCGTAGATCCATTGGGCATCATATTTGCCGATCCTAGCTTAGAAGAATATATTCTTTTAACTATTCCTTTATCATTTACCAATGACCAATTAATTCCTTCAGCATGGGGCATCCAAGTCATCTTAGAGTAATAAGTTTGAACCTGTTGGATAGGCTTGGAAGAAGAAACGATGTATTCAGGAGGCATACCCAATCCAGAAGCAGGATCATATCCTTTGAAGAAATCTGCTCCCTTTTGTGTCGATGTCATCGGCGATACAGGTGTGATTGTCACAAAGTTTGATACCGGAGCTTGGACTGGTGGTATCTTGAATTGTGGCAGTGTTGCAAATCCTCCTTGCACAATCAGCGCTGATGCCGATTGTGATGGTCCAATCGGCTGGGATGCCGATGGATTTGTGAAGGCCTGAGAAGACGTATCATTTGTAACAGATATTGAAGTTTCCAATTGATAGAACATGGCTCGATCTTCCGAGAGGTAAGGGTAAACTCGATAGGTGGAAAGTCGAAGTTGGCAATCCGGCTTCAAATCAACACGATATGAACCCTGCAACCGTTACACCGCAACTCCTTTGTTATCAACCAAGTACAACTTGATTGACTTCGCCGAGAAGGTTTTTTTCCTGCAAGCGAAGCGAGAACACAAGCAAGAATGGATAAACACACAATCTGAAATTGTAGATCAATATGAAGCTAATTATATGGGGTTAAAATACTGAATAACAAAGGACTAGTCACCAAAGGGTTGCTGAACAAGAACGGGTGCCTTGGATCACAATAAATGGACTTGGCGTCATAGTTACAATGATCAATGTCTGTTTCACAATGGAAATCAAGAACTAAACAAAACCCAAGTTTCTACAGCAGCGGCTACTGAGTTTATACCCTTAGGGGCGAGCTAGGGTTTGGGACAGCCAGGGAGGGGGTGCCCACAACTTGGGCTTAAGGCCCGACACGATACAAGGCTGCAGCACCCTGACAAATTCTGGACGTCCACTTGTTTTGATGATTCTCGTTGACTCAGTTGGAATTAGGGCCTCCAACTGGTGCCATTGGAAGCACTATGAAATTGTGCTTCCAACTATATAAAGAACGTCCAAAACGGACTCCGTATGCGACCTGGGCGTCGGTTTTAGTGCTGGCTGCTCCTGGACTCCGAGTGGACTCGAACTTAAGTTACTTTGGGCCTCCACCTTGGGACTCGAATCGAATTAGCCTCGGGCCTCCTTCTTGTCTTGGAAACCCTTGCTGGAATCCTTCTCGACTCCATGCACCACTCATGAATATATACAAGGGTTCCATGTCCTTATCACCAATGAAGTAGTATGATCAATCAAAGGAGGATGTCGATATGTCGGGCCTCTATACTACTTCACGAAGCGTGTGAACCACTTGATTATGGAAAATCATTGCTCATTATCTTAGCATGATTCAAAAAGGCTTGATGAATTGCTTCATTGACCATCTCTTGCATCTTGCTAGGTGCTTCAACTATTGTGATTTGACGAGGTGTAGGAAAGTCAGTCTTCTTAATTGCTTGACCTCTTGTGGTAGTAGTGAATGATTTAAGGCACAATTATTAGTATTCTTCCATTGCCCTTGCCAATTCACCCTTCGCGTCATCATCAAGATAACCTTTAGTGGTTTCAATGATATTATGTTCTCCAATCTAGAAGCGATAATCTTTCTTTATCAAGGTTGAAACTGTCGTGTCCCATCGGGCGTGCCAAAAGTGTGTTGACGCAAAAAGTCGGGAAAGACCTTGACGTGCTAGCACACGAAATCGTTTGTGATGCAGGGCGTGCCAGTCAATCTGACCTGTTGATTGGCAAGGAAATTATATGTTAGATAACATGGTGAAATTGGCTGTGATTCCAATTTAACGATATAGTTAGGATCGGCAGTGAATTCCGATCTACGATAATGAACCAGCTAGATCAGCCGATCCGATGCGAAGTAGAGTAAGATAACTGAAACGTAACCTAACAAGCTAAGTAGAGCAACACCTAGAATAGATCTAAATGGCTATAACGGATCCGATGATGACAAGTAGATAAAAGCCGAATAAAACTGATTCTAAGCTCGATAAATGTTGAATAGAATCTAAACAAAGTAACAACAATACAACGATTACTAAGGCATATATATCTTTTCGATAACTGTCGAATAACTCCAAACGAAGCAACAATGATGCGCCGGTTGCTAAAGCTTAGATCTTACTCAGTAATATGGGAATTACAGGCAAGCCTTGAGATCGAGATCACCCTCAATATGCCTAGAAGAACTCGTGAAAAGGAAAAGGACGAAGTCGTCGACAATGTATGAAATTGCGTAAATGTAGATGGAAAGAGTTGTAAAGGTTTTTTGGTTGTTGATATGTACAGACCTCTCATGACCAAGCAGGGCTGCTATTTAAAAAACTATGACTCCTAACCGGTTACAGCAATATAACTTGACACGAAAGAAAGGACTCTTTACAAACTTCTACGACTTGGACTGTAAAACACCCGACTCTTTTTATCTTGGTCCATCTTTAGCTTGACCGGTGGTCTTCTCCACCCCGGTTTCTCCACGTCACCAACCCTCCATGCCGTTCTCCGATCTTGGCTTGAACTCTGGCTCGCTCTTATCTTTTGGGCCGGACTTGATTCCTGTCAGACTCGAATTCCGATTTGAGTTGACCCCTTTTCCTTCTTTCCTCCACGGATTCCGATTCCAATTTACCTCATCTCTGCCTTATCATGACACCGAGGCAAACTAGCAAAAACTGGTGTCAACAGGTGCCCCATTTTGACACAACACTGAATCACTCAATGCTACCCAATTTCATACAGAACCGAACTGACACTTCTAGCCATCATGATCGACTGATTCGATCCTACCCACCGAACCAGTAGGTCTCCTCTGGCACTTAGCCTCGAAGTGGATCTTGGGGGCCACCACTCATTCGATGGGTCTTGATTGGGTGGCACTGAATAAATCGATCTAGCCCAAATTCATACAGTACCGAATATCCATTTCTGGCCATAATGACCGACTGATTTGGTGGGTCACGCCTGACCACCGATCGGTGCTAGAACATGGTTCTAGGGGCACCAACTGATTCGGTGGTCCCTGCTAATAGGGACCAAATGAGTCGGTGCCCCTATTTACTTTGCAAAGAAAACAAAGTACCGACTGATTCGATCAACTCCACTAGTAAGCACCGAATTAGTCGATCCCAACTGAACTTCTCTAAATTCAAACTTCTTAAAGCCGAAACTCGTCTAATTTAGATTCTTTGACTTTAAACTTTACTAGGGCTCCATTTGCACTACCTAGCACTAGAATTTCACAAGTGTGCACCACACCTATACTCTAGTCTCGCCTAGGTCAAGCTAGAAATCCTTAGCCCCCCTTTATAGTATAGCCAAAGGCAAAAAGGTCCTAAACTACTCTAAGTGTGTTAGAGTCTTTCTCCAGCAATCCGCAAGGGGTTAGCCCAAGCAGTAGACTTAGGCGGGGGAGCATGAAACTAAGAGCACGATGGTGACACAGAGAGACGCAGAGTTTATACAGGCTTGGGCCGCAGGAGCATGATACCCTACGTCCTATCTTGGTGGTGTTGTTTGTATTGCGATGGATGGGGTTCACACATGGATGCTGAAGGCTTGGTGGCTAAAACCTATGAGATTGCAAGATGATTGAATGATCCACCGCCTTATACAATCTGGCGTCCTAGGGTTTACAAGTTGGTTTGATCTAATCCTATTTAGGTATGAGGAAGCCGATCTCCAAGATCTTCAGGATATCATGACGTCTGTTGACCAGAGTCTTGAGTTATCCGCCGTCTTTTACTTGGCTGGCACTGCATGGAATGATCCATGCGCTCGATTCTTCATCAGAAGTGGGCCTCGACCTGTGGGCCCACGACCTACTTGTCAGAATGGGCTGGAAGCAAGCTTGCCACAGCGGGTCATATTGATCCCTGGGGTCTCCATATCTGTCAAGCCCCTGAGCAATGTGGAGCCAGGTGAAGTATGGGTGCACAGGGTTCAAGAATTATGAAATTCAAAAAGTCCCATGTTTAGTAGCCCGAGCAGTGCGGAACTAAATAGAGGGGTGAGCAGTAGCCTGAATGAGCAATTCTGGACTACTCAAACAGTAATCGTGATATGGAGGGCCGTGCAAGAGGTGTTCTATATGGAGCAGCCCCTGAGCATAGGAAGGATTAGAATAATCGTTCCTATTGTAAAAAAATAGTGGCATATTACAAATGATGTACTCGACAAAGCTTCAGGTGTTGTACCGACCTAATTTGAAGTGTGGGTATGATGGTTGGTGGGGATATAAGAGCACACCGACATGTGTAGCTGGGAATATAGGAGCACATCGGAATTGTTGCAGAGGCACGTCAACCTAGAGTGTGGCGTCCAGCCCCCGAGAGTGAGGGCTGGCAGAGCCATAGAGGCATGCCAACCTAGTGAAGCACCCAACCCTCGAATGTGAGGGCTGGTAGAGCCGTTGAGGCACGCCGACGTGGTGGTGTAGTGCCCTACCCCCGAGCATGAGGGCTGGCAGAGCAGTAGAGGCATGCTGACCTGGTGTGCAGCTCCTAGCCCCTAAGCGTGAGGATGGGTGGAGCCGTAGAGGCACGCCAACCTGGTGGTGCAGTGCCCAGCCCCCAAGCATGTGGGCTGGCAGAGTTGTAGTGGCATGCCCACCGGGTGGTGCCGATGTGGGTGTGGGGACTGTTGAGGGCGCTTAGCCATGTCAATTTCATACCACAAGCGCACGGGTCGGTTGTATCTTTTCCCTTAGAGTTTCCCCCAAGGTTATCAATCCGTGGAACAAGGAGATCACTACGCTTATCTAAGTACTAACTAAGTTGATTATTAATCTTTTTAGTTTTTGGTTGGTGTATGAACAGATCTAATCTACTAAGTTTAATCTAAATAAATCAAGAGTTATGAATGCGAGGTTAGGTTAGCGAGAGAACAACATATAGAAAATGTTTGCCCCTAGGGTTTTAGAATCGCTTGGAAATGCAATCACCGAGTTAAAGCACCAATCTAATCTATCACGTTCCGAAAGCCGATGCTATTTTCCCCACACTCGTCACCCAGCACTAGGAGTAGAAGCACATCAAACCTAGGGAACCAAAATCTATGCACACATAAGATAGATCAAATTCACAAAGTATGTCGGCAATTACAAACCAATGGTCACCTCATAACCCTATGGACAAACGAGGTCTTCTCCCCACAAAGCTAGTCTTGGCGACGGAATTCATGGTGTAGAAGTCCTTGGTGAAGAAGCCCTTCGCCGTCCTCCAATCTTGCCGCGGCCGTCCTCCGGTGTTTCTCTAGGTTTCATCAAGTCGACGGCTCTCTGGTGGGAATTAACATAGGTTTTCAATAAAACATAAGCTTTAAATAGTCTGAGGGAACCCTAGCTCGAAGGGGGGTTGAGGTGGTGGAAAAACATGGTAGGCTTGCCAGCTAGGGGCCCATTGGGCCGGCCGGCCTAGCCTCTTTTTGGTGCATCTCGACCTCTACTTTTGCGTGTGAACTCCTCTCTAAATTGGTAAATTATGTCCTTCACACATGTGATCCTTTTGACGTCATTTGCTTCGGGATAAAATTGGATCTTTGATATGTCTGCTGGATTTCCCCCGATCCCGAAGTCAACCAAGTGTGTTCTTCAAGCCTATGCACGTGCACATCCTTGGTGGTCTATCACGATCTCGGTCTTCATCCAAATGTTCCCATTTATTGCTCAAAAACCTGCATAAACCTATATCTTCCTAAAATATGTGCATATGCGACAACAGGGTTATTTCACGTGCCAAGTGGGGGGGGGAGGTCAGTATATGAGTTAGTCCAAAACTGCACCTAAATGGCACTAATAAGGTGTAGCAAAGGAGAGCCAACAAGCCCCCCATGCTTAAACCTTGCTCGTCCTCGAGTAAGTCCAAGAGCTTTGCTTAATAAGGAAATCAGCGTTGCCCTTCAATGTCCTCCCTCACTTAGTCATACATAACAAGACACATTGCTCTTCCCAAGTATTTAGCATTTAAAGTTTAAGTTGTGACCGGCTATTGTTTCATTATGGAAGATAGACTAGCCATAAAGAACAAGCCACCAAAATAAATACAATGCTCTCAAACTTAAGTGAACTTCAAACCTTTACCTTGTTGAAAGAGTTTTCAAAAGGGTACATATCCAACATAGATGAGGTTCTCTTGCAAAAGTTCATTGAAACGCTCAGCTCATCAAGTCACTCAAGCCTATACTAGATTATCTTCAACCTATTCTACTCATATATGAAAATGGAAAGTGTATGTGGAGCTTGGTAGGTAAAAACAATCCTAGCAAAACATTATACTTGAAATATTGTCAAACTAAGAGAGAGATCTATTTGAATTATCGAGGCTGGTCAAAAGGTCATGGAAAATAATGTTGGAGAGGGAGAGAGATGGAACTCACACTTTTTGATAGGTGGGCATGTGCAAATGGCAAATAGGTGATCCCGAGACACAAATGAAGTTCTCGTTATCGGATTGCACATGGTTGGAAAGTTTGAATATGGATTTCTCCTCAAGGCACTTGGGAATTAAATGACGCAAAAAGAACTAAGGAGCATTTTATTCTCTCTTTATGTTTTTTCTTTTCCTTATTTTTCTCTTTTTTCTTATTTTGACATGCCTTGTGAGCATGTGGCATACCTTCTTTGGGCATGCATCTTTTATTTTCTTTTTGCTCCTTGGAACTTTCACAACATGATACTTACTCGGTGGAAATTGAAGATATGAGATGACTCCTTCCCCATGCTTGAACGATGCTCGTTCTCGAGCATAAAAGAGAGGAAATACTATGACCACCGAGTTAAGTATGAACTCTATTATCTATCTAGAATTTAATCAATACTCAAATTGGGTTGTGGTCAAGGAGTTAATCACACAAAGATATTTGAGTTTTTTTTGGGTGGATGCCCAGCGAAGTTTGTGAAATTTCCAATGTGAAAACCCACAATGCATGGACAAAAAGGCTAGCATAAAAAGGTTACACAAAGGAATGACCAGCTTCTTAGTCTCGTAATATAGAAATCAGTCCTAATCCAACTCATCAAAATACAAGTTTACAATCTAAAAGTTTTATCATGAAAAATCATGCATGTATATGGCTTTGGTAGCTAGCACTTTGCAAGAGATTCACAAATGTACATAGCATAGGAATTCACTTTTCAATAAAACAACACAAGGTGTAGGATATCGGTAAACATAATTAAAAGAGCAATGCTTTGTATGTGGGTCTAGAATTTAGTCATTTACTCCACAAATAAAAGAGCCGGTATTTAACCATTTAATTCAATTTTAAAAGAGAGCAAATAGTCAAGTCATATGTAACATAGTATAGGTAAAACAAGGCGGCAATTTTCATTATTTTTCCATAAGAAAAGCTATCATTGTGATGAGCTCAATGTGATGGTGACCACTAACAACAAAACCAAAACTAGGTTGTCCTCCTAGAAGCCATGTTATTAACAAGAGAGATATACAAAGGTTTTTATCCTATGGTTGAAGGCATAATATACATGCATATAGAAAGGTATGAACAAGAGAAGGTTAAGGAAGAGTTACCTTCCTTTCGATGCTTGTAAGTTGTAATGTAGCATGGCCTCCCCCACGCTTAAAAAATGTGCTTAGCATGGAATAAGAATCATGAGCATCTTATGGCACTTGCAATATACTCAATGGGACATTTTTCTTCTTGTCCAAGAAGTTCTCCCCCATGCTTAGCATGGTGCTAGGCATGGGAAAAGAAGATGGACCGTCTTGTAATTCTTGAATGTGCCTTCCCCTGTGTTTGGATATTATCGTCATGCTTCTTCTTCTTCGTTGCCTCAATCTTCCTTGAACTTCTTCTTGTTGTCATTCCGTCATGCATGCAAAACATTTTATGTGCACACTCTACCCCCGGGATGACAGTCAGGAGTAGAAACAAATGCCAACAAACAAACCATGCCTACGATCCCAACATGTGGCATAGCTAACTTAGCAAAAGAAAAATAAAATCCTAGTGAGTGTATGTGTGTGCAAGTGTGAATGAAAATGGAACGACAACGAGATGAATGCAAAGTTAGCAAGAACAAGTGTTTCCATGTTTTTAGGGATAGGTTTTATGGGTGTCCTATGTTTTGGATCAAAACAAAAATTTTGAAGAGAGAGGTTTAGGTATAGAAATTCTATCTAGGGTGGTTTTGAAAACAAAAGGATAAACTAATGTTAGATTTTTGGATGACAAGCAAAGCCTTTGGTTTTAGATTGGCAATAGGTAGGTTTCTTTTTCTTTCTTTTTTTATTCTTTGATAGGAAGGCTTAGGTAAAGGGTGGTTTTCACAAAAAGAGTTACAAAAATGCAATAAGCAATGCAACACAAGGTGGAGAACAATATGAACAATAAAATGCACATGATGTGGGTGAACAAATATGATTGAACAAAATAATGTGACATGAAAAGGTGGTGGTCCTCAAACAAAATGAGTTAGCCTAAGTCAAGTAGCCACAAATTTAGAACCAAAGAGTGGTGTCATGCTCCATATTTCTGTCTAAAAGACACAAAGAGAAAAAGACTCCAGTACACTAAAGACCAGGTTGCCTCCCGCAAAGCGCTTCATTTAAAGTCATAGAGCTCGACTTTCTCACATACCTTCAAATCGTTGCGAAGCCATGGCCCTTCATGCAAGAGGTGAAGGTGTTCCATGCAGCTTTTATTCCACTTCCCATGTTGGGCTTGATCAATCTTGCTCAATGGAAAACTCGCTCAACGATCTCTCACGTCGTCGCCACCTCCTTCTTTGTTGTCCTTCATTGCTGCCTAAACTTCACAATTTTTTTCTCTCTGACCAGAATGGAAATTGTGCCGACCAATTGATCCAATGCAAAGTGCATAAAGTCTTCTTTCCAACAAGTCCTCATTTGCCCAAAACGCATTCCAAACTCTGACGCTGCAATCTGTCCCGTGCTGATTTCAGCATGTGCAACTCCGATGTTTGTTACATAGCTCCTCCCATGAGTCTTCAATCTCATCAATTAAGGATGCGTTGGAACCGGAACTTGACCAAGGTCTTGAATATTCAACTTTTCTGCATTGTAAATCGCTGGCCTTGTGCGCAAAATTAATGAGACTAGCAACATCCATCCTTGAAACTTGGAGATATTGATGAATGAGTTCAAAATTTTGGGCGCAGTTCCTCTCCTCATTATTTGAACTTCATATCCTGCATGGTTAGTGAAATTCGGGAATTCTCCCGACATGTGCTCTTTTAAGGTCATGAGCATGACCAAGCACAAAGCAAGATTGGGATTTGCAAAACTTATTGTAAACATATGCATCCATAATCACAACCACAACTAGATTGTAGCACCAAAGCATGTTGTAATTAATAGTAGCTTATGTTTCTCACTTAGCACTTAGTTTTTTATTAGGAAAAGATTCTTTAGGCATAGAATCAATGGTTTCAAGCACAAATATTGCCTCTTTATCATTCTCAAGAAATTCTAGCCTATAATAATCATGATCATCATAGGTTGAAGGCATAGAATTTGATTCATCATTCATACTATCGGTTGAACATGAGTACTTCAAAATATTATCATCATAACCAATAATATCTTGATAGTTCAATGCATACCTTAGCCTCCGTGTTGTTCCATCAAGAGGGGTTTTTGGTTCATCCATCGGAGTTGAGAGCAATTTAATCACATCAACTAGAGGTGGTTCTCCACAATCTTGTTGTAATTTCTTCTCTTCCTGATGAAAATCTTATATGTCTTCAAATTCTCCTCTTCCAAACATCCGTGTTGCACCTCTAGCTCTTCGGTTGCTTCCATTAACTCTTTATCTTGATCATCATGGGAAGTTCCATTCTCCATAGCATGTTGGAGAGGGTCCCTAAAAGAGTCAACGAAGCGAACACTCTCTACCTCTTTGTTATTAAGAGGTAGAGGTGAAGCACCACAAGCATTTGGAAGGAAATTGAAGTCATGTTTAATCCCGTGAGACTCAAAAGTTAAGATTCTCTTTTCCACATCAAGAATTGTATTAACCAACTTTAGGAAAGGTTTGCCAAGAATTGTATCATCATAGTCATCCACGCCATTGTCAAGCACAAAAAAGTCGGTTGGAACAATTTTACCCACAATGGAAACATCTAGATTTTGAATCACTCATATAGGCCTAGTAGTTTGTGGCGGACCACTCCGAAATTATTCCAAGTTAAGTACCCCACGGAATATGCTAGAGCGCCGTCGGATTATACCCAATTAACCACATTTTTCTTTTGATCGAAACAACACGCACGCCCACATGAAGGTGAGTCCCAGATATTACAACATTCCACAAGTTCAATTTAACATAAAATATCATCAAGTTATTACAAGACAAGCCTGAAATTGAAATAAAAGTCTAAGAGTTCAGCAGCGGAAATTAACTAACAACGATACATAGCAACACCACGATGAAGCCGTCCGTGGTGCTACTCCTCACGATCCTCAGATGAGGACGGAACCCACTCGACGTGCCAGCCAGGAGGAACCTGGGCAGGTCAAGTAGCACTAGCAATGTCCTCAGCAACATGCATACCTGAAATAAAAGCCACAAGTAAGGCTGAGTATACTAATACTCAGCAAGGCTTACCCGTCGGGTGGAAAACTACATCACAAACTCCTAGACATGAGAGGGTTTTGGTTGGTGGGTTTGTTTAGCCCGAAAGTGACTAAGAGTGGATCCTTACTTTCACGATTTTAGCATAAAATTCTAGTAGTGTTAACCATTCTAGATAAGCTACCTTTCTAAGCATACAAGTGGTGCAATACAATTTAACACATACAACAAGTTCATCATCCTCATAGTTTCACTTGTTACTCAATGTAGCACAGTGGTCAAGCAGTCTCATTAACTGCGAGAAGCGGATAGTTCGAACCGAATTTCACTACCTGGCCAGGGAAACCCAACACACAGGGATAATGCTTGCTATAAAAGGCACAAATACTATCTAACCTTTCCCTTCAATCCACAATTAGACGTCGGGTCCACTCCCTTAGGATACAAGGTTATCGGATACTCGCGGACACATGTCGGCCAATCTCACGCATGTAACCACTTGTGTACATCAAGGGAAATACATTTCCAAGGAAAGATGGCTATCGGTCCTAGCTGTATCAATCTGGTACCGCGCTTACCGATTCCCATAGGTCGGCATGTGCGTGGTACGTGCAAAACTTGACACATAGAACCACACGTTTTGACCTTAATCTAATTATCATACCTGGACGAGAGGTCTACAAGTACCATCCCGCCAGTCCATCCTTATGATTCCAACATAAGTAAAGGCAAGAAACTCCTATATCTCGCGATTGACAGGAAATCACTCGACTTGTAACGGTCTAAAGCATTGCACTATAGACCTTATCATACTAGCATTTCAAGCCATAGGTACTAGATTTATGCAACTAGGGTATTCAAACAACTCCTTGAATGTAAATACACAAACATAAATAATTCAAAGTTGCATAAACATTAAAAGTTAAGTTATGCTCCGGGGCTTGCCTTCTTGAGCTACGTTGACTTCGGTCTTTGGGTCAATGAAAATGACGTTGGCACCACCTTCGGGAGCTCCTTCTTCGTTGGCGGGGACGAGGTCGTAAGTATTGTCAGGGCGCCTTCTACATGAGATGCACAAGTTCGAATGTTGCTACATTTTTTGTGATTTCAAGGAACAGGCACTGAAGGCCACATTCACCTAGACATTTTAATGTACTATTCTTTTCTTTATAAAGTTAGGGAAGGTGTGTGGTGCAAGTTTTATGTCTTCATGATGGTGATTGTGTACATATATAAAACAATTCCGATTCATTTTTCTTATACAAGCATTCTGTTCTGAAATTAAAATTAGCATGAAGCCATCTTTATTGGTTTTAACACACAAGTGAGTCACATCCTTTTTATTTCTCCCGATTTATTTTGTTTCTCTATTTCTGTTCATCCTTTTAATCCACAAACTTTATGACAACTACAGGGGTATAAGAGCTAAACTCACCCCAAATTTTAGATAAAACCGAGTTGTATAGAATTTATTAAAAATGGTACAAGTCACTGCTCCTAGATTCAAGATTAAATCATATAAAATCGAAAACACAACAAACACATAAGGAAAATCTATCAGAAATAGGCATGACCAAAAAAAGTTCTTTGGCCAAGTGGTAGGTACAGATACCACTTGAACAGTCCTAAATAAATACTATCCCAAAAACATACATCTATTTATTTGATAGCCTAAATAGGGGCAAAAATTAAGTTTCTAGCATGCTCTATCAAGTTTCTAAGCCTCTGGTGGAAGTTGATAATTTTTGGCTGCATGAATTATTTTTAATAAATCTAGAACTAAGCTAGAACAGAAAACACTAAACAATTAATAACACATGCTACAGAGCATATTTTTATATCTCCGTTGGACACAGAGCTTCTACAGACTATACAAACAACATTTCCAAAATTTAGCTACATAGGAGTTCAGGATTTCAAATGGTGCACAAATCACTTAAGACTGAGTTTGAATTTTAATTCCAAAACTATTCATCAAAAGCAGACACATGCAAACATGGGATTCGAGTTTGCAACCTCACGAGTCCAGGGAGTATTTGTATGCATTTTAATGATTTTTCTATGATTTTTAACGGATTTTAGAAGATCTCAGAAATTTGAACTAGGTTTAAAGAATCTTTTTGAGCTGGGAACCCTAGATCTATTAAACTTTCACAAACGAGTCCCCAAAACTTGCACGGAGGACCCTAGAACTAAAAAGAGGAACGCAAACCAGTCCAGTCTTCGCCGGCGACCGGATCACGGTGAGGAGACAATGGGGGAGGCCGGGGAACTAGACGGGAAGTGACGAGGAGCTCACCGCGTGTCGGTTGGAGGTGGAATCGTGGCGTGGGCTGGCGACGTTGGGCGGCGGAGCAGCTTGCTCCGGCGACGTTGGTGACGGGCTGTCGGGGTCAAGGTGAGGGGCGGAGTGGCTTGAGAGCTTCACCGGGACGAGGCGGAGCTCGTTGTGGGTTTTGGCTGCGACGGGGATGGCCGGAGGATGGAGCTCGTCGTTGAGGTGGAGCTCGGGCGACAATGGAGGTTGGTGGTGCTGGGAATCTTTGATTGCCAGCGTGGGATGCTCGATTCTTGCTGGGATTGGTTCGAGGGGCTAGCTAGGCTGGTGAGTGAGCCTCGGGTGCGGTGGATTGGAAATCCATGGAGGGGAGAGCGGTCGATTTGGCCAGCGGCTGCAAGGCGCTCGAGCGCTATTCTTCACGTCCAAAGGTGGAAGAAAGGGCTCAGGCACGTGGAGAAAGAATGGCAGGGAGGCAAGCTGAAGAAAAGTGGTTGAGGCTAATTGGAGGAGCCTTGGAGCATGCTAGAGCCCACTGGGGTCGCTCGGGGCGCGTGTGCGCGTGACGGGGTGCCGGTAGATGGCCATCTGTGCGCCTGCAAGCTCGAGCAGAGCGCAGCCACGGGTTGGAGGCCGAAGATCTTCGCGTGCGTGACGAGAGGTGCTCCGACAGCTGCTGCTAGCACGCGGTTGGGCGAATGGGCGGGTCGCGCAGCTTTGGACAGGCGCGGCGCGAGCTGCCAGTCGCGGAGCTCTGCGCGGCATGATGCAGCTCGCGTGGCGAGGCTGTCAGAGCGCGGGAAGTGTGGGAAAGGACTAGTCGAGGGTGCTCGCGTGTGCACGGAGGGAAGGGATGTCTGCTGCGCTAGCTTGGCCAAGTGGACAAGGTCACCGGGGCTTGCCGGCCACGTGGCGGCGCCGCAGCGGCCTAGGGCAGAGCAGCCGAGCTGGCTGTCAGGGCGCCCGTGGATCTCCCTAGTTCAAAGGTGGTTTTCTCTAAAAATTTGAACTGAACTTTCAAAACTGCAAAAACAAAAGTTGGAGTTTGAAAGGTGGGACACGACTTCCTTTTTGGGTTGAACTTGAAAATACGAATATTTCAAGCTCAAACAAGCTAGGTTTGAAAAGGTGTTCTGCATGGTGTTTTAGCGTTTTTGAGGGGCTTAACTGCAAAATTTGAAAAACTTCCAAACAGTAACTAGGCCTTATTCGGGATGACAAGCAACTTTTTTTTTTTGGAGATTTTCATGTTTAGTAGAAACGTTTCGAGATCTCAGCTGGGTGTCAATTCAACCTTTTTGAATTTGAACTTTGAATTTTTTTAATTAAGTGTATTCCCATTCTTTTGCTTTAACCCTGTTTTGCTCTCTATTCTTAGTGAATTTTTAATGCTTAAACATTAGGGATGTCACATAGTTCTTCCATCTCCCATTGTCAATTTGATGGTTGTAGGAGCAAGGTTAAAACTTTCCACAAAGAGCTCATCATAAATATCAAATGTCATAATACTAATATGAGCTCTACCATTGCACAAAGCCTTGTTAGTTACTTCTCCATTTATTTTGCAGCTTACATGCGGAGTGGGTAATGACATACCTTCGTCATGGATGTTTCCAATTGTGTATACTTGGCCTATGTGTGCGAATGGTGATGACTTTGGTTCTATCTCTTCGTCTTCATTGAAAAGTTGTTGAATGGTCCCTCCGGCTGATTCATCTTCCAATTCATATCCTGTGTGTGGATTTGATGGGAAATCCGGTTCTATGGCTCTCACCGATCACTGTTGGTTTTGATGAGGTCTTCTCTTATCAAACAAATCTCCAAAATCAATTGGTATCCAATCCATTTGCTCGAACTCCTTTAGCGGTCTTGCATTTGCCAAGCTTCTTCTTTCTTCTCACGAGTCTTCTTTCATTGAACCTTGTACCGATGCATCTTCATCTTGAGTTGCTCCCACGTCTTTTTGATGCTTCGGTTGCTCTTCCTTGACTCCAGGCATCTTTTCTGGAAATTCTAGGAAGTGTTTCCACTTGATTTGATTGCTCGATCATTCCCGGAAGGCGTTTTTCCCAACCTATTTGCATGGCCGCCCCCTGCTTATCCTTTGTAGTATTTGGACAGCTTCCATGAGTGTTTTCTCCATGAGATCTCCTCCTACGCACATTTGAAAAAATTGCATGCATTCGGGGCTTAGAGAAAAATAAAAAAAACTTGCAAGAGTACATCAGCGGGGATCCCAAGCCGTGGTCCTTGCATAGTCAACATGGTGAACCTCTCCCTTGATTGAAGGTGAGCACTTCTCTTTAGAGTTGGTGAACCTTGCTTGGTGGGAAGAAACCTCCACAAAACTTTCTCATCAACTCGTCCCAATTTCCTTTGGCATCAAAGGAAGCGAATATAAACCATCTTTTCGCTTTATCCACAAGCGAATACGGGAAAAGATTTGACTTGAACCAATCTAACAGAACTCCATCTTGCCGCACCATATTGCATATCATCGTGAAGTGCTCGATGTGGCTATATGGAATGTCCACCTCCTCTCCTCTAAACTGGTTTGCGGCTGCCATCTTGATGATTTGAGGCCTGATCTCATACTTGAGGCCTTGTAGTATTCAATCCGATCTTTGCATGTCGAAGTCCTTCGATCTTGGGCTCACATAATTCCTCAATGATTTCTCCTTCTCCACGAGGTGAATGGGAAGATCCATCTAGTGAAACAAAACCAAAAACAAAAAGGAAAGAAAATTCTAGAAAAAGATTAGGAGTTAGTAACCAAGAAAATTAATACAAAGATAAACGTAGCAAAAATTTCTTGTTCCCCGGCAATGGCGCCGGAAAAGCTTGTTGATGGTGCTTAGCCATATCAATTTCGTACCGCAAGCGCATGGGTCGGTTGTAGCTTTTCCCTTAGAGTTTCCCACAAGGTTATCAAACCGTGGAACAAGGAGATCACTACGCTAAGTTGATTATTAATCTTTTTGGGTTTTGGTTGGTGTATGAATAGATCTAATCTACTAATTTTAATCTAAATAATTCTAGAGTTAAGAATGTGAGGTTAGGTTAGCGAGAGAACAAGATATAGAGAATGTTTGCCCCTTGGGTTTTAGGATCGGTTGGAAATGCAATCAACGAGTTAAAGCGCCAATCTAATCTATCACGTTCTGAAAGCCGATGCCATTTCCACCACGCTCGTCACCCAGCACTAGGAGTAGAAGCACATCAAACCTAGGCAACCAAAATCTATGTACACATAAGATAGATCAAATTCACAAAGTATGTTAGTGATTACAAATCAATGGTCACCTCATAACCCTATGGACAAAACGAGGCCTTCACCCCATAAAGCTAGTCTTCGCGATGGAGTTCATGGTGTAGAAGTCCTCAGCGAAGGAGCCCTTCATTGTCCTCCAATCTTGCGGCGGCTGTCCTCCGGTGTTTCTCTAGGTTTCGTCAAGTTTGGCGGCTCTTTGGTGGGAATTAGCATAGGGTTTCAATAAAACATAAGCTTTAAATAGTCCGAGGGAGCCCTAGCTCGAAGGGAAGGTTGAGGAGGCGCAAAAACATGGTAGGCCGGCCGGCTAGGGGGCCCATTGGACCGGCCGGCCTAGCCTCTTTTTGGCCCATCTCGGCCTCCGCTTTCACGTGCGAACTCCTCTCTAAATTGGTAACTTATGTCCCTCACATATGTGGCCCTTTTGACGTCGTTTGCTTCGGGATAAAATTGGATCTTGGATATTCTGCTGCATTTCCCCCAATCCGGAAGTCATCCATGTGTGTTCTTCAAGCCATTGCACGTGCACATCCTTGGTGGTCGGTCACGATCTCTGTTTCATCCAAATGTGCTCATTTATAGCTCAAAAACCTACATAAACTAACATCTTCCAAAAATATATACATATGTGTTGACACCGGGTTTTGACTAAATCCCGAGTGAAGAGAGATATCGGCTTGATCAAGCACAAATGTTATATTGTTGGCTTTGATCAAATTGGTTTTAGGCAGACAGAAGGAAATCGGCAGGAGCGGTAACAATCGGCAGGGAGAAACCACAGCATGCAGGGCTGTGTCAACATGCTAAAAGTGGAGAATCAGAATCGGCAAAAGGACAAGCCTGCATGCCGATTTCACAAGACAAGCCTGCATGCCGATTTCACGAGACAAGCCAGCTACACATCTCGATCATGCATAGGAGGGAAAAGGGCAGCATGTGTTGTGAAGGTGCAGCCACGTGATTGATTGGTTTAGATGAGTTTCTAACATTAATTGCCAAACCGATGCGTATTCACGGCAGAAGTTATTCACGTACCAGCAAAGGAAACTAAAGAAGGAAGGGTATGTTCGTGAACGTGAAGGTTATTTACAGCATGTAGGGTGGTTGACTTGATTAATCAAGACAGAGATACGTGGAATGCAAATGAAGGAGAGATAATCAGAATAAAGAACGTGCGTGAAGAGGGCAGGATCCGAGCAAAGACTCTACGTAAGGGAATTAGAGTCCTAGTTTTTTTAATATAATTTCTTTGTTTATTTGAGATTTTTATAGTTAGCTAGTTAAGGTTAGTTCGAACTCTGTTAGTCCAGGGATATAAATATGTGCCTGCGGTCGTTGTACTGCGGTCATTGTAATCATTATCACACAATCAAATAAACAAACTCTACTTCTTCAATACCTTTACTTTTATCAAGTCGGCGACTTCGCTATTTTCTTTTCATGAGTTCTTCGAGCACATCAAGGGTGATCAGATCTCAAGGCTTGCTTCGTAAGTTCTGTATTTTACCGAATAATCCTTAAGCTTTAGCAACCGGCGTATCGCTGTTGCTTCGTTTAAGTTATTCAACAGTTATCGGATAAGTATCTAGGCTTTAGTAACCGGCGTATCGTTGTTACTTCGTTTAGATTTTATTCAACCTTTATCCAGCTTGGTACACGCTTTGGTCGGCTTTTACCTGTGTTATATCGTTGTATCTCTTATCACAGCCGACTAGATCTGTTCCAAGTGCTACTCTGCTAGGTTGTTAGATTACGTTTTAGTGATCTCGCATAGCTTTGCTCTGAATCGGTTATCCAAGCCGATTCATTATTTACCAGATCGGACAGCTTCTGCCGATTCTGCCTATAGAGCTAATCGGAATCCCAGCCGATACGCTCTATTATTTTTACGGTTTCATCTCTTGTCAATTAACAAGTCAAATTGACTGGCACGCCCTGGTATTCACGGTCACAACCAATTTCGTGTGCTAGCGCGTGAAGATCTTTCCCGATTTTTGCCTCAACACACTTTTGGCACGCCCGGTGGGACCCGATAATCAAAATACCATCATGAATTTTCCAACAGATGCAACTGAATTCCAGGAGACGTTCAGTGAAGCCGTGGGACGAGCAATGATCAGCCTATCCAGCAGCTTGATGAACACAGTGCACGACGCAGTCAGGAATACAATCGCTGGCAATATAGCTCAACAACAAAACTACGTGGGCTCGTATTATTAACAGCCGTTGACATCGGCTAATACTGAATTTTCTTATAACCCAGATCAACAGCAAGGCAACATTGGACCATATTACCAACAGCCGATGAAATCCGCTAATTTAGCGATACCTGCCTGCTATCCATTGGGGACTCCTAATCAAGCCGTTACGTCAACACAAAGGGAAACTGCGACAGTATACCCGTTGGGATGGAATCTGGATACTAATTTTGGTATGCCCCCAAGATCATTTACATCATTTACACAGAGGCAGTTACCTATGTGTGTTCAGCAGGTGCCTCAACAAGATGCATCGGCTTATCAGCCGTTGAATTATCAGCAGAATGTAATGACTTCTCAACATGTACTTCAGCCTGCGACTCCTACGGAAAGTTTTGTACACAAGTTACCTCATCAGAGTGTAGTAAACTGGGTTCCTCAGGATTACATGAAGGGCACAGTACAACATGTAGATGTTCCAGGTACACATTCATCAGGCCAGCAATCGATTAACCATGTGACTTCCCAGTTTCAGTCACCATCTCAGCCGATAGTTCAGCAGATGCAGATACAAGTATCGGCTCCATGGTCAATGATGCAACCATTGCCTGTTCAACCAATCATGCATCAAGTGCAATCAGTAGTGCAGCAGCAACCAAATAAAAATCTATCACCAGAATCTTCTCTGCAGCCGATGGCTAGTTATTCACAGCAAATTGTTAATTGTCAGCTACCTGCTTTGAGTTTACAGCCGATGGTTCGTTATCCGGTGGCTCAGCAGTCATCATTAGCAATTCAAGGTTCACAATTGATAGCTGATCCTCAAGTATGTATGTTTCAACCTCAAGTATCGGATGGATGCGAGTTGCATGAGGTAGTTCAGCAGTCAACTACTTGTCAAACGGTAGTCCAACGATCGGAGCCAACAATTTATCAGCAAAATATTGTAGAAGTTGGTAAGCAAGATGAATGGCTGAAATCTGAAGTATTGAATTTTGATGAATTAGCGGTTGATGATTCTAAAGTAAAAATATCGGCCAATGAATGTAAAATACAGGGCCGATATGAATATGAGCAAAGTTCTAAGGATCCCCTCGAAAATAGGACTTTAGCTAATGTCGATAATATAGAAGACCTTGAGCAAGATGAAATAGAAGCTATTGAGAAAGCTGTCGAGGAATATAGGTTGGCCTGTCTTGAAACTTTTAGAGTTACTGAGAAGGGTGATGCAGTCCAAACCTATGATTTCCCAAAGCCAAAAGAGTTCACAAGTTTTGAGAAAATAACGGGGATCCGGATGATTGAAGGGACTGAAGTTACAGATCTTACTCCTGTTGCTGGCATGTCTATACAGTCACCACAGTTATTATCATCGGCTCAAGCAGAAGGTGAATATTATTCGGCATCGACATATTTAATTCGGCCTTATGCCAATCAGCCGTTGGATATTCCTACTCAGTTTGATACTATTGATCAGATAGCTCTAGCATGTTCTGCTGCATGGAGAAGTTCAGTCCCTATTCCAGATGAATTTGTTAGAGAAAAGTATCGGCATGAGTATGTTCATGAAGAAAAAAGTCGATATAATAAAAAATGTGATCAACGTGGAAATATCTACAAATCTGTTGGTTATAATTTTACTTGCTTCATTTCAACTGGAAAGTCTAGTATATTGATTTCTACAGAAGTATTGGTCATTATGTTTATTGAGTACAAACGGAAGTTTTGCCTAAGATTGTGGGATCCAGGTGGATATAACTGTGAGTCATGCAAATTAATTAATCGGTTCATTATTGGTAATTAATTCTGACCGATTAATTAAAATAAGGTTATGTATTGTATCATCGGCTTATTGGTCTTTTGATCTATACAATGGAATAGCCGATGGTATCATTGGTCTTGCCTGACATATATCGCCTGGGTTTGTGTATCATGATCGGCACTTACGCTATGTTATTCTAATCGTGTTTATACTCATGATTGTTGTCGCCGAGACACTAGATATGTAGCAGTGAATCAGCAATGAAATAAGGAGTCCGAAATATTTCAGCCAATGGAAACAAATACAGAGCACCGATTGACTTAGAAAATCGGCTGATTTGAATCAGCTAATAGAAGTAAACTTGATGTAAGCCAAAATATTTGCTACGTCTTGGAATTGAAGTCGATATATGACGTGACAGCCGATTGATGTTGACACATTATGAGGGAGCCGATGGAGCTATAACAGTCCAATGGGCCGATTGAAGTTGCATCGGCTGAGTGACCGATAATGTACTGAGTAGAATCAGCTGTCTTAAAGTTAAATGCTTGTCCAATCGGAAGCATGACCATCCGATTGTTCTATGGTGAAGCAGATAGTGAATTGATAAGTAGAGCCGATGAGAAGAAGTATCTTGACTCCAGAGCCGATATGGTATATCGGTTAGACAAATTCAGATATTTTTCCACGACTATTACATATTATCTGCAAATCGAATCCAAGAAGCCATGATTCTCTATTCACGTCGCCAGTGCAGTATACTATCCTTTTAATCATTACCGTGTGTACATGCAAGTGACCTGTACACCAATCCACTCAGTGTTCAAATAATTGTGCTAATCGTCTCCAGCAGTTGTCTTAAATTCGTCGGCCGTGGGAGTATTTAATGGCTGATTGGAGCGTTCCAGAGCATTTATGCTATAGCCAGGAGCCTCCTATCTAAAGTCATTATAAATTAATGCCATCATCAACTGGAGGTAGCAGCACTACATGGGTGGCGGCATCGGCAAAACTACATCGGTAAAATTGTATCGGCATCGGAATCGGCCTGTGGGATTGTGGTGAGCTGAAGATACCGACGCTTCTGTGCCTGTTTGGTCAATCACTCCTGCCGATTTCTCCGCTTGCCTCTTCTTGCCGATTCCGATCAACTCAAGCCAATCTGCTTTCCCATTCGTCTGGCCGGTCAAGTTACGGTCTTTCTCTTTGATACATTGCTTATGGGCTTCGCCGACCAAAATGAAAAGACGATGGCATGGCCATAGCTGCCAGACAAAGATGCCTCTGAAGAGGTCGGCGTGCTATCTTTACATTGGAGGTCGGAACCTAGCATGGAATAGGCAGTGCTACACACAGAGAAGTTGTATTGCACACATGCATGTCATTTGAGCACATACCTACCACAAGCAAGCTACTTGTTAGATGAAAAGAACTTGCAGAAATTCAGGGCAAGCACGTATTGCTCATCGGCAACAGAGGAGTATTGATAAAGATTTGGCCGATTGGCAGATCAGATCATCGGCAAGGGACCCCGGTTTGAATCGAAATCGGCATATCAGCAGGCGATAGGAGTAGTCACAACGGGCCGATAGCTATTTGAGCTTTTGAGGATCCGATGGCCATTTGTTAATTACTGCCGATGGAGCTGATGATTGTTTCTGTTATGAAGCTGATGGCTATTTCTTTAAATGGAGCTAATTGTCAATGGTTTGAGTGAACATAATTATCGGCAAGTACAGATTCCCAATGATTTGATTTCTAATAAGATAGGAAGGAGCAGGCAGTTGACGCTCCCGATAATTCAAAAGTGCTGCTCCGCATTGGCTGTTTCAGGTGATATGGTTGACGGGTTGGCTGGATTGCCGATTCTGTTCGCGACCAGTGCCTTGGTTGGATGGCCGGATTGCCGATTCAGTATCGTGGTTATCCGATTTTCCATATGCAAGCTAATACCACCGCCGATGTTCAGTTCCAGATAACGTGATTGACAGTTTTGCCGGACTGCCGATTTGCCACCATTATGCTAGCACATTGCTTATGGATTTCACTACGTTATGTTGGTTATTGGCAGAGTCATTACTGGTATCAATTCCTAGGTACTACAACTACCGTCGGATATCGGCTAGTTCTGTTTGATTTGTTTCACAACCGATTGGTCAATGGGACAAGAATATCGGCAAACTCACCATGAGCTCGTGGAAGTGAAACTAATATTAAATCAAGAACTACTAATCACTGTACTATTGACTGCTGCCGATTTAGGGATACATACCACGACCGATGAATTTGAAGTTGTGGATGGGATTGAATAAAAGCCAGGATCAGATTCATACTACAACCTGCAGAAACAGATCAAGCACCAGACTAAGTTGGCAATCCCATCGGAAGAGCCGATTGTTCTGCTCTGGTTGGTTCTATCGGAATTAATCGGCTTATGGTTGTCTATATTATTGCCAATGTGACAGTGTCCTAGTATGCTACAGCCGATTATTCTTATTGAACAGGGAGGATTCTGAGATAATATTTTAATCAAATATGGTCCATCCGATGTTTAGCCAATGATCCATTATGGTGCAACTGATGGTTTGTTATTAAAAAGATAATTGGCTGGTGATGTTATACAAAACTGGATTGCATATATATTTACTCCGGAAATTGCCCATCGGCTAGTTGTCGATTTTTCTATTTCACATAGCCAATGACAAGATATGTTGCCGATGTTAAATGCATCGTGTTCTGCTACTTTGGTTACTGGACAAACACATGCGTCATCAAATCTAGAAAAAAAGGTCTAGTGGAACAAGCCAACCAAGAGTTACAACGATGTAGTTTATGGTTACTTTATATTCGCATAAAGGGATAGCTGATGCAAATCGGCTGCATGCATATATGGTCTTCAACTGATTGCGTGTATTATGGACAATTGATTTCTTGGTGATGCTTTAAGGTTAATTACAGAGGGGTTGCATGGAAATTCATTTTTTTTAATCAGATCGGCGGAGCCATTCTGCTAACCGGCAAGACCTATTTATGGGCAACGCAGGGGGAGGATTAACAATGACTTGCCAATTGGAAGCAGACGTTAACTAGCCAATCGACACCAGGAGCATTCAGACTTAATATGCAACAAGGGGACTTCGAGTCACAATCAGCAACCCAAAAAGCCGATAGGAACATAGTCACGATGAGCCGATAGCTATTTGAGGAGTTGATGATTATGAAATGATCGGATCCCAACCAGATAGATGAAGATGGAAACATATTGGCCGTCGATGACCAAGAGGGTCAACCGATTAGGAATCAATTGATGGAAACATTATAATAATCAAGGTATCAGATCGATGAATGTTGCGCATGTAGACTGGGGGCCGAAGCTTTTGTGGTCAGCATGCTGATTTATTGGTACTATTGCTAGCAAATTCATCGGCTATAAATGTGTTGACGCCCATGAAAGGATTGTGCCAGAAAAATTTATCATAGTCTTCAGACTATGATCTTCATCTGACAGGTGTTCTAAGCTTGAACTTCCGGGCGCATCACCTGTCGTTTCGTCTAGATTCATCTGTCAGTTATTGAATTCTTAAGGTTGTCATACTGGAGGCATCATCTAAATTTTGGCAAATTGATATAATTGGGCAAGAATTAATCTAGCCACGAATTAAGATGCCAAAGTTGAGATAATTCTTGGGCCAAAGGGATCATTTTACTTATATGTTGAAGTCATTGAAGAAATAGGATAGGCGATAAAAGTAAATCATGGATTCTATTGCCAATTATTATTTTGGTTTGGTAAACAACCTGACCATGGGTTAATGATGCAAGAACAGCCGATGACCGGTTGGAAAGGATGACTCGGCTATGTGCTATTCAAATTGTGATTACTTCGGGCCGATAAGTCGTAAATAAAAGAGCCGATTGGGAAAATCTTTAATTAATTAATCAGCTACATGCTTGTACTAGTTTTATTATGGAGTGCCAATTAATGGAGCTGGTGATTCCGTAGAATTGACGTTGAGGTATGGGTACGACGAAAGGGTATTTTGATTGGCCTGTTGACATGAGGCTTGTTTCTCTATAAGGCACCAAGAGCATCGGCTTTATGTTGATAATGTTGGAGATGTTTCCCTCTTGGTTCCTTCCTCTATTATTGATGGCCGATGCCTTTTACAGTTAAATCGGCTAGACCGGTTAATGAGATTACATTTTGGACCAACCATCATACTATACGAGATCAAAGATAGATGAAAATTACCCAAGGATACATGAATACGTAAATGGCCGATGGTTATTATTGAGCGTCAAAGATCGATGATCAGAAGACCATGGTACTGCTAACTTAGCTGATACTATTGCCAATATTGAGATACTGATTATGGAGGAAGCTGTATAGGAAAGAGGTTAGTAGGAAGATATCAGCTATGAAAGAGCAGTGTAAATTAAAATTCCATGGAGCGGACAGATAAATTGCATCGGTCAGAATTTGTAGAGTTTCGAAGCATGAAGCCTTCATACTCCGAAACTGGGGGCCTGTGTTGACACCGGGTTTTGACTAAATCCCGAGTGAAGAGAGATATCGGCTTGAACAAGCACAAATGTTATATTGTTGGCTTTGATCAAATTGGTTTTAGGCAGACAGAAGGAAATCGGCAGGAGCGGTAACAATCGGCAGGGAGAAACCACAGCATGCAGGTCTGTGTCAACATGCTAAAAGTGGAGAATCAGAATCGGCAAAAGGACAAGCCTGCATGCCGATTTCACAAGACAAGCCTGCATGCCGATTTCACGAGACAAGCCAGCTACACATCTCGATCATGCATAGGAGGGAAAAGGGCAGCATGTGTGTGAAGGTGCAGCCACGTGATTGATTGGTTTAGATGAGTTCTAACATTAATTGCCAAACCGATGCGTATTCACGGCAGAAGTTATTCACGTACCAGCAAAGGAAACTAAAGAAGGAAGGGTATGTTCGTGAACGTGAAGGTTATTTACAGCATGTAGGGTGGTTGACTTGATTAATCAAGACAGAGATACGTGGAATGCAAATGAAGGAGAGATAATCAGAATAAAGAAAGTGCATGAAGAGGGCAGGATCCGAGCAAAGACTCTTACGAATTAGAGTCCTAGTTTTTTTAATATAATTTCTTTGTTTATTTGAGATTTCTATAGTTAGCTAGTTAAGGTTAGTTCGAACTCTGCTAGTCCACGGATATAAATATGTGCATGCGGTCATTGTACTGCGGTCATTGTAATCATTATCACACGATCAAATAAATAAACTCTACTTCTTCAATAACTTTACTTTTATCAAGTCGGCAACTTCGCTATATTCTTTTCACGAGTTCTTCGAGCACGTCAAGGGTGATCAGATCTCAGGGCTTGCTTCGTAAGTTCCGTCCTTTACCGAATAATCCTTAAGCTTTAGCAACCGGCGTATCGCTGTTGCTTCATTTAAGTTATTCAACAGTTATCGGATAAGTATCTAGGCTTTAGTAACCGGCGTATCACTGTTACTTCGTTTAGATTTTATTCAACCTTTATCCAGCTTGGTACACGCTTTGGTCGGCTTTTACCTGTGTTATCTCGCTGTATCTCTTATCACAGCCGACTTGATCTATTCCAAGTGCTGCTCTGCTTAGCTTGTTAGATTACGCTTTAGTGATCTCGCATAGCTTTGCTCTGAATCGGTTATCCAAGCCGATTTATTATTTACCAGATCGGACAGCTTCTGCCGATTCTGCCTATAGAGCTGATCGGAATCCCAGCCGATACGCTCTATTATTTTTACGGTTTCATCTCTTGTCAATTAACAGGTCAAATTGACTGGCACGCCCTAGTATTCATGGTCACAACCGATTTCGTGTGCTAGCGCGTGAAGATCTTTCCCGATTTTTGCAACAACAATATGCGACAACAGGGTTATTTCACATGCCAAGTGTGGGGTCAGTATATGAATTAGTCCAAAAAATCCACCTATATGGCACTAATAAGGTGTAGCAAAGGAGCACCAATAGGGACCGCCATGGCTGGGGCATCGGATGCGCCATCAATGATGCCTTCGGCAAGCCAAAGTCTTGTCGTGAGTGTTCACAAGAATGTGGATATCTTGTATGAGGTCTGCATGCTTGTAGGATCGAGGATTACTGACTAGATGGGGCGATGAATAGGCGTTTTGAAACTAAAAGCACAACACTAGATTAATTTAATTAGCAACACAATATAAATTCTACTTCTAGTATTACTAGCCTATGTCAATAGTTTGCAACCTAGGATGACAAGATATAATTCAATGTCTAAGAAATAAATTGCCCAAGATAAATTTCTTGTATTAAACTGAGTGAAAGAAATAACCGAAGACACAAGAAATTTTTCCCGTGGTGTCGACGACTTGCCGGTCACCCGTAATCCATGTTGAGGTGGATTCAAAGCTTCCAATCGCTCCTCTACCAAGAATCCACTTGGTGTATGAGCCAATCTCGGAATCAATGAATCTCTCCAAACCTCTTTTCACTAGAGATGCTTTTCACCACTCCAATGAGGCAAAGATCAAGAACCTATTCACAAGAATGAACCAAAGGCTTCTTCACAACTTTTTGAAGAGCTCAATGAAAACCACAGCTCCAAGCCATCTAGGAGGAGGCAACTTCCAAGAGTAACAAATCAATCTCTTTGCTTGAAGAGTTCCTAGTGCCCCAAAGCTCAAATCTTGAATGCAAGCACTAGATGCCTCTCAATCTCACCAAAAATGCAACCTCAAGTCATGTGAGTGAGAGAGAGAGAGTGGAGAGCTCAAATGTGTTTCTCAAGTGAGTAGAATGGCCAAGAGAGCCTCTCCACACCGGCCACCCTTTTATTTATAGAGAGGGACCCAAAATCCTACAGTTATGTTTGAAATTCACGTTTTCTGCGTGTTCGTTGACCATCCACCCTTACAGAACCGGACGGTCCGCCGTTATGATCCAATGGCTACATGTCACATCAAAGCTTGTTAGACCCGACCGTTGTTCAAAAATCAGACCATCCGCCTCCGGTGGTCGGACCGTCCGCCTCCAGTGGTCGGACCATCCGCCGTTCAAAAACAAGTCACACAGAATGGGCAGCAGATCGGACAACTCTGAAAACTAGCCAGCGGACCACCCAGTCATCAGGGCTGGACCGTCTACCGTTATAGATAAAAACCACCATAGAGCAACCGAGCCTTTGTCCAGATAAAACTCAACGCCGGACGGTCCGCCACTTCTGACCGGACCGTTTGCCATTGAAGACGATTTCTACCAGAGAGAACTCTGGCTCTGCTCAACTTTTAAAACAGAGGCGGACCGTCCACCAAGCTTGGCTGGACCATCTGCCGTGCAACATTTTAGGATGTTTTTAGTTAGAGAACGACACTCATCCTATATACATGCAACCCATGTGTTTGAGCAATGTTGCACTATTGACTCGTCAAGCAATTGTAAATTGACCCCTCTTGATAGTACGGCTATCCTGCCTAAAAATCCGGACAATTCACTTCTCTAATCACCGCTTGACCGGCAAAACAAAAACCCTATCTTATACCTTTGCCTTGAATCTTTCACCACTTCTTATCAACTTGCATAGCGGAAGTATTTCTAGGTTTTACAATACCATCTCCATGGCTTTTCATAGCGCATTCTTGTAACTAACCTTAATTCATATACTCAATGAAATTGTTAGTCCACAATATGCTCTGATTAATTACCAAAACACTAAACTAGGGGCCTAGATGATTTCAATGCTGCTAGTGGGGATCACTGAGGTATCACTGTTGTCTTTGCTGTGTTTAGATGTCTTTTGCGTTGGATCCAATTTGGACTTCATGGCGTGCAACACTTGGCCGGTTAGGTGGCGTCAGGCATGTCAATTATGAGCGCGGTGGAGAGGGAGGAACTGGAGTCAGCTAGCCTATGGGAGGAGGTTACCTGGCCGTGAGAGCAAATGGCTAACGATGGAAGGTATGGTTCCTACGCCTGATCGTTTGGAGTCTAGTGCTCAGTGGTGGTAAAACCGATAGTCGTCGTTCGTGTTGTAGATGCCCAGAGGCAAAAGAACTTCGCCATGCATGATCACGAGGAGTGCAAGCGGGCCAATGAGAATCTCCATTGTCAGCTCGACGTTGTCACCGCTTGTGAGTATAATACTGCTTGGAAGCTTGAGATCGAGCGCTAGGAGAGGGTGGCAATGGAGGAAACCTCGCAGTTGTCATCGTGGTTGCTGAAGATAATCAGGCGATGATTGTAGGCCTTGAAGGACAGGTGGAGGAGCTCAAGGCTACCATTGCCCCTATACAGGAGTATGTCGAGCCAGCCCTTGTTGAAGGTGCGGGCGCCATGGTGTATCCGAGATCACTTCTAGATCGGGTAAGGGCACTGCCGGACGCGATGCGTCAGGTGGAGAGGAGCTCGGTGCGAGGATGCGTTATTCACGCTCTATCAACCCTTCTTCTCCACTACCCTTTCCTGGATATGAGGCGGATCACCATGGGCCTGCCATAGGGGAGTATAGCTGAAGGCATTCAGGCGGCAAAAGCAGTGGTGACTCCCCTGGCAGACGATTGGTTGTCGAACTTGACCTAGGTGATGAGGGGTGAACTGGTGGTTAGTGAAATAATGAACTTTATTTTGTTTTGCAGGTCCCACTTGGTTGGAAGTGGTTGAAAACACTTGTTGGGGACGCAGAACCCTAATGGATTGTAAATAATTGGCGGTTTTTATCGTTAGGCGTTAGATTCATGCTATGTTGTGTTGTGCCTTTGGTGAATTTGGTGTGGGGCGATGCACTAGGTCGACTTTGTAGCTCAGGAGTTGTTGTGCGCCTCACCCTGCTTCATCGCTACTCAGGGAGAGGCCTACTGCCTGTGTGCCATAGCGTTGGATCAGGCCAAGGGACACATATAGTAGGCGCATAGGGTGAGGGTTGTAGCTCAGAAGCATAGGTCGAGCAATGGGTGCTCACGGTAAATCCAGTTAAGGTACGCGAATAGGTCGGTAAGGAAATAATGTTGAAAGTAAATAAGGCACGCCACCCTGGCTTGATCATAATCATGTCGGGGTGTTAACCATTGGGGGAAAACTATATTTATTAATTGAAAATGGGTACAAGGTACATAGCTTTCAGGGGTAGAATTTGATGAGGTGTTCTATGTTCCTGACATTGGCCCACTATAGGCGGTAGGTGCCGGGGTGGACCACTTCCTTGACGATGAAGGGCCCTTCCCATGGGGGAGAGATCTTATGGTGTTTTTGGGATTCTAGATTCGTCATAGTGCCATGCCAACAATGTTGAGGTTTCACAGATGTAACACCCTAAAAATGCCTCTTTTGAAAATAGTGAATAAATGGCTTTTTATATTTATGTGCTCATGAAAAATGTAGGGAAAATAAAAATTTGAATAATTAAAAGCAAATATAGGGAATAGAAACATTATTGCTGCATTCATGCTGGAGCATTTCTTTTTTATTGTTGAATTCAAATTCGCATTTGAATTTGAATTCAAATGAGTGTTTAAATTTGAAAAAAAAAGAGAAAACCTTTTCTCCCTCTCCCTGCTCTCTTTCAGCCCAGCAGCCCAACCCTTTTCCTTTTCCCCAGCTCAGCCGAGCTTTCCCCGCGTGGCCCAGCTAGGCCCAGTAGCGCCAGCGCCAGCCGCAGCCCGCCCGTCGCCTGAGCCGCTGACACCCCGAGCCCACCAGTCATCTCCTTCCTCTTGCCGTGTTCGAGCCGGACTCCTCCACCGCCACCGAATCCACGCCGCCCTGCTCTGCTTGTTGCGCACGCCAAGGGCTCTCCCCTGCGCCTATATAACCGCCACCCCCTGCTCCACGAGCCCCCTCCGAAACCCTAGCTGCTGCCTCGCCTTGAACTCGCGTCGCCGCCGCAAACCCTAGCCGAGCCGCCGCGCCGCTAACTCGTCGCCTCGCCGCCCCATTGTCGACGAGACACCGTCTATGTGACATCTCTGATGTAATAATGAATAAAACACATATGAAACAGGTTAAAAAGGGAATTATGGGTTAAAAATTTAAAAATCCATCAAAATTTCGAATTAAAATTCAAAAACAAGGGTTGTTTGACACCCAACTGAAAACTCGAGATTTTTGTACTAAACTTGTAAATCTCCAAAAATAAAAGTTGTTTGTCATCACAAATAAGGCCTAGTCACTGTTTGGAACTTTTGAAATCTTGCAGTTTAGTCCCTCAAAAACTCGAAATACAGTTCTGGGCACATTTTTGTATTTGGGTTGTTTGAGCTTGAAAAATTTGAAATTTCAGGTTCACCCCGAAAAGAAAGTTGTGTCCCATCTTTCAAACTCCAACTTTTATTTACACACTTTTTAAAGTTCAGTTCAACTTTTTGGAGAAAATTCAAATGTAGCAGTGGAGCTCCCCGGGGCTGCCAGCTCGGCCCTGGCGCGCTCTGCGCCTGGCCGGAGCTCGGCCGCCACATGGCCGGCGAGCGGCGGAGGCCGCGCCGAGCTGGCCGAGCCGCGGCGTCGGGTGGCGCTTGTCGCCTTGTACTTGTCCAACCCCTCCCGAGCTGTCACCTCGCCGTCGTTCGCCCGCTTTGCCTCGCGCCGCGGAGTGCCATCATGGCGGTCGGACGACGCCGTGGCCGCGCGCGCGCGTGCAGCGCCTCCCCGCGGGAGATTCCTCTCCGCTCCGCGCCAAGGGCCCTGTAGGAGATCTCCCACTGCTCCACGCGATGATCTTTGACGCCCTATCCCGTGCGCGCGCACTGCCCGAGCTCGCCGCGCCATCAATGGCGACCGTGACGGCCCGTGCACGCGCTCACACACCCCTGAGCCCGCTCAGTGCCCCTAGCGCACTCCAAACCCTTCACTGAGCACCGCACACTCTTCCCCCTCAGTCCACACTTGGCCATTTCCCTCTCACCGCGCTCGCTCCGTCGTCTTCCACCTCACGCCGCACGGACCGAGCCGAGCTTCGAGGCAAAATTCGCCCTCCACTCTCCACCATTCCCAAATTCATCGCGCACGAAGCTAGACCTCTACCCTAGCTCCATTTCCCCCCACTTCTCTCGAGCAATCGTCGCTTCTCCGGCGAGAAATCAAGATTTCCCCCAAAATCTCGATTTTCGGCCGCCGGAGCACCCTCACGTCGAGACCCCACCCCGAGCCGTCCCCGAGGTCAACCGAGCACGCCATTAGCTTCCTCGAGCTCCACTGGTGCTCTAGGACCCCTTCAACCTCGGAGAACGCCCCCGACCTCACCGGCGTAGAAGTCGCGGCGGCCGCACCGCCACTGCATCGTCGCCGGCGAAACTCCGAGCTTCCCCGGCCTCCCAACCGTCACCAATCGAGTCGTCGTGAGCCCCTAGTGCTTTTCCCCCACTTCCCCGACCCTAACTCACCATCGTTTGGCCGGCGTAGCAACGCCGACGACCCGAGGACCTTTCTTCATCGTCTTCGTTTTTCTAGGGTTCTCTGCGCAAAAGTTAAGGACTGGTTTGAAAGGTTTGAAAGTTCTAGGGTCCCCGGCGTAAAAAGATTCTTAAACCTAGATCTAATTTTCCTAAATCTTGTAAAATCCGTTAAAAATCGTACAAAAATCATAAAAATGCACAAAAATACTCCTTGGATTTGTGAGATTGTAAACTCCAATCTCCTTAAAGCATGTATATACTTTTGGTGAACCGTTTTTGAATTAAAATTCAAACTGTAAAATTTGAAACTTGTGCACCATTTCAAATCCAGAGCTCCGCTAGGGTTGATCTTTGGATATGTTGTTTGTAGTGACTTTGGGCACCTTGTGTCCAAAGGGGACCTAAAAATATGGACTGTAGCTTCAGTTATGAATTAAAATGTGTTTCCTGTCTTTTTGCAGTACAGAAATTATTAAAAATAATCTGTGCAGTGAAAAATCACCATTTTTCTCCAGAAGGCTAAACACTTGTTAGCGCACCTGATAAAAATGCAAAAATTAATTTTTGCTCTGTTTAGACTAGCAAATAAATAGATATGTGTTTTTGATAGAAATTTATTGAGGACTGTCCAAGGGTTATTTTGAGCCACCACTTGGCCAGAGCCCTCCTCATGCTCATGACTAGCTCTGGTAGGAAAATCTCCTGAATTGGATGTATTTTCCATTTTATATGATTTTATTTCATTTCTGCAGGCAGCAGTTTGAAATATTTTTAATAAATATTGCGTAGCTCAGATTTAGCTAAATTTTGGAGTGAGCTTAGCTCTTATACTCCAGTAGCTGTCATAAAGTTTATAGATAAAAATGATGAACAGAAAACGAGAAACAAAAATGAGAAGGAATCTATGTGGAAATTGGTTTATATAAAAGAATAAACCTTTTTGTTAATTAGTTAGAATAAAATAAGGAGAATCTAAAATTTCAGAACAGAACCCTAATTTGCAAATAATAAATAGAATTCTTTTATATATGTACACAATCACCATCAAAGATGAATAAAAATTTTTCCACACCCTCTACTCCATTTTATGAAGAAAATAGTGGTGCTTAAGCATATCTAGGTGAATATGGCCTTCAAGGCCTGAACCGTGGAATCAATAGGCAGCAATAAGTTATGCATCTCATGTAGAAGGCGTTATTCCGGACGGCACCTACAATCTCGTCCCCGCCGACGAGGAAAGCATCCCGGAGCACGGTGCCGGCGAAGGATCGACCAACCCGGAGGCCAACCCCCAGCTCGAGCAAGAAGGCAAGCCCCGGAGCATAACCTAGCCTCTACAAATTATGCATTTATGAATTCCCTATGCTTGTGCATTTACGTTTCAAGGAGTTGATTGAATACCTTAGCTGCACATTTCCTAGTACCTATGACTTGCAACACTAGTATGAAAGGATCGATAGAGCATTGCTTAGGTTCGTTACAAGTCGAGTGATTTCCTGTCACTCGCGAGACATAGGAGTTGCTTGTCTTTACTTATGTTGGAATCATAAGGATTGACGGGCGGGGTGATAGATGTAGATCTCCCGCCCGTGTATGATAATTGATTTAAGGTCGAAACGTGTGGTTGAGTGTGTCAAGTTTTTGAACGTACCACATGCATGCCGATATATGGGAGTCGGTAAGCTCGGTACCAGATTGAAGCAGCTAGGGCCGATAGCCATCTCTCCTTGGAAACTTTGTTTTCCCCTGCCGTACACTTGTGGATATATGCGTGAGACTGTGAGTGAAGCAGTAAACCTTTATCCTAAGGAAATGGACCCGGTTCCGAATTGTGGACCGATGGGAAAGGTTGGGAAGTGCTTGTACCTTTTATAGCAAGCGCTATCCGTGTGTGTTGGGTTTCCCCTGGCCAGGTAGCAAAATTCGGTTCGAACTGTCCGCTTCTCGCGGTTAATGAGACTGCTTGACCGCCTTGCTATATTGAGTAACAAGTGGAACTTTGAGATTGATGAACTTGTTGTATGAGATAAATTGCACTGCACCACTTGTATGCTTAGAGAGGATGCTAATCTAGAATGGTTAAATCTACTAGAATATGATGCTAAAACATGAAAGTAAGGACCTACTCTTAGTTGCTTTTTGGCAAACAAACCCACCAGCCAAAAGCCTCTCATGTCTAGATGTCGGTGATGTAGTTTTCACCCGACGGGTAAGCCTTGCTGAGTATTAGTATACTCAGACTTGCTTGTGGCATTGATTTACAGGTACCATGTTGGATGTGACAGTCGATGCTTTGACTTGGCCTACCCAGGTTCCCCCTGGATGGCACATCGAGTGGGTTCCGTCCTCTGCCGAGGAACGGGAGGAGTAGCACCGTGACAGGCTTCAGCATGGTGTCACTTGTATCGTCGTTAGATTATCTTCCGCTACAATGAACCTTTTTAATTCCGCTGCAAGACTTTAATGCTCTGATTTAAATTTGAACTTGGTATGTAATAACTCTGAGGTACTATTTGTGTATGTTAAATTTGTGGGATGTTGTAATCTCTGGAACTCACCTTCGTGTGGGTGTGCTGTTGTTTCGATCGAGAAAAGTACGTGGTTAATCGGGTTTAATCCGACGGCACTCCAGCTTATTCGGGATTAAGTGCCCGACTACTCGGTTAGTGGTCCCGGGGTACTTAACTTGGAATAATTTCGGAGTGGACCGCCACAGCTGGCATCAGAGCCGAAACAGCGCACCGGAGAGAGCAACAAACCTTAAATAAACATTTTTGAATAAAATTTGCCAACTCGTACTTCCCCGCGCTTTGCGATGGAAGGTTATACTTAGGACCGCTAAGGATGTTACCTAGAGCGTGAGGCCTATGTGGGTTAAGGGATCACGATACGATAGGTGGCAAATAGTATATTATACTGACTTCCAGCACATTTCATTCTGTCATTTACTATACGCAATGGTGGGCGCAAGGTACGGCGATTGCTGTAACGTACCACGGCACTATATGAAAATATAGTGGTGGCACATAGTCAATACGCTGTGATGGCGTATGAAACTAGAATAGCATGGTGGGCACAAGGTACGGCGATTGCTGTAGCGTACCACGGCATCATATGCAAATATGATGGCGGCACAAAGTCAATACGCTATTTCAATAGCGTATGAAACCGTCAATATGTCGCCTTGGCGACATATGAACATTGCCCGTTCAATGTTAAACGTTCGGGTGCCACCTCTATAGTGGGTGGTAATGAATGGAGACGCTTTCGTGAGTGCTGGCACGAAAGGTTGATTATACATGCTCTGGAATAGAATTTTCTGCAGGTACACTAACCGCGAATCCGTATGTTGAAACGGTTAGAAAAGTCCGGCTAGATAATATAGGGAGAGACGGATATTGCCTAGCCACCGGCACTAACTTCGTAGGCCAAAGGTTATTGGCATGTGTGTTGGTGAGAACGAACAGGCCGCTCATGCATTGCATTCACCAAATAACATTGAACCTCAACATGTGACCAATGAAACCGCCGTCAAAATTTAAATCACAACCCAAATTTCTGCAGAAACCAATCTGTTTGCACCAATAATTCGAAACTGAAAACATTGTCAAACGAAAAAGTGTTCAACATGAAAGTTGTCATAAATGTTATGAAGTATATGCTGTAGAAATTTCAACGAAAATGGTTCAGTAAAACTGGAGTTATGCTTAAAATGGTAACCCCCTGTCTGCTGGAAATTTCTGGGAACAATGAGATAAAAATCGAATTTTCACACCATCTTAACGACAGCTTCTGCTCAAACTTCCAACATGAAACTTGTTAGGAATTACTTATGTCCTGGCCAAATTTGGGAATTTTTTAGCCTGTAGGTTTTGAAATTTGCAATTTTTACTACACTGCCCAGAATCTGTTTTGTTTTCTTTGGCGCTAACCGGTTCTCACCCTTGCCCTTTTTCTTTCGGTTCAGAATGGACGCTCACGCTGACTTGGCTAGCTACCCCAACGACGTGTCCTTCTCAGATTGCTTGGGATGGGAAGGCTTCCCTAGCATTTTGTGGTCGGTTTTGCAGGCGCTTGACTACCCTACACCGCCACAGTACGAGAGGACCCTCATCCGAGACCGCGGTGTGACCCGTTCCCGTGTGCGTTTGGTGGTATATCGCCACCCACCGTGTCCTAGCTCGCCCACTTGGACGGTGGAAGTGCATGGACACCACATGGAGACGACCTGCGAGCTAGCCGCCTTGAATGGCATTAGCTCTTTTGTTGCTCAGAACCAGGAGTTGGTAGAGCACCAGTTACTGGGGTTGTTTCCACCGACTCAGCCGGATGATCCCCATTGGATGAGACGCTACCTTAGCTCCCCTTTGAGGATGGCGGAGAACCCCGTCGCTGCAGCTGCATTGATGATGAGGTGGATCCGAGCCTATCACCGTTTGCAGGCACTCCTAGGACGGTCGCAGAGCGAGATGCTCAACATTGCTATGGACATGTCCGCCCGTGCCCGTGACATAGGGGTTGAGAGAACCTCATTGTCCATTGAGGTGACCACCAGAGATGCCATGATTGCTGACTTGGAAAGGCAGTTGAATGACCTCCACATTGCGCACAACAACACCCAAAATGAGTTAGCACAAACAAGGGATGAACTTGAGGAGGTACACGGTACCTTGGAGCATGCAAATGCTATGCTAGCCGCCCATGATGCTCAGCACCTTGTTGAGCAAGAAGGAGGGGATGGAGAAGGAGAGGCCCCCGATTCCGACATAGACACCGAGGATGATATGCCGCCCCTTCCAGCTCCACCTTCACCTATGGGCAGCGAGGCTACCGCTAACAACTTAGATGATTTCTAGAAGTGGTAGTAGCAAGATTACTCCTCCGCTAGGCCTAAATTTTGGCTTCATGTTGTAATAGGCTAGATGGAGTTGAGCTCCCCTTTAATCTTTTGTGGCAATGTAAATTAATGGTGTGGTTGTGGTGCAAAACTTGATGAAAGCTGTAATAGCTGTGTTGAAAACATCCTGCAGCTAACTTGTTTTAATTATTGATGGGTTTTCCATTCATTTCTGGGCTGTGATGTGAACTACAAAGTTGTTTGGAAATTATCAAAAAAATGATCACCAAATTGCAACCCTATTGGTTAAGCGAAATAAAAATGGCAACCAAAACACTACAGCTCGGTCTGCTGAAAAACAGCAAACGCAGAGAGCTAAAGATTGAATTTTTCGGCTTAGTTCCAGTCCGAATTTGAATCTGAGCCCAACATGAAAGTTGTAGAGCATGAAATTTTCGAGCTACTGACCGAATTGGAGCATTTGACTTGTTTCCTGTTGGGAGATATGATTTTCTTCCAAACTGCGTGCTGACTTGTCATTCTGCGCAGTAAACTTCAATATATTGTCACGTTCTATCTTGTCATTCGTTATGCAAGCTTATGAAAGGTGGCTAATACAAGTACCTACTGCAGATGGCAATCACCCACAGCGGTCATGACGCTAGTGGCTCGAATGCTAACCAACAAGGGCTTGAGGGGCAGCAGCAGCCGCCACCACCTCCGCCACCGCAGCAACCTCCGACGTGGCAGCAGTTGTATGCCACGCAAACGGAGATTCTACGGAACCTGCAGCATCAGCAACAAATGATGCAACAGCAGATGCAGCAGCAGGGAGGTCAACGGGCCCCCTCAGCCTCAAGTGGCCAGATATGAGGATTTCCTGGCTACACACCCGCCGATATTCTCACGAGCCGATGAGCCCTTGGAGGCCGATGCGTGGATTCGAGCCATCGACTCCAAGTTCACCATCCTGGCGATGCCTTGCACCTCCAACCGCAAGGTAGTGTTCGCGGCGCAGCAGCTCCGTGGCCCAGCTCTCTTATGGTGGGAGAACTACCTGGCCCTGCGGCAGGAGCGTCATGTGGTTGAATGGGATGAGTTCAAAGCTGCATTCAAGGCTCATCACATTCCGGCCGGCTTTTTAGAGCGGAAGTTGAACGAATTTCTGGCTCTGACCCAGGGTACCCGCACGGTGCTCCAATACGCCTAGGCCTTTAATGGTCTGTGCCCATATGCGGGTCATCACGCCAACTCCGACGAGAAGAAGCTAGAGAGGTTCCGACGTGGCCTTAACACCAAGTTGAAGGCTTAGTTGGCCACCACCCGTGCTGCCACATATGGCGATCTCGTGAACCTCGCCATTGCCCAGGAAGACGCCAACATGGTGCACAAGGCGGAGAAGAAGAGGAAAGCTCCCGCTGGACCCTCGAGCGCGCAGCCGCCGAGATTCCGCTTGGTTCCCCCGGCTGCACCTCAAGGACAGTCCAGGGCACCTCAGCGAGGTGGATGGGTTGCTAGGCCACCACAGCCTAATGCGCCACGTTTTCCTCCACCGCCGCAGCAGCAACCAGCGCCAAGGCAGAATGCACAACAGCCAGCTCGCCCTGGAGCCGGCTATCAGTGTTTCAAGTGTGGCAGTAACAGCCACTTTATCAAGGACTGCCCACAGAACAAGCAGCAGAACCAGCGCCCGGGAAATCAGCAAAACAAGGGCAAACAGCAGCAGCGTGTGCAGGTTCGACAAGGACGGCTCAACTACACCACTTTGGCCGACCTACCCGAGGGAGCCCCAGACATGACTGGTACCTTCCCTATCTGCACTCAACCTGCTGTGATATTGTTTGATTCCGGGGCAACACATATTTTTATAAGCACAAGATTTCATGTGAAATGTGGATTAAAATCTTACCATACCAAATCATCGTATGTGATATCAACTGCGGGAGGTAAAATTGCATCCAACCAAGTCACCCGTAAAGTTCCAATCAGGCTGGGAAGTAAAACATTTCCTACTGATTTAATTCTACTTGGTATGGAAGGGATTGACATTGTCTTGGGAGCCAATTGGATGACTCAACATAAGGTTGTGCTAGATGTTGCGGAACGAGTTGTTGAAATAAACTCACCTACGCATGGCCCTAGTGTGCTATATCTACCACAGCGGACTTGCGTCAATGCGTGTGCTTACACAATGGTAGAAACCCAACTAAAGGACATTCCGGTGGTATGTGAGTATGCCGATGTTTTTCCGGATGACTTACCTGGGATGCCGCCGGATAGGGACATTGAATTTGTGATTGAACTTCAACCTGGCACAACACCTATATCAAAGAGACCATATAGAATGCCACCCAACGAATTGGCTGAATTAAAAATTCGACTCCAAGAACTGCTAGACAAGGGTTTCATTCGTCCAAGTGTATCACCTTGGGGATGTCCCGCTATCTTTGTGAAGAAGAAGGACCATTCCTTGAGGTTATGTATTGATTACCGGCCTCTCAATGTGGTAACTATTAAGAACAAATACCCACTCCCCCGTATTGACATCCTGTTTGACCAACTAGCTGGCGCCAGAGTGTTCTCCAAGATTGACCTTCGCTCTGGCTATCACCAAATAAAAATCAGGCCTTGTGACATTCCAAAGACTGCCTTTTCTACTCGTTATGGGCTTTATGAATTCTTAGTTATGTCTTTTGGACTCACCAATGCCCCAGCCTACTTCATGTACCTCATGAATTCGGTTTTCATGTCAGAACTAGACAAGTTTGTGGTGGTTTTCATTGACGACATTCTTATATATTCTAAGAATGAGGAAGAGCACGCCGAGCACCTTCGCATTGTTCTTCAAAGGTTGCGAGACCACCAACTCTATGCCAAGTTCTCAAAGTGTGAATTCTGGCTAGAAAGTGTAAAATTCTTAGGTCACACGGTTTCCAAGGATGGTATATCCGTGGATCCAACCAAAGTGCAAGAGGTGCTAGATTGGCAACCACCTACTTCGGTCCACGAGATTCGGAGTTTTCTGGGTTTAGCCGGTTATTATCGCCGCTTTATTCCGGACTTCTCTCGGATTGCGAAGCCCATGACCGAACTCTTAAAAAAGGGAGTCAAATTTGAGTGGAATGACAAATGTGATGAAGCTTTCCACACCTTACGAAGACATTTAACTTCAGCCCCAGTTTTAGCTCAGCCCGATTGCACCAAGCCCTATGATGTCTATTGCGATGCATCAGGCACCGGACTTGGCTGTGTTCTCATGCAAGAGAATCGAGTCATTGCTTATGCTTCTCGAGCACTTAGGCCTCATGAGCAAAACTACCCTACGCATGATCTTGAGTTAGCAGCGGTTATTCATGCTCTCAAGATGTGGAGACACTATTTGATGGGTGTTCCATGCAACATATACACAGACCACAAGAGCCTCAAATATGTTTTCACTCAGGCACATTTGAATATGAGGCAGCGAAGATGGTTGGAGTTAGCAAAGGACTATGACCTTAGTGTGCATTATCACCCCGGCAAGGCTAATGTAGTTGCGGATGCGCTGAGCCGCAAGGCTCATTGTCATTGTCTTTCCGTGGAGTCCTACGCTGACACCTTGTGTCATGAAATGGCAAAGCTCAATTTAGTGATTGTTCCACACGGGTACTTCAACCATATTGCAGTTGAACCAACCTTGCACGACCAGATTGTTGCAGCCCAATTAAATGACGCGAGCATTAAAATTCTTAAAAGGAAATTGTCAAAGGAGAAGGTGAAAGAGAAGTACAAGTGTTTCCGGCTAGATGGGCAGGGAGTAATGTGGTTTGGACATCGCCTCGTGGTGCCCAAAAACACGGAACTCCGGAGGAAGATTATGGATGAGGCCCATCTCTCCAAATTTTCTATCCATCCCGGCAGCACCAAAATGTACCAAGATTTGAAACAAAATTTTTGGTGGACTCAGATGAAGCGAGAAATTGCCACATATGTGTCGGAATGCGACACATGCCAGCGGGTTAAGGCCAGCCACTTGAAGGTAGCAGGCACGCTTCAACCTCTACCTATTCCCTCGTGGAAGTGGGAAGATATAAGCATGGATTTCATTGTTGGACTTCCTAGAACCCCTCAGGGGCATGACTCCATTTGGGTAATTGTGGATCGCCTTACCAAGACCGCACATTTTATTCCGGTCAATACCATTTATACCGCTAAGAAGTATGCGGAGGTTTATTTGGAGCGGATCGTTTGTCTACATGGGGTACCCAAGACGATAATTTCAGATCGTGGTGCTCCGTTCATAGCACGCTTTTGGGAACAATTGCAATTATCCCTAGGCACAAAACTGATCCGTAGTTCAGCATATCACCCTCAGACCGATGGGCAGACGGAAAGGGTAAATCAAATACTTGAGGATATGCTTCGAGCTTGTGTTATCCATTATGGAAAGAATTGGAGAAGTGTTTATCTCTGGCCGAATTCTCCTATAACAACAGCTACCAAGCAAGTCTTAAAATGGCACCTTTCGAAGCCTTGTATGGTAGAAGATGCCGGACCCTGTTGTGTTGGTCCCAGGCAGGCGAGAGGTATACCTATGGCCCTGACCTTGTAAAGGAAGCAGAAGAAAAGGTTAGGATCATTCGTGAAAATTTGAGATCCGTCCAGTCACGACAAAAGAGTTACTTTGATTAACGGCGGAAACCACTTCACTTTGAAATTGGTGATCATGTGTATCTCAAGGTCTCCCCGACCAGGGGTGTGCAAAGATTTGGGTTGAAAGGAAAGCTTGCACCTTGTTATATCGGCCCCTATGAAATTACTCAACAGTGTGGACCAGTGGCCTATCGAGTGAAGCTTCCCAAGAAGCTCTCAGCCGTACACGATGTATTTCATGTTTCCCAACTCAAGAGGTGTCTTCGTGTTCCAACCGAAGTTGTTGAACAAGAGGAACTCTCGGTTGAACCGGATCTCTCTTATAATGAGCATCCCGTTAAGATCCTTGACGAGAAAGAGAGACAAACACGAAGGAAGGGAGTTAAAATGTACAAAATTCAGTGGAGTCATCACTCCGAAGATGAAGCCACGTGGGAAACCGAGGACTATCTTAAGAAGAATTACCCCGACATTCTTTCGTAAGCCAAGGTGTTTCTTTCCCCTCTTTATTCCTAAGTTTAATCGAATCTCGGGACGAGATTCCTTTTAAGGGGGGTAGGCTGTGACATCTCTGATGTAATAATGAATAAAACACATATGAAACAGGTTAAAAAGGGAATTATGGGTTAAAAATTTAAAAATCCATCAAAATTTCGAATTAAAATTCAAAAACAAGGGTTGTTTGACACCCAACTGAAAACTCGAGATTTTTGTACTAAACTTGAAAATCTCCAAAAATAAAAGTTGTTTTTCATCACAAATAAGGCCTAGTCACTGTTTGGAACTTTTGAAAATCTTGCAGTTTAGTCCCTCAAAAACTCGAAATACAGTTCTGGGCACATTTTTGTATTTGGGTTGTTTGAGCTCGAAAAATTTGAAATTTCAGGTTCACCACGAAAAGAAAGTTGTGTCCCATCTTTCGAACTCCAACTTTTATTTCACACTTTTTCAAGTTCAGTTCAATTTTTTGGAGAAAATTCAAATGTAGCAGTGGACCTCCCCGGGGCTGCCAGCTCGGCCCTGGCGCGCTCTGCGCCTGGCCGGAGCTCGGCCGCCACATGGCCGGCGAGCGGCGGAGGCCGCGCCGAGCTGGTCGAGCCGCGGCGTCGGGTGGCGCTTGTCGCCTTGTACTTGTCCAACCCCTCCCGAGCTGTCACCTCGCCGTCGTTCGCCCGCTTTGCCTCGCGCCGCGGAGTGCCATCATGGCGGTCGGACGACGCCGTGGCCGCGCGCGCGCGTGCAGCGCCTCCCCGCGGGAGATTCCTCTCCGCTCCGTGCCAAGGGCCCTGTAGGAGATCTCCCACTGCTCCACGCGATGATCTTTGACGCCCTATCCCGTGCGCGCGCACTGCCCGAGCTCGCCGCGCCATCAATGGCGACCGTGACGGCCCGTGCACGCGCTCACACACCCCTGAGCCCGCTCAGTGCCCCTAGCGCACTCCAAACCCTTCACTGAGCACCGCACACTCTTCCCCCTCAGTCCACACTTGGCCATTTCCCTCTCACCGCGCTCGCTCCGTCGTCTTCCACCTCACGCCGCACGGACCGAGCCGAGCTTCGAGGCAAAATTCGCCCTCCACTCTCCACCATTCCCAAATTCATCGCGCACGAAGCTAGACCTCTACCCTAGCTCCATTTCCCCCCACTTCTCTCGAGCAATCGTCGCTTCTCCGGCGAGAAATCAAGATTTCCCCCAAAATCTCGATTTTCGGCCGCCGGAGCACCCTCACGTCGAGACCCCACCACGAGCCGTCCCCGAGGTCAACCGAGCACGCCATTAGCTTCCTCGAGCTCCACTGGTGCTCTAGGACCCCTTCAACCTCGGAGAACGCCCCCGACCTCACCGGCGTAGAAGTCGCGGCGGCCGCACCGCCACTGCATCGTCGCCGGCGAAACTCCGAGCTTCCCCGGCCTCCCAACCGTCACCAATCGAGTCGTCGTGAGCCCCTAGTGCTTTTCCCCCACTTCCCCGACCCTAACTCACCATCGTTTGGCCGGCGTAGCAACGCCGACGACCCGAGGACCTTTCTTCATCGTCTTCGTTTTTCTAGGGTTCTCTGCGCAAAAGCTAAGGACTGGTTTGAAAGGTTTGAAAGTTCTAGGGTCCCCGGCGTAAAAAGATTCTTAAACCTAGATCTAATTTTCCCGAATCTTGTAAAATCCGTTAAAAATCGTACAAAAATCATAAAAATGCACAAAAATACTCCCTGGATTTGTGAGATTGTAAACTCCAATCTCCTTAAAGCATGTATATACTTTTGGTGAACCGTTTTTGAATTAAAATTCAAACTGTAAAATTTGAAACTTGTGCACCATTTCAAATCCAGAGCTCCGCTAGGGTTGATCTTTGGATATGTTGTTTGTAGTGACTTTGGGCACCTTGTGTCCAAAGTGGACCTAAAAATATGGACTGTAGCTTCAGTTATGAATTAAAATGTGTTTCCTGTCTTTTTGCAGTACAGAAATTATTAAAAATAATCTGTGCAGTGAAAAATCACCATTTTTCTCCAGAAGGCTAAACACTTGTTAGCGCACCTGATAAAAATGCAAAACTTAATTTTTGCTCTGTTTAGACTAGCAAATAAATAGATATGTGTTTTTGGATAGAAATTTATTGAGGACTGTCCAAGGGTTATTTTGAGCCACCACTTGGCCAGAGCCCTCCTCATGCTCATGACTAGCTCTGGTAGGAAAATCTCCTGAATTGGATGTATTTTCGATTTTATATGATTTTATTTCATTTCTGCAGGCAGCAGTTTGAAATATTTTTAATAAATATTGCGTAGCTCAGATTTAGCTAAATTTTGGAGTGAGCTTAGCCCTTATACTCCAGTAGCTGTCATAAAGTTTATAGATAAAAATGATGAACAGAAAACGAGAAACAAAAATGAGAAGGAATCTATGTGGAAATTGGTTTATATAAAAGAATAAACCTTTTTGTTAATTAGTTAGAATAAAATAAGGAGAACCTAAAATTTCAGAACAGAACCCTAATTTGCAAATAATAAATAGAATTCTTTTATATATGTACACAATCACCATCAAAGATGAATAAAAATTTTTCCACACCCTCTACTCCATTTTATGAAGAAAATAGTGGTGCTTAAGCATGTCTAGGTGAATATGGCCTTCAAGGCCTTAACCGTGGAATCAATAGGCAGCAATAAGTTATGCATCTCATGTAGAAGGCGTTATTCCGGACGGCACCTACAATCTCGTCCCCGCCGACGAGGAAAGCATCCCGGAGCACGGTGCCGGCGAAGGATCGACCAACCCGGAGGCTAACCCCCAGCTTGAGCAAGAAGGCAAGCCCCGGAGCATAACCTAGCCTCTACAAATTATGCATTTATGAATTCCCTATGCTTGTGCATTTACGTTTCAAGGAGTTGATTGAATACCTTAGCTGCACATTTCCTAGTACCTATGACTTGCAACACTAGTATGAAAGGATCGATAGAGCATTGCTTAGGTCCGTTACAAGTCGAGTGATTTCCTGTCACTCGCGAGACATAGGAGTTGCTTGTCTTTACTTATGTTGGAATCATAAGGATTGACGGGCGGGGTGATAGATGTAGATCTCCCGCCCGTGTATGATAATTGATTTAAGGTCGAAACGTGTGGTTGAGTGTGTCAAGTTTTTGAACGTACCACATGCATGCCGATATATGGGAGTCGGTAAGCTCGGTACCAGATTGAAGCAGCTAGGGCCGATAGCCATATCTCCTTGGAAACTTTGTTTTCCCCTGCCGTACACTTGTGGATATATGCGTGAGACTGTGAGTGAAGCAGTAAACCTTTATCCTAAGGAAATGGACCCGGTTCCGAATTGTGGATCGATGGGAAAGGTTGGGAAGTGCTTGTACCTTTTATAGCAAGCGCTATCCGTGTGTGTTGGGTTTCCCCTGGCCAGGTAGCAAAATTCGGTTCGAACTGTCCGCTTCTCGCGGTTAATGAGACTGCTTGACCGCCTTGCTACATTGAGTAACAAGTGGAACTTTGAGATTGATGAACTTGTTGTATGAGATAAATTGTACTGCACCACTTGTATGCTTAGAGAGGATGCTAATCTAGAATGGTTAAATCTACTAGAATATGATGCTAAAACATGAAAGCAAGGACCTACTCTTAGTTGCTTTTTGGCAAACAAACCCACCAGCCAAAAGCCTCTCATGTCTAGATGTCGGTGATGTAGTTTTCACCCGACGGGTAAGCCTTGCTGAGTATTAGTATACTCAGCCTTGCTTGTGGCATTGATTTACAGGTACCATGTTGGATGTGGCAGTCGATGCTTTGACTTGGCCTACCCAGGTTCCCCCTGGATGGCACATCGAGTGGGTTCCGTCCTCTGCCGAGGAACGGGAGGAGTAGCACCGTGACAGGCTTCAGCATGGTGTCACTTGTATCGTCGTTAGATTATCTTCCGCTGCAATGAACCTTTTTAATTCCGCTGCAAGACTTTAATGCTCTGATTTAAATTTGAACTTGGTATGTAATAACTCTGAGGTACTATTTGTGTATGTTAAATTTGTGGGATGTTGTAATCTCTGGAACTCACCTTCGTGTGGGCGTGCTGTTGTTTCGATCGAGAAAAGTACGTGATTAATCGGGTTTAATCCGACGGCGCTCCAGCTTATTCCGGATTAAGTGCCCGACTACTCGGTTAGTGGTCCCGGGGTACTTAACTTGTAATAATTTCGGAGTGGACCGCCACAGTCCAGGAGCTTCGCCAGGTATGGGGGAGCACGCCGAACCCCTAAACCCCCTCTCTCGCGCTTCGTAGTGCTTGCGCGAGCTCGCCGTCGATCCCCGTCCGCCGCCGCTCGTCGCCAGCCGCCACCCTTGCCCGAGCCTCGAGCACAACCCCCAAAACCGATTCCCCATCGCCTTCTCTCTCTCCCAAGCCCTCCACGGCGAGATTTGGAGCTCCCTAGCCTCGGATTGGCCCAACTCCGGTGAGTTTCCGCCGCGGCCAAGGGCGGTGTCGCCGTCTCTAGTGACCCGTGTGAGCCTGATCAACCAGAGCCGTCAGATTTAGATCCAACGGCCCAGATCAAACCCTCGACGAGTCAAACCGGTCGCTCCCCAGTCAGCCGTGCAGTTTTGCAAAAGAGCCCCTATGTTTTCCCCGATTCAACCCACGGCCCAGATCTATTCAAAAGTATTTCCAACCAAGTCCTTTTTCTTTCGGTTTAGCCCCCGCGCTTTTGAAAAATAGTGCCCGCCGTCCTAGATGGCTGTTTTACTCGTTAGCCCTCCAGTTTTTATACAAAATTATGTTTTAGGTCCCTGGTTTCTTCCAAAAACACACCTGGAAGCCTAAAACTCTCACCGGGAAGCCCCTAGAGCCTGTTTTAAGCGTAGTTTCTTCGTTTTAACTCCGATTTGAGTGATTTTCGTGCTCACGTGTTTGTAGTGAAGCATACAGCAACTCTAAAGCCTTCTTTTCATCATTTGTTTATGTTTGGTGTACTGTTCTAATTAAATACCTTGTTTGCATGTATGTGTGGATGTTTGTGTGGTGATCGATGTGAATAGTTGACGAGCCGTTCGAGTTCGCCGACCATCCTATTTTCGAAGAGCAGGTGCAGCAGTAGTTCACTGAGGAAGGCAAGTATAACACGAACAATCCTTGATTACCTATACACCATTTAATCATATATTCATATGCATGTGTCTCATTTTGTGATACATTAAGGTTGTTCCTTGTCTTTACCTTATCCCTTGTTTACCCGGGTTATATGCATTATGGTTAGTATTTGCTACGCGCTGCAACCAACATTTATTTTAATGTTAATATTGAATTAATGGTTCACTTCAATGATGACTAAAAGATGCTTTTTAGCAACATGGTTCGGGGAACTAGAGCATGTGCTTCGTGCTTTGTTCTAGTGTCTCTATAAGGTTTGGTCTAGGGAATTAGAGCATGTGCTTTGTGCTTTGTTCTAATGTCTCTCCGTAAGGTCCGGTTCTTAAAGCGGCAACCCAGGAACTTGTTCGCCGCCGTTGGAACTATAGTGGCTCTGGTCTTGGATAACTAGCTTGTACGTCTCTAGCTCGCCAGTGGTTACCAAAAGGTGTATGTGGGGAGCATGGTGGGCTTGCCGCATGTTGGCCGCTAACAGATGTTCCTTGAGTAGATTGACCTCGGTCTGGCAAAGTTGGTCATTGTTTTCTTCGTCATATGTCCCAACATAGGGGGGGATTGAAAAGTAGGTCGGCGGGGAGACGGCCTCAGACCCGTAAACAAGGTACAAGGGAGAGCAACCCGTGGCTTGGCTTTTCTAGGTTTGGAGACTCCAGACGACCTTGGGGAGCTTGGTGATATATTGGCCATATCAATCATTGTGGGGATCATACACACAAGCTGTAAGAGCATGTTGGATCATTTCATTGGCTCTTTATACCTGCCTGTTGCACCTCTGGTGTGCGACGAAAGAGTAGTAGATGTTGTTGACATTGTTGGTGCAAAAGTCCCAAAAGTCTAATGCAGTGAACTGAGATCTGAGCTCAGTGATGATGCGGCTGGGCTCGCCGAATCTGTGGATGATATGTTCCATGAACTATGCCGCAACCTTCGAGGAAGTGTCGGCACTTTCCTTGTATTCATTTCACTTGGTGAACTTGTCGATGGCGACAAGGATGTATTTGAAGCCGCCCGGGGCAGTTCTGAAAGGGTCGATGGTGTCGAGCTCCACATGGAGAAGGGCCATGATGGGGGGTATTCTACGCAACACCTGTGCCAGGAGGTGATGCTGTTTTGAAAAGAATTGGCAGCCTTGGCAGTGATGCACTATTTCTTTGGCATCGGCCATGGCTGTCGGCCAGTAGAAGACAGATGGGAAAGGTTTCCCAACCAGTGTGCCTATGGCAGCATGATTGCCACATGAGCCTGTGTGGATTTCTTTAAGGAGTTCTATCCCTTGGTCGTGAGTAATGCACCGCATCAAGATGACTTGGGAGGCCAACCTTTGGTAGAGCTCGTTGTCTACCATGACGTAGTTAGCAGCTCGGCGGGCAAGCATTTCATGGTCTTTTTGATCGGGGTATGATTTCTTCTCGACGGGTGCTTGTGTGGCAACAACTTTAGCTGAGTTGTTGTCGTCAGTTTCGAGGATCTTTATGGAGGGTTTGTGCAAGTCTTGACCGAACACGCCGTCCGGATCCAAGCTTGGAGAGGACGTCGGGACTGACATTTTGTTCACCGGGAACAGGGCACGTTTGTGGACTTCGGTGCAGTAAGCATCCATGGTTTGTTTCCTAATGTACCACTCCCTTTGACTTTCTTGGCGATGACGCTGGATTCGTCGTAGCATAGAAGGTGTCTGATGTCGAGGGACATTGTGATGAGTAGGCCATGGATGAGGGCCTCGTACTCTGCATCGTTGTTGCTTGCCTTGTAGTGAATTTGTAGGACGTACTTGAGCAAATCACCTTTCGGGGAGATGACCATTATGTCGGCTCCTGCGCCTTCGAGGTTGAGGCTTGGGTCACTCAATGGGGATGGGAACCTAAATTTCTGTCCATTTCGCAAGGAAGTCGGCGAGGACTTGAGATTTGATGGCATGGCATCACACCCAGGTGATGTTAAACTATTCGAGTTTAACGGACCACTTGGCCACCCTACCGTTTACGTCGTAGTTATGGAGGACCTCCTTGAGGGCGAAGTTAGATACGATCGTGATACGATTAGACTAGAAGAAGTGTCCTAACTTCCTTGACGTGATGAGGATTGTGTAGAACAGTCTTTGGACGTGGGAGTAATGAGTCTTGGTGTCACTAAGGACATTACTGACGTAGTAAATGGGGCATTGTACTTTGTGGGCATGGCCCAAATCCTCTACGGTGGTGCTAACCATGTATGTAGCTGCAGGGATGTAGAGGAGTAGAGGTTCCTCCAGATCTAGGCTGACCAGGAATAGGGGAGTCATCATGTATGTTTTGAGGTCGGCCAAGGCCTTGCTCGCTTCATGGGTCCATTTGAAATTTGTAGTCTTTTGAGGATCTTAAAGATGGGATGTCTTTTTCCCCTAGTTTGCTGATGAACCGGCTGAGGGCGGCCATCATGCCAGTTATCTTCATGACGTCCCGTTTAGTTTTAGGTTCCATAAGGTTGAGGATTGCCTCTATTTTGGTGGGATTGGCTTCTTTTCCTCTATTGCACACCAGGAAGCTTAGGAGCTTTCCTGAAGGTACTCCAAAAATGCACTTTTTTGAGTTCAACTTCCACCGGTACTTGCGTAGGTTGGTAAAAGTTTCTTCGAGGTTGGCGATGGATGTATTGGGGTTACATGTATTGATGACGACGTCATCTACATATGCTTTGGCATTGCACCCGATCTGTCTTTGAGACACAGTTGAATCGCGTTTTTGTAGGTAGTGCCTGTGTTTTTTAGCCCGAACGTTATGTTCATGTAGCAGTAGTTACCATAGGGCATGATGATAGTTTTATCCTCGTCCTCAGGTTTCTGAGAGATCTGATGGTACCCAGAATAACAATCTAGGATAGAAAGGAGCTGGCAACCAACCGTTGAGTCAACGACCTAGTCGATTCGTGGTAACGGGAAGGGATCCTTAGGACAATGCTTGTTGAGATCTGTGTAGTCGATACACATTCTCCATTAACCAGCTTTTTTATTTACAAGGACCGGATTGCCAAGCCAATTGGGGTTCTTACATTCACGGATGAATTTGGCAGTTAGGAGTTTATTCAATTCTACCCTAATGATCTTTTTGGGATCTTGAGCAAAATGCGTGAGCTTCTGCTTGACGGGTCAGGCCGTCTTGTACGAGTTCAAGGAGTGCTCAACAATCTCCCTCGGGGCACCTGGTGTGTCGGCTGGCTTCTATGCGAAGATGTTCTAGTTGTCCCGGAGGAAGGAAGTAAGCGTGCCTTCCTATTTGGGGTCAAGGGTTGGCACCGATGATGGTGGTCTTGGTGAGGTCATCGAAGCCGATGGAGACCTCCTTGGTCTTAGCAGAAGGCTCCAATGCGGTCTTGGTCAGGTCCTGCTCAGGGACTGCGAGGATCTCTGGGGCGGGCTTATTGGAGTCTTCCAAGAGGAGGACCTTGTCTTGGCGCTTCTCGGAGCGAGCCGTCAATTTGACGGAGTCGTTGTCGTAGGCAAAGGCATCCTTGATGTCGCTATGGATGGAGAGCACACCATTGGGTGCTGACATTTTCATCACCAAGTTGGTGTTGATGAGGACACCAACTACACCACGCGTACACCTACGTCTTCTACAATCCTGGCGCCAAAATCTCAGACACCAAAAGCTCAAACGCCACTTCCACCTACACCATCTGTTGGACAAGGGGCATCACTTGAGAAAGGCCATGATCCACCACAGCAGGCGCCACCTCATGGGCCAATCACTCGGGCCCGTGCAAGAGAATTGAACTACATCATGTTATTGAAGAACGAAGGCCCAGAAGAATAGACGCCAGCCCAACTAGGGCCCATTGTCTGGGCGCCTAGGTTGGGTGCCACCAGGGGATGCGCCCCCTGGGCCGCCACTACGGGTTGCGCCCCCTCTTGTCCCTCAATTTAGATACAGACTTCTTTTTGTTTGAGACTTGAATTTTAATTTTACAAGTTAGCCTCTGCTAAACCGGATCACGCACGATGCGTTGACCTCGTGTGTAATTCATGACTCCACCTTCGAGTGATACATAGATTGCTCACCTCTTATTCTTGTTTATTTTTTTATTACGTAACAGATATTGATCTTTGTCATCAGGCTGATTTTGCTTCCATAGGATCGGTAACCACAGGGAGTTGGTTCAGCGATTGCATTGGCACTTCGGGTTTGCTCGTCATAGTCAGATCGTGAGGGTCACCTCCCACCAATCGAAGTTACCCCCCCCCCCACTCAAGGAAAGATCGGGTACTCCAGCTCTACAGGTGTGATTTGGGATATCCATGAATTTGGCCAGCATGGGTCGGCCTAGGATGGCATGGTAACTAGACTCGAAGTCTGCAACTTCAAAGGTGAGGTACTCGGTTTGGTACTTTTTGGTCTTGTCGAAAGTTACCGGTACAGTTACTCGCCCGATGGGGTATGAGGTTTTGCCTAGGACTATTCCATAGATTTTGGCAAGGGGCAAGCTCGCTTGTATATAGGCCCATGCTCCGGAGAGTATAGGTGAAGATGATATTGAGGTCAGAGCCACCGTCGATGAGGACCTTGCATTGGTCAGGCGGAGCTTGTTAATAGTAGGAGCTACCACCAGCAGGTACGATCCGGGTTCTAGTAGGTGTACCCAGTGATCTTCGTGGGAGAAGGAGACCGGAGTCTCGAACCAACATAGGTACTCATCTGGTTTATGAAAAACAGAATTAACTTCGTGAGTTAGTACCTTCTGGTGGCGCTTGGGACGGAAAGCTTGGTCTGCCAATGATGACATTGACCTCCCTGCTGACGGCTTGAAAGTCGCCATGTTCATCATGCAGTGGCGGAAGGGGAAGGTCACGTTCTTCATCGTCGTCACGTTGCCGATGTTGTTGTTGTCGTGCCATTAGTGGTCGCCATTGTTGCGGTCGTCTCTTGCTCGCGGTGGTTGTCATCGCGGTGCCCGTTGTCATGCCATTCGTCGTACTGGCTATTGTCGTTACGATCGTTCTGGCGATGGTAGTAGTCACAATGGTGGTTGCCAATGGTAGGTCGCCTGTAGTTGCCTCGCCCAGCACTGTTGCGATGCACGTCTTCTCAGGGACGTTTTGGTGTAGCAGGTGCATCCAACAAGTGGGCGAGCTTGCAACATTTGCCATTGGTGTCCTTGGCGTCCTTGTGGAACTAGTGTTGACACCAATTGGCTCACCCAAAATATATGTGCATTCATACCAATTAACAAAATACAGCACATGGCTAAATTCCATCGAAATAAAAGTGGATAGATAATAAAATATATCCATATTTCTACAAAGGAAAAATGGATGTAAAATAATATTACCTGTGGAAATTAATATACTAAACTATATATAAATAAAGGTGCACCCATACCTAAATACGTGTAACACCCTAAAAATGTGTTTGTTGAATTTAGTAAATAAATTGTTTTTTATATTCAAGTGCTCATGATTAATGTAGGGAAATAAAAATTTTGAGAAATTAAAAGAAAATATAAGGAATAGAAATATTATTGTGCATTGCATGCTGGTGCATTTCTTTTGTTTGCTGAATTCAAAATTTGATTTGAATTCAAATTGAGTGCTTTTGTTTTGAAAAAGGAAATGGAAAATAAAATAGCAAACCCTTTTTCCCTCCCTCTCTCTTTTTCCAGCCGGCCCACTCACACCTTCCCTCCTTCCTTTGCACCAGTCCAGCTCGGCCCAACTAGCGCCACTGCAGCCCGCACTCCTCCTTCTCTCTCCCTGTGCGGCCGACAGGCGGGCTCGCATGTCATCCCCCACCTTCAGCGCTCAGGCCGAGCCAGGTTCGAATTGAACCCGAGCTCGAGTACGACCCGCGCCGCGCCGCCACAGCCCCTGCGACCTCCTTCGCCCAAACCCCAAACCCTAGCCACCTCCAAGCGCGAGTGCTGCCCAAGCCCTAGCTTCGAGCCGACGCCGCCAACCCGCTGCTCCACCGCCTCGCCATCAACCAGAGCTCGTCCCGGAGCTTCGCACGGAGGTGAGGAAGCTCCATGGCTAGCCCTCACTCGCTCTTTCCCTCGTTTCGGTCCACGCAAGCTCTTTGGAGTTTGCCGCCCGCCGCCAGCCGTCGTAAAACCTCTCCGCCGCGAAATACTCGCGTAGAAGCCCCAAATCGAGATCCATGTGTTCCCTGCTTTCATAGGGTCTTCGGCCACTCGAAACGGTGCACCGTAGCCTGATCCCGAGTCAACTCCTGCGAGCCGGTGAAGTTGCGTCACCGCGAGCGGCCATCTCCGACGACCCAGCGCCCCAACCAAACCCTAGCCGTCCGATCTCCATCCAACGGCCACGATTAGATCCAATCCAAGTCAAAGCCCCTCTCACTGGTCAAGCATGGTGCTTTTGCAAAAGAGTCCTCTGATTTTACGAAAATCAACCCGCGGTCCAGATCTATTCAAAAGTATTTCCGACAAAGTCCTTTTTCTTCTGTTTTAGCCCCTGCGCTTTTCTAAAATAGAACCCGCCGTGTGGATGCAAAGAATAGTTGAAAAGCCTTCTTTTCTTCAATTGTTAATGTTTGGTGTACTGTTCTAATAGAGTAACCCTGTTTGCATGTACTAGCTTGTGTGGATGCTTGTGTGCTGATTGATGTGAGTAGCTGACTAGCCGTTCGAGTTCGGCAATGATCAAGGTTACGAGGAGCAGGCTCACCAGCAGCGGTACACTGAGGAAGGCAAGTATAGCACGGACAATCCTTGTTACCTATACACCATTTAACCATACGTTCATATGCATGTGTCTAATATTGCTATACATTAAAGTTGTTCCAAGTGTTTACCTTATTCCTTGTTTACCCGGGTTATATGCATTATGGTTAGTATTTTCTCCACGCTGCGAACAACATTTATTTAAATGTTAATATTGAATTAATGGTTCACTGTAATGATGGTTAAAAGATGCTTTTTAGCAACATGGATCGGGGAGCTAGAACATGTGCTTCGTGCTTTGTTCTAGTGTGTCTTTAAGGTTGGTTCAAGGAATTAGAGCATGTGCCAGAAGAATCCACTCTGCCAGAACAAACTCTCTAGCGTCATTGTACATAGTCATCCAGAAGAATCCACTCTGCCAAAATTTAGCATGTGTTCGGAACACTCCATAGTGTCCACCATAGGGAGATGAGTAACAACGATCGAGAATCATACGTGTCTCTTGTTGTGGCACGCAACGTCGTAGCAAACCATCCCAAAGGTGAAATCTGCTGAGGCGTATCAACTTCCTCTTATCTTCTCCAGGAGTTATATATCCAGTCACCATATAGTTTACCAAATTTGCATACCATGGGCTGGATGTAGTGACCGCCAAGAGAGTATCGTCTCTCAGATAGTCATTAATCGGAGAATCCGAGTCTTTGACTTGCATTCTTGAGAGGTGATCTGCCACACAATTTTCTGTCCCCTTCTTATCCTTGATTTCCAAGTCAAAATCTTGAAGGAGCATAATCCAACAGATGAGTCGTGGCTTTGCATCTTTCTTTGTGAGAAGGTACTTCAGTGCGGCATGGTTTGTGTATACCGTCACCTTAGCACCCACTAAGTAAGATCTGAACTTATCCATGGCAAATACAACTGATGCCAGAAGTTCCTTCTCCGCTGTGGCATAATTCAATTGAGCTCGGGTCAGTGTCTTACTGGCATATGATATAGCATAATGCTGCTTATTCTTGCACTGACAGAGCACTGCCACGACTGCATAATCACTGGCATCACACATAATCTCGAAAGGCAAATTCTAGTCGGGTGGCTATATGATTGGGGCTGAGACCAATGCCTTCTTATGGGTGTAGAAGGTGAGGAAACAATCTTCATCGAAATGGAACGGTGTCTCTTTGGCAAGAAGACTTATCAAAGGTCTGGCTGTATGGGAGAAATCCTTGATGAACCTCCTATAGAAGCCAGCGTGACCAAGAAAACTTCTCACTCCCTTAACATTTGTAGTGGTGGTAACTGTTCAATCACCTCGATCTTTGCCCGATATACTTCTATCCCTTTTTCTGACACCTTGTGTCCAAGCACTATACCTTCTCTGACCATAAAATGGCACTACTCCCAATTCAGGACAAGGTCATGCTCTTGATATCGTTTGAGAAATCTATCCAAATTTTCAAGTCAATTTTCAAAAGATGTTCTGTAGACTGAGAAATCATCTATGAATACCTCCATGATTTTCTCGATTAGGTCAGAGAAAATAGCCATCATACACCGTTGAAAGGATGTTGGTGCATTGCAAAGTCTGAAAGACATTCGCCGGCGAATGTTCCGTAGGGGCAGGTGAAGGTAGTCTTACTCTGGTCATGGAGATGTATTGGAATTTGATGATAACCAGAATAACCATCAAGGAAGCAAAAGTATGGGTGCTTTGCCAACCTTTCAAGCATTTCATCAATGTAGGGGAGTGGGAAGTGATCCTTACGGGTCGCCTTGTTGAGCTTCCAGTAATCAATGCACATTCTCCATCCTGTGACGGTTCGCTGAGGTATGAGCTCATTTCTCTCATTCTGGACCACTGTCATGCCTCCCTTCTTAGGAACCACTTGAATGGGGCTGACCCATTCACTATCTTGCACGGGGTAGATAATACCGGCGTGCAGTAGCTTCAACACTTCTTTCTTGACTACCTCCCTCATTGCATCATTCAGCCGTCATTGATGCTCTCTAGACGGCTTATGGTCCGGTTCCATAGGAATGCGATAGGTACATAAATTGGTACTAATCCCTTTCAAGTCCTTCATAGAGTACCCCAGAATAGACCGGTACTTCTCTAGGACTATCACAAGACACCGAGCCTCATTCTCTGTCAGTTGATCACTGATGATGACTAGCATATTGCGGTTGTTGTGAACGAAATAGTACTTCAATACAGAAGGCAGCGGTTTCAACTCGGGTGGAGGAGGCTGCGGTAACTTCTCCTTGTTGAGATTTTCATAACCACCCGGTTCTGTCTCCTGAATGAAATGATGAGCATCATCAGCCGGTATAGGCTGAGTGTTCTCTTCCTGAATAATGATCAATACTTCTTCCATTGGGTCTTGTTCTGATCTAGCCTCTGCCATCGTGTTTAATATCAGACCAGGCTGATCGGAACATATTCTTTGCCAACCCGGAGCTGGACAGTAGCTCTATCGTGGTTAGCATTGACAAGATGCTCTATTGGCTGTCCAATCAAGAAGAACTTTTGACCTTCATGGATATCAAAGACGTAGAACTCCAGGAAAACCTTGTTGCGACCTTTTTCAAGGGGCACAACGCGGTGAATACCCTCGCTTTCTAGTATCTGGCCGTTGATCCATTTCAGATGCTTACGCGTGAAGGACAGGGGCTTGTTTGGTGCAATTCGCATGGCTAATGCACTGGATATGATGTTCACCCCGACCTTCGGATCGTAGGCTGCTTCTTGTGGTGCAGCGTCCCCAATAGCGCAGAAGAGAACTCTGTACTCGTAGGAGGGTTGGATGACCTGACTACTTTCCTCGGCCTCTTCTGTCCATTCCTTACTCAATATCGTAGAAAGACCATCAATCTACGGCGCGACGTCAGGAATGAATGTCGTGGACTTCAAGCATGCGCACTTTAATTCAATCGTCATGTTGGAAACATTGCCAATCTCTAAGAATTCTTCCTCTGTGAAGATCTCAGGTATAAAAGCGGCAAATCTTCGATGAGTGGCTCTTGGTCCAAGGACTTATGTTCAGTGATCTCTATGATTAGCGGAGGGGGATCAGATGCAGCTGTAAGCTTGTGAACTTGTTGCTCAGCTGTGGGTGATACTATTGGCTTTGACGGACTTGGATCGTCGAATACTCCCATGCTCCAAGTGTTTGACAGGACTCTTTGAAGGATATCCCGAACCTCAGCCACGGTCTTGTATAGCACTAATCCCGCAGATGTGACATCCATAAATAATGCATTTGACGGTTTTAGTCCACCAACGAAATGTTACATCAGCATAAATCTTTCTCATGTTGCTCCAAGTGAGCCATCTCCTTGCTCAAATTTCAGCAATTTGACTCTGAGTTCTCTCACTTTGGAGACAGGATAGAAAAACAGACAGAATTCATCCTTAAGCTTGACCCAATCTCCTCCAACTTCGCCTGCTCTCCGATTGTACCAAAATTTCGCTTCCTCCGCCAGAGAGAACGGAAAGGGCTTCCACCTCAAGGTGTCTTGGTTCATTCCGGGAATGTTGAGAATCGAGCAATTTCTCTCGAATTCCTGCAGGTGAGTATAGGGATTTTTGTCCTTCCTCCCGAAGAAGGACTGTGCACGAACCATGTCTACGAGACTGGGACGGATCTCATAACCATTGCAATATATGGGGTGGCATGATGGTGGCGGTTCCAAATACCCACGAGATGGAACTGCCGGATAACTAGGAGAAGACTCCATATGGAATGGCGAGAAAGTGTACAGCTAGAAAATTCTAGACTAGTGTTGCTACCGTTCCCTGGCAACGGCGCCAGAAAAGCTTGTTGGCGCTCCTTAGCCTAACGAATTACTCTGCAAGCGCACAGAGACCGTTGTAGCCTTTCACCAGGGGAATAAGAACCTGGATGTCAAATCCAAGGAACGGTAGAAGCGACTAACCTAAAATCTCTAACTGTACCCACCAGGGAGCTACAAGTAAACAGGAAAGAGGTCTCACCTTAGTTAGCTTCCTCGATGCTAAGACAATCTATGACTATCTAATCTGATCTGCTTCGACAGCTAGAGCGTGAGGAACTCAGAGCGGGGTGAGAAGGGGTTCCTCCAGGCTCAGCATCTACTGTTATAAAAACACTCAAACATGGTGGACTACAAAGGACGGACAAGGCTGTCACCACTTGTCGTCTACCACTGCGGTTCCATGGGGTGGAACACAACCCAAGGTAACTATCAAGCATAGACACCACATCTAAGCTATCAGCTTCTGACCTCCACCTAACGCGAAAGGCTTATGAGGAAACCCCAAATGAGTGTGTGTCACTCACGCAGACAAGGGATCCCGCAAATCACTACTAGATAAAAGTAAAGTCCTGAAACTAAAGAGAAATACTAGTGAGATACTAAGGAAAGACGGGAAACTTACTTAGATAACTCTTGAAGCTTTATTTCCTCGGAGTGGCTACAAAGGCGAGAGGAGCTCGAGACAGGCCCCAAACTCTCCCTCTTAGGCTTGGCTGTCACCCAAGACCTCACTCCACTCTCTCTTCCTCTCTACTCTAAGAATGGAACAACTTGGCACTAGTGGCTCTTCTCTCCAAAATGGTGTGTCTTGAATGGAGTGTAGGGGTCCCTTTTACAGCTTCCATGGTCGGTTCAAGGTGAGATACCGACTTAACCAGGCTTGGCATCCAAGGAGTTGCATTCACGAGAAAGCAGGGTGCCAGACGTGCAGGTGGGAGGCCGATCGGCCACCCCTAGGCCGATCTTCCTAGGGTTGGTGCCATCTGGCACCGCCTTCCTCGTGTGCGGTCTTGATCACCTCTGGACATCGGTTGTGTAGGATTTCTGGTGAAATTAGCTTTGTGGCGCATGCAGGTGGTCCCTTCAATCCAAGTGAAGCCTTTTGGGGTCCTTAGATCAAACCGACTTGGAACTCACAGTTAGGATCGATGGATGCTGTGTTTCTTGTCTCCTGGATAAGTGACATGGCAATTGGGTCTGGTAGGAGGCCGATCGGCCATCATTGGGCCGAACAGCCTGGCCCTGTGGCCTTTTGCCTTCTATTTTCTCCTGTATGCTCCTTCTCTCACAAATTCATCAAAACTTGTGGAACTCATTAGTAATAAACATTTTAGCATCGAAAGGCATATATGAGATATGAAATGCATGAAATGTTGGTGGTAAACATGTGAAATATCGACCACCAACATTGGTGATGTCAAAGCTCCTATAGGCTGGCCCTCGGTGGAGTAGTGGAGGGGAGAGGAATGGGGGGAGGTGGAGGTGGAGCAGTGTAGCAAAGGGATAAAAGTCTGGGGAACATTGACAACAATGCCCTTAATAGTATGGGTGGGGTCGTGGGGGGAACTGGGAAGTAAGATTTTGCATGAGGGTATAAGGGGCATTTTGGATGAAATGTTTTCGGTTCGGATGGAGGACTTGTCGCATGAGATTTGGTTTCAAAGATTGAATCAAAAGTTGGTTTCAAATGTTTTCACCCAAGGCGGGACGACGAATATTCAATTGTTTTGACATAATATCCAGCCAACGCTGGCTGGGGTGATGGATCAATTCTAAGTCAAGCTTAACTGTTGACTTGGACTATTAAATGCATACAATGGTGATGAAATTAGTACTGCTGGACAATCACCACTCCTACATATTTATTAGAAAACATATTCATCGCTACTCCTAAAATCTACTTCAACGCATATCGAACTCCCATGGAAACAAATGCTACAACGGATAGGAAAAATAACTTCATTGCTCCTTTGCTTCCAATTTGTTGCTCCGAAGAACAACACCACATGATGTAGGGCTCCCAGCAACAAGAATTTGCGGGTTGGACTGGACTTCTTGAATCTCTTCGTCTTCCTCAACAAACACCTGGACCTTCATGGCTTTCACCAAATCATTGAAGTATTGCCTCTAGAACCTGTAGTACCAACACTTATCTGGCAACTGGATGAAAAAAAAAACCTTATATTTAATCTAAGTTGAAATCTCAAACCAAAAAAATCCTAGATTAACCAAATCAAAGTTGAATGCACTCACCAATAATTGCAGGGGCATTTGACATAGACCCGACCAAAAATTCGCATTCTGATTCTTGGATCAGGTCTCAAAAAACGTGGTGATATTGCACTCAAGGCATTTAATCATAGGCAAGCCAGTCTCCTCACCAGCAAGCTCTCATAATTGGCTTCTACTCTGCTCCTAGTGACCTCCTTCTGCACCGTCGGCCATGGCGGGCGCCGGGTGGTGAGCAGTATAGAAGAGATTAGAGAAGCAGCAGCGAGGCGAGGCTTGATCCAGTCGGATTGCAGTCGCGGTTCAAAGGATAAGACAGGGGCAGAAAAGTCCTTTTGCGTGGCATGTGGCATAATACGTCAACAGCCTAGGCTCAAAATCATATTATACAAAGATGAAAAAGGATGGTCAGTGGGTACTGGTTAATGGTTAGTCAAACATGTTTGGCCAATGGTCAGTTATATCGGTTTCTTTGAAGTAGTGTAAAAATGTGAATCGGTTCTGATAAATTCTATTAGAAACGTTTCTCCTGAAGTGACCTTTGGTAGTGATTATTGTGACATCCCTGATGTTTAAAACTTTGAAAATACACTAAAATAGGGGTAAAGCAAAAATGATGAAAACACACTTAAATTTGGGTTTCAATTTCAAAGTTTAAAATTCAAAAAGGGTTGTTTTGACACCCAACCAAGATCTCAAACTTTTCTTACTAAACATGAAAATCTCCAAAAATAAAAGTTGTTTGTCATCACAAATGAAGCCTAGTTACCGTTGGAAACCTTTTCAAATTCTACAGTTTAGGCCCTCAAAAACCCTAAAAACCATGCAGAACATCTTTTCAAACATGGCTTGTTTGAGCTTGAAAAATTCGTAATTTCAGGTTCACCCCCAAAAGAAAGTTGTGTCCCACCTTCCAAACTACAACTTTTGTGTTTGCACTTTTGAATGTTTAGATCAAATTTTTGGAGAAAATCACTGTTGAACCGGGGAGCTCCACGGGCGCCCGACAGCCAGCTCGGCCAGGCTCTACCCGAGGCCGCCAGCGGCCGCCACGTGGCCGGCGAGCGGCAGCGACCCTGTCTGGCCGGCCAAAGTCACGGATAGGGAAACAAAACTTCTACAGACCATACAAGCAACATATCCAAAGCTCAGCTACAAAAGAGTTCAGGATTTGAAATGGTGCACAAAACTCTAAAAACTGAGTTTGAATTTTAATTAAAAAACTATTCATCAAAAGTGTAAACATGCAAACATGAGATTGGAGTTTACAATCTCACGAATCCAGGGAGTATTTTTGTGCATTTTTCTGATGTTTCTACGATTTTTAGTGGATTTTACAAGATCTCTGAAAATGGATCTAGGTTTAAAGAATCTTTTTACGCCGGGGACCCTAGATCTTTTAAAACCTTGCAAACAAGTCCCTGAAACTTACACGGAGGACCCTAGAACTAAAATGGGGAGCGCATCTAGGTCCCTAGGCTCGCCGTCGATTGGATTCCGGCGAGGAGACGGCAAACCGGTGCGGGGGAAGTGGGGGAAAACGACGAGGGGCTCACCGCGAGTCATTTGGGGTAGGTCTCGTGGATGGAGGTGGAGCGGCACGGCTCATCGACGGTGAACGGTGGAGCGGCTTGCTCCGGTGACGTCGATAGCCGGCTGCGGGGGTCGAGGCGAGGTGCGGAAAGGTGCTGAGCTTCACCGGGAGAAGACGGAGCTCGTCGTGGAGGTTGGCGGTGATGGGGATGACTGAAGGATAGAGCTCGTCGTGGAGGTTGGCGGCGATGGGGATGACCGGAGGATAGAGCTCGACGTGGAGGTGGAGCTCGCGGTGGGAAAAAGGCAGAGCGACGGGGGAAACTTCGATTCCCGTCGTGTGCTGTTTGATTCGAGCTGGGAAAGGGTCGAGGGGCTAGCTAGGTGGGTGAGGAAGCTTCGGTGCGGGGGATTGGGAAACCATGGAGGGGAACGCGGGGGATTTGGTTTGCGGCGGCAGGAGCTCGAGCTCGTTTCTTTGCGGCCGGAGGTGGAAGACGGTGTGGGGGAGCGCGAGGAGAAGGAAAAATGGCAGGGCGCTAGCTGAGGGAAGGAACTAGGGTCACTTGGCGATTGTTTGGAGCAAGCTAGAGCTGACTAGGCGGCCTGGGGAACACGCACGGGATGGATGGCGACGGCAGCGCCATTGATGGCCTGCGAGCTCGGACAAAGCACTGGTCACGGTTGGGCGAGGGGGATTGTGGCGTGGGCAAGGGAAGATGCACCGTAGAGGTGTTTGGCGCGTAGCAAGCGGGAATCCGGCCTGCGGGGGTCCTCTGCTTGACGCGCGCGAGCATGGCCAATGGCGAGCTTGGCTTGCCATGATGGCGTGCTCGCTCGCCGCGGCGAGATGGCTTGCGCGGTGCACGACGGGACAGCACTGGGGTCAGACGCATGCGCGAGAGGTCGGGACACGACTGCCGAGAGATTGGCTGGTCGGCCGGGGTCGCCGCCGCTCACCGGCCACGTGGCGGCCGCTGCCGGCCTCGGGCAGAGCTGGCCGAGCTATCTGTCGGGATGCCCGTGGAGCTCCCTGGTTCAGACGTGTATATCTCCAAAAATTTGAACTTAACATCAAAAAGTGTAAACACAAAAGTTGGAGTTTAAAATGTGGGACAAAACTTTCTTTTTGGGGTGAACCTGAAATTATGAATTTTTCAAGCTCAAACAAGACATATTTGAAAAGGTGTTCTGCATAGTTTTTAGAGTTTTTGAGGGGCTTAATTGCAAAATTTGAAACAGTTCCCATAGGTACCTGGCTTTATTTTTGATGACAAACAACTTTTATTTTTGGAGATTTTCATGTTTAGTACAAAATTTTTGAGATCTCAGTTGGGTGTCGAAATGGCCTTATTGAATTTCAAATTTCGAATTTAGATCAACTTAAGTGTGCTAAAACCAAAGCTGTCCTTTAACCCTGTTTTTAGTGTATTTTTAAGGTTCTAAACATCAGGGATGTCACAGCCTATCCCCCTTAAAAGGAATCTCGCCCGTGATTCGATTGTGCTTAGTGACATGGTAGGGAAAATGATACCTTGGTCTTAGGAAGGATGTCGGGGAAGTTCTTTTTAAGATAGTCTTCGGTTTCCCATGTGGCTTCATCCTCGGAGTGATGGCTCCACTGAATTTTGTAAATTTTAACTTCTCTTCTTCGTGTCTTTCTCTCTTTCTCATCGAGGATCTTGATAGGATGCTCATCATAAGAAAGATCCGGCTCAACCAAGAGTTCTTCTTGCTCAACAACCTCGGTCGGAACACGAAGACACTTTTTGACTTGGGAGACATGGAAAACATTGTGCACAGCGGAGAGTTTCTTGGGAAGCCTCACACGGTACGCAACCAGTCCACATTGTTGAGTGATTTCATATGGGCCAATATAGCGAGGTGCAAGTTTTCCTTTCAACCCAAACCTTTGGAGGTCGGCGTTCTTGGGCACCACTATCCGATGTCCAAAGCACATCACTCCCTGCCCATCTAACCGGAAGCATTTATATTTTGCCTTTCCTTTTGCCAATTTTCTTTTGAGGATTTTAACCTTTGCATCATTTAATTGGGCCACAACAATCTGATCGTGCAAGGTTGGTTCAACAGAGATATGGTTGAAATACCCGTGAGGAACAATCTCCAAGTTGAGCTTTGCCATTTCATGGCACAAGGTGTCGGCATAGGACTCCATGGAAAGGCAGTGACAGCGAGCCTTGCGGCTTAGTGCATCCACAACCACATTAGCCTTCCCGGGGTGATAATGCACACTAAGATCATAGCCCTTAGCCAACTCCAACCATCTTCGCTGCCTCATATTCAGATGTGCCTGAGTGAAGACATATTTGAGGCTCTTGTGATCGGTGTATATATTGCATGGAACACCCATCAGGTAGTGCCTCCAAATCTTGAGAGCATGAATAACCGCTGCCAACTCAAGATCATGTGTAGGGTAATTTTGCTCATGCGGCCGGAGTGCTCGGGAAGCATAAGCAATGACCCGGTTCTCTTGCATAAGGACATAACCGAGTCCGGTGCCTGAAGCATCACAATAAACATCATAGGGCTTGGTGTTGTCGGGTTGAGCTAAGACTGGGGCTGAAGTCAAATGTATTCTCAAGATTTGGAAAGCTTCTTCACATTTGTCACTCCACTCAAATTTGACCCCCTTCTTTAAGAGTTCGGTCATGGGTTTAGCAATTCGAGAGAAATCCGGAATGACAGCGATAGTAACCAGCTAGACCTAGAAAACTTGGAATCTCATGGATAGAGGTAGGTGGCTGCCAATCCATCACCTCTTGCACCTTGACCGGATCCACGGATATACCTTCCTTGGAAACCGTATGACCCAAGAATTTCACACTTTCTAGCCAGAATTCACATTTGGAGAACTTGGCGTAGAGTTGATGGTCTCTCAACCTCTGAAGAACAATGCGAAGATGTTCGGCATGCTCTTCCTCATTCTTGGAATATATGAGAATGTCATCAATAAAGACCACCACAAACTTGTCAAGCTCGGACATGAAAACTGAATTCATGAGGTACATGAAGTAGGCTGGGGCATTTGTGAGCCCAAAAGACATGACCAAGTATTCATAGAGTCCGTAGCGGGTGGAGAAGGTAGTCTTGGGAATGTCACAAGGACGAATCTTTATTTGGTGATAGCCAGAGCTTAGAGAACACTCTGTCGCCAGCTAGTTGATCAAAAAGGACATCAATGCGGGGAAGTGGATACTTGTTTTTAATTGTCACCGCATTAAGAGGCCGGTAGTCAATACACAACCTCAAAGAGTGGTCCTTCTTCACAAAAATAGCCGGACAACCCCATGGTGACACACTAGGATAGATGAAACTTTATTTGGCTATCACTCGCAGCGGTCATGATGCTAGTGGCTCCAACGCCAACCAGCAAGGGCAGGAAGGGCAACAGCCACCACCACCGCCACCGCCACAACCCCCAACGTGGCAGCAGCTGTACGCCACCAAAACGGAGATCCTCCGTAATTTGCAGTAGCAACAGCAGATGATGCAGCAGCAGATGCAGCAACAGGAAGGTGCTCACCGTGCCCCTCCACCTCAAGTGGCCCGGTACGAGGACTTCTTGGCTACCCACCCTCCGGTGTTCTCAAGAGCTGAGGAGCCGTGGAAGCTGATGCATGGATTCGGGCCATCGAATCCAAGTTCTCCATCCTGGCTACAGCTTGTACTCCAAGCCGCAAGGTGGTCTTTGCAGCGCAACAGCTCCGTTGCACAGCTCTCCTGTGGTGGGAGAACTACCTGGCTCTTCAGCAGGAGAACCATGTCATTGAGTGGGAAGAGTTCAAGACTGCCTTCAAAGCCTACCACATTCCTGCTGGATTGGTTGAGAGGAAGTTGAATGAGTTCCTGGCTTTGACTCAGGGAACCCGCACTGTGCTCCAGTACTCCCAGGCCTTCAATGGTCTGTGTCCTTATGCGGGTCATCATGCTGACTCAGATGACAAGAAGATGGAGAGGTTCCACCGTGGCCTCAATACCAAGCTCAAGGCCCAGCTGACCACTACACGGGTTGCCACATATGGTGAACTTGTGAACATTGCCATTGCCCAAGAAGATGCCAACATGGTTCATAAGGCCGAGAACAAAAGGAAGGCTCCCGCTGGACCTTCGGGTGGACAACCTCAGAGGTTCCGCTTGGTTCCCCCGGCTGCACCGCAGGGGCAGCCAAGGGCGCCTCAGGGTGGACGTTGGGTTGCCAAGCCACCACAGCAGGGTGCACCTCGTTTCCCTCCACCACCGCAGCAGCAACAGGTGCCAAGGCAAAACGTGCAGCAGCCGCTCCGTCCTGGAGGTGGCTACCAATGCTTCAAGTGTGGCAGTAACAGTCATTTCATCAAGGACTGCCCACAGAACAAGCCGTAGAACCAGCGTCTGGGGAATCAGCAGCACAAGGGCAAGCAGCAGCGAGTTCAAGTCAGGCAGGGAAGGCTCAACTACACCACCCTGGCTGACCTACCCGAGGGAGCACCGGAAATGACTGGTACCTTCCCTATCCACAACCAACCTGATGTGATATTGTTTGACTCCGGGGCAACACATAGTTTTATAAGCACAAGATTTAATGCAAAATGTGGGTTAAAATCATATCACACCAAATCAGCATATGTGATATCAACAACGGGAGGTAAAATAGCATCCAACCAAGTCACTCAAAAGGTACCAATCAAGCTGGGTAGTAAAGTTTTTCCCACTGATCCGTCCTAGTGGGAAAATAAAGATTCATCCGTCCTAGTGTGTCACCATGGGGTTGTCCGGCTATTTTTGTGAACAAGAAGGACCACTCTTTGAGGTTGTGTATTAACTACCGGCCTCTTAATGCGGTGACCATCAAAAACAAGTATCCACTTCCCCGCATTGATGTCCTTTTTGATCAACTAGCTTGCGCCAGAGTGTTCTCTATGATTGATCTTCGCTCTGGCTATCACCAAATAAAAATTCGTGCTTGTGACATTCCCAAGACTACCTTTTCTACCCGCTACGGACTTTATGAATACTTGGTCATGTCATTTGGGCTAACAAATGCCCCAGCCTACTTCATGTACCTCATGAATTTGGTTTTCATGTCCGAGCTTGACAAGTTTGTGGTGGTTTTTATTGATGACATTCTCATATATTCCAAGAATCAGGAAGAGCATGCCGAACACCTTCGCATTGTTCTTCAAAAGTTGAGAGATCATCAACTCTACACCAAGTTCTCCAAATGTGAATTCTGGCTAAAAAGTGTGAAATTCTTCGGTCACACGGTTTCAAAGGATGCCCGTGGATCCAACCAAGGTACAAGAGGTGATGGATTGGAAGCCTCCTACCTCTGTCCATGAGATTCGGAGTTTTCTAGGTCTAGTCGGTTATTATCGTCGTTTCATTCCGGATTTCTCTCGAACTCTTGAAGAAGGGAGTCAAATTTGAGTGGAGTGGCAAATGTGAACAAGCTTTCCACACCTTGAGAAGACATTTAACTATTGCCCCAGTCGTAGCTCAACCCGACAGCACCAAGCCCTATGATGTCTACTGTGATGCTTCAGGCACCGGACTTGGTTGTGTTCTTATGCAAGAAAATTGGGTCATTGCTTATGCTTCTCGAGCACTCTGACCGCATGAGCAAAATTACCCTACTCATGATCTTGATGGCAGCGGTTATTCATGCTCTCAAGATTTGGAGGCACTACTTAATGGGTGTCCCATGCAATAAATACATCGATCACAAAAGCCTCAAATATATCTTCACTCAAGCACATTTGAACATGAGGCAACGAAGGTGGTTAGAGTTAGCTAAGGACTATGATCTTGATGTGCATTATCACCCCGGGAAGGCCAATGTGGTTGCGGATGCTCTAAGCCGCAAGGCTCATTGTCACTGCCTCTCGGTTGAGCCGGATCTTTCTTATGATGAGCATCCTATCAAGATCCTTGATGAGAAGGAGCGAAAGACCCGAAGAAAGGAAGCTAAAATGTACAAAATTCAGTGGAGTCATCACACTGAAGATGAAGTCACATGGGAAACCGAAGAGTATCTTAAAAAGAACTTCCCCGACTTCCTCCCTACAACCAAGGTATATTTTCCACACCATCCTTATGCACCATCGAATGTCGGGACGAGATTCTTTTTAAGGGGGGTAGGTTGTGACATCCTTGATGTTTAAAACTTTAAAAATACACCAAAAACAGGGGTAAAGCAAAAAGGATGAAAACACAATTAAATTTGGCTTTCAATTTCAAAGTTTAAAATTCAAAAAAGGGCTGTTTTGACACCCAACCAAGATCTCAACAATTTCTTACTAAACTTGAAAATCTCCAAATATAAAAGTTGTTTGTCATCACAAATGAAGCCTAGTTACTGTTGGTAACTTTTTCAAATTTTACAGTTTAGCCCTTCAAAAACCCTAAAAACCGTGCAGAACATCTTTTTTAAAACATGGCTTGTTTGAGCTTGAACAATTCGTAATTTCAGGTTCACCCTAAAAAGAAAGTTATGTCCCACCTTCCAAACTCCAATTTTTATGTTTGCACTTTTGAATGTTTAGATCAAATTTTCGGAGAAAATCATTGTTAAACCGGGGAGCTCCACGGGCGTCCGACAGCCAGCTCGGCCAGGCTCTGCCCGAGGCCGCCAGCGGCCGCCACGTGGCCGGCGAGTGGCGGCGACCCTGTCTGGCCGGCCAAAGCCACGGCAGCCATGCCTCTCCTCCCCGCGCACACGCCAGCGCCTCCGTCCGGTCAATTCACGCCCTGCCGCGCCGTGACAAGCCTCGCCACGAGGGCCGCCATCATGGCGAGCCGAGCTCCGCCATTGGCCGCAGCTCGCGCACGCCGGGCAGGGATCCCTTGCAGCCCGGCTTTGCGCCTAGCTACGCGCCACGGCTTGCGCACAGTATCCCTCGCCGCCCGAGCCCAAATCCTCGACCCCCAATCCGCAGCCGCGCCCTGCCCGAGCTCGCCAGGCCATCAATGGCGCTGTCCCGTCGCCAACCGTCCGCGCGAGTTCCTAAGCCCCGAGCTGCCTCCTCTGCGCGTCCTCTGGCCTCTCCAGTGCCACCTCTACCTCCCCTATAAGAAGAACAGTGACCCCACGGCTCGCACGACCCCAACCACCTCGCCGAAGCGACATTGGCAACGCCTCGATGAGCTTCCTCGACCCTCAGTGAAGCTCGCAGGCCGGTTTTCCCTCCCCGAGCGCCACTCCACCTCGCCCGCGTCGAAGCAGAGCAGTGGAGCTCCGCCGCCCGACGTCGCCGGACCTCACCGCTCCACCCCCGGCCTCAGCTCCGCTCCCAATCAAGTCGCGGTGAGCTTCTCTACGTGCTCCCCCACTTTCCCCGCATCGGCACGCCGTGCCCTCACCGGAATCCGGCCGCCGGTGAGGCCAAGGGCCTATTCGTGTTCCCCTTTTTAGTTCCAGGGACCTCTATGTAAGATTCAAGGGTTGTTTCGTAAAGTTTTAAAAGATTCTTTAGATCTAGTTCAAATGAATCCGGCCGCCGGTGAGGCCAAGGGCCTATTCGTGTTCCCCTTTTTAGTTCCAGGGACCTCTATGTAAGATTCAAGGGCTGTTTCGTAAAGTTTTAAAAGATTCTTTAGATCTAGTTCAAATTTCTGAGATCTTCTAAAATCCGTTAAAACTCGTATAAAAATTAGAAAAATGCATAAAAATACTCCCTGGACTCGTGAGATTGTAAACTCCAATCTTATGTCTACATGTATACACGTTTGATGAACGGTTTGTGAACTAAAATTCAAACTCAGTTTTTAGAGTTTTGTGCACCATTTCAAATCCTAAGCTCTTTTGTAGCTGAACTTTGGATATGTGTCTTGCGTAGTCCGTAGAAGCACTGTGTCTAAAGGGGACCTAAAAATATGGCCTTTAGCTTCTGTTATGAATTGTTTAGTGATTTCTATTCTAGCTCAGTTCTAGATTTATTAAAACTAATTCTTGCAGTCAAAAATCACCAACTTCTACCAGAGGCCTAGAAACTTGTTGGCACATATTATAAAAATGTTAAACTTAATTTTAGACCCTGTTTAGGCTATCAAATAAATAGGTATTGGTTTTTGGTTATGTAATTATTTAGGACTGTCCAAGTGATATTGTTAGCTACCACTTGGCCAAAGCTCTCCATTTACTCATGACTAGCACTGGTAGAGAAATCTTCTATTTTCGAAGTATTTTTTAATTTGTATGAATTAATCTTGATTCTCTGAGCAGCAAATTGTACTAATTTTAATAAATTTTGTACAGCTTGGTTTTAGCTAAATTTTGGGGTGAGCGTAGCTTTTATACTCCTGTAGTTTTCATAAAGTTTGTAGATAAAAAGGATGAACAGAAACAGAGAAATAAAAATGAGTAGGAACTAGAGTAAATTGTGTTTTCCTAAAAAGATGTAGATCAGTTTTGATAATTAAGCAAATATGGTGCATGTGAAGTGAAATTCCAGAACTGAACCTTTGCATAGGAAATAATAGTTAATTTGTTTTATTTGTGTGCACAATCACCACCATCAAGTAAAATTTAAGCCTAGCATCCCCTTTCTATTCTTATGAGGAAAAGAATGGTATACTTTAGTGTCTTGGTGAATATGGCCTTCAAGTGCCTTAACTTTTAGACCTAAAAATGGCAACAACCCTTAAACTTGTGCATCTCATGTAGAAGGCGCTCTCGCTGATGGCACTTACAATCTCGTCCCCACCAACGAAGAAGAAGCTCCCGAAGGTGGTGCCAACGTTATTGTGATTGACCCGGAGACCGACACCGGTGTAGCTCAAGAAGGCAAGCCCCAAAACATAACCTAACTTTTAAAGTTTATGCAACTTTGAATTATTTATGTTTGTGCATTTACGTTTCAAGGAGTTGTTTCAAACCCTAGTTGCATAATTCTAGTACCTATGTCTTGAAATACTAGTATGATAAGGTCGATAGTGCAATGCTTTAGGATCGTTACAAGTCGAGTGATTTCCTGTCACTCGCGAGATATAGGAGTTGCTTGTCTTTTCTTATGTTGGAATCATAAGGATGGACGGGCGGGATGGTATTCGTAGATCTCCCGTCCGTGTATGATAATTGGATTAAGATCGTAACCTGTGGTATCTGTGTATCAAGTTTTTGAACATACCACGCACATGCCAACCTATGAGAATCGGTAAGCCCGGTACCAGATTGATACAGCTAGGACCGATAGCCATCTTTCCTTGAAAATGTATTTTCCATGCTGTACACATGTGGTTACATGCGTGAGATCGGCCGGCTGACTCCGCGAGTATCCGATAACCTTGTATCCTAAGGGAGTGGACCCGGCGCCGAATTGTGGATTGATGGGAAAGGTTGGGAAGTGCTTGTGCCTTTTATAACAAACATTATCAGTGTGTGTTGGGTTTCCCTGGCCAGGTAGTGAAATTCGGTTCAAACTGTCCGTTTCTCATGGTTAATGAGACTGCTTGACCGCTGTGCTGCATTGAGTAACAAGTGAAACTATGAGGATGATGAACTTGTTGTATGTATTAAATTATATTGCACCACTTGTATGCTTAGAAAGGTTGCTAATCTAGAATGTTTAACACTATTAGAAATTGATGCTAAAATCATGAAAATAAGGATCCACTCTTAGTCGCTTTCTTGCAAAACAAACCCACCAGCCTCTCATGTCTAGAAGTCGGTGATGTAGTTTTCACTCAACGGGTAAGCCTTGCTGAGTATTAGTATACTCAGCTTTGCTTGTGGCTTTTATTTCAGGTATGCATGTTGCAGAGGACATTGCTAGTGCTACTTGGCCTGCCTAGGTTCCTCCTAGCTGGCACGTCGAGTGGGTTCCGTCCTCGTCCGAGGATCGTGAGGATTAGCACCATGGACGGCTTCATCGTGGTGTTACTATGTATCGTCGATTAGTTTATTTCCGCTGCATTGAACTCTCGTATTTTAATTAAATTTCAAACTTGGATTGTAATAACTTGATGAGACTATTTATGTTAAGTTGAACTTGTGGAATGTTGTAATTTCTGGGACTCACTTCGTGTGGGCGCGCGTGTTGTTTCAATAGAAAGAAGAACGTGGTTAATCGGGTATAATCCGACGGCGCTCCAGCTTATTCCGGATTAAGTGCCTGACTACTTGTTAGTGGTCTGTGGGGTACTTAACTTGGAATAATTTCGGAGTGGTCCGCCACAATTATAGTTAATCTAGTGCAAAATTAAAAGCATACGCATTGCTTAACTATATGATATCTGTTTTGCCTCTCACAACCAGATTTTAGTTTTTCCTCCACCTAATCCAAGGCTTCTTCTCCCTCCACGAATCCCTGGTTGTGCCAGCTTTCTTCCCCACCTCCGTCGAGATTCCGGTGGAACATGACCAGAGGTGGAATATGGTCATGCGGTTTCGCTAAGAGCCATGAGAACTTGCCTACAACGCGTCTTTATTTTTTTTAATCCATGACTAAAACTGATAACACGTTTTCTCCCTCGTATGAAATCTGAATTTGAAGGTTTTTTCTGATTCTTTCTAAAATAACACCCTTCATGCTAATGGTTTGGAAGGTAGGAACTATTTCATATGTTTCTTAGAAAACGTTTAGTGTATTATGTCTAAGTATGTAGAAACATGTTTAAAATATATTGCATTGCAATTAATAATATAAGTTCAATTTTGTGCATATATGATGATGTATGCAACAAAGGTAACCACTAGGTGGGTGTGCAATTTTGCGCATATATGGGTTCATAACTATGATGATGTATGCAACTTGAAAGTTGGACTTAAGGTGTAGGGAACTATATGGAAGATGTGTTCATTTGTACAATAATAATGTAAACAATACTACAAAGCACCTATTTAATAAAAAAAATAACACTCTTTGTTTCCAAGGTAGCTAGGTATTATTTCATAGATTTCTTACATATCGCTTAGTTTCTTATTACGCTTACGCATTGAAAATTGATCATGTTATTAAAAAGACGATAATGCATTATTGCAATTAATAGTGTAACTTTATATTATCTACAGCAAAGATGGGTGTGCAATTTTGAGGCATACATGAGTTCAAAACTATAATGATATATGCAAACTTGAAAGTTTGACTTAAGGTATGAGCCAGGGAATTGTATATATTGTGTGAAAGATGTATTCATTGATATGCAATAATAACACACACATAAATATATAGTTCTGGTGCATTCTGCATAGAGAATGCACCCACCCTGTGTTTGCAACACAACTAGTTGTGTAGTTGCAACCATGTTAATTCTATTGTGCTTGGTTCGTGTCAGTTTGCAACTGGGTCGAGTCTATATGCAATTGGTTCGTATCCGGTTGCAACAAGATAATATATGTTTACAATAGTTCCATCTTGTTGCAATTGGTGTGTTGTCCTAGTTGTAATTGGACTAGCCCCGTTGTTGCATTTTAGTCGCAACTCGACGGACCAGTTGCGACTCGAACCGTTGCAACGAGGTGAAGTAGCTATGGTTATAAACCACGAAGCAGTTGCAACAGTCTTCGTCTCTACAATAAAGAATGGTAATTAAAACTAAACATAAACAAATTATAAAACTAATTGCAATAGTCCTACACTAATTAATGAGACAAATCTACAAAGCTCAACTAATCCATCATTACAAAATGGTTAGAAGCCAGTGTCAAATCATGGGCCAATTCTTTGATAGATTCATCTTACAAATTAGTCTACGTTGTGCAATTAGTTTTATAATTAAATTATGTTTAATACTTCTGATTAGTAGCAGTGATGTTACGTGGCTAAAGTTTAGCATGAAGAACCAAACAGACCTCAATTTGACACAGTTATAAAGGTGCAGCGTTTGACCAAACAAAAAAGCTGAAAGAGCCTACTACCAGTAATTTGGCAGGTGGATACACAAGATTGATGGAGGAACTTAACGATGGGAATACATGACATTAAAATGCAGTACCCAAAAGTCCTAAATGCTACAAAACTCCCTAAAAACTGGTAACGAAACAGCTCATAAGGCATGAATATAATAGGGTTTTCCAAATGTACAACAATGTGAAATCAAATGCTGTTTACATCAAAAGGCTTCAAGCTTTCCTGTCGGACCTATTAAGGTTTAGATTAAACCATTTCTTCTTGCCAGATTTGTCTCTGCCATCTATGTTAACATTCTCGGGACTCTCAGGGATGCTATGCTCTGTGGTATACCTACTGCTACTACCAGCACCAACAGGGTTTACCAACGTTCGTTCAGTTGTGAAGGAGCAATGGATATTATCCCTCTCCCGCAGCATATCATCAACCTGCACATAGGGCAACTCTTTATCAACATTATCGAATAGTTGAAGGCCTGAACAAGCATAACTTGTCATTGGTCTAGTAAAAATGTTATGGCAAAATGTCAGTCGGACAGCCCCTTATTTAATACAATTTCATGAGTAACCATACACCTAATAAGATTTAACAAATTAACTTCCAATAATAATTATTTAGAAATTAATGTTGTCGTATTCAGTCATGTGCAAGCATGCATGATTGACGGTGGAAACCTCATTTTAACTGAGAAGTTTCCAGATTTGTACATAGTATGAGACCAGGTCCCTTGCAGGTACAGCAACAATAGATATGCACATAACGCAATCAGCCAATTAAAGATAGAGCACACATCTAAATCACAAACTAGCACACATGGAAAGATATATCCAAAGAGGAAGGAAAACATATTATTGTTCAAACATCCTCAGTATATAATGATGCACCTTTGAAACAGCTGGCTAAGTGGCTACAACGGTCATAATATAATCAATGACGCACATCTTTACTAGTGTACTATGAATTTATTAAGTCAATATGTTACTGCATCCAGAGAATTCATTTCAATCACACACGTTGTCAAACAGCAATGGACATGAAACTATAACTACATTTCTATAAATCATGATAAAAAATGGCTACACCATTGACCTCACAAAGATTAACATTATTTCTATCAGAATGAAAAAGCATGATTCCCACAAGAATCGTAATTACACAGGTTTCAACCAGTTAACCCAGGAGGTATAAAACTATCCATGAAATAGTCACAATAAGGAAAATGTTATATTATTTCCGAGTTTCTCTGTATATGTCATTATGCCTGGAGGTGTAGGGATGAAAACGAAAATGGCAATTCCCACCTTCCCAGTACTGGCTATCGTTTATGAGATTTTACCGAAAATTGGAGGGAAACCAAAATGATATCGGTTATCCATAAAACGAAAGCAGGAATTATAATTAAATCTGAGGAAAGCAAATACAATTTTATGCTCTTCTTATCGTTTTCAAAAAAGACCATATTTCAGTGTTTACTACCAGTAATTATCGGATTTGAAGTCTGCTCTCACATCTTTTTCTCACACCAAGTCACGCGGATCCCTATAGGTAGGCTTTATTTGATATCTATCGTTTCTTACAAAGTAATGCTGCAGAAAAATTTAATACCAATAGCAAATTCTCCAATTTCCTTTTCAAAGAGGGAATGAACAGCGAGCTTAGCTGTTGCATGAGTGCTGTCAAGAAATGTCTTGCGCTCAAATGTGCAAGCAAAGCAGCAAGCCAACTGCCAGCTCTGCACACCGTTGCGCGCCAAGGCAGTTGCCTGCATGGCTGCACGGAGGTTCGGACAGATGGATTGAGTCAATGGCGAGTAGACAGTCAGATGAGGACGTGAGGATTATGAAATGGGCCAGTAGTTAGGCAAAAAACATATAATGTTGCAGATGTATTGCACTATTGCTATTTCACCATACGATGACATGCCTTTGGCCCAGATAAATGGGTACGGAATTTGGATCAAATGTGGACGAAATCAAATTCGGATCGTACTTAATTCGAATACAAATATGAATTCAGATGTTGTCGGATACGAATACAAAATGGATGTGTCGGATTCAGATGGCATTCGGATGTTTACTTGATTTGAAATGTAGTGTATATATATTTGTTATGAACACATTTAAAATTAAGTAAAATTAATATTTATATATCATTAGTGAATAGCGTTGACATGATCACCCTTAATTAGTTCGATTAAATACACTATTATTAAATTATAATTAATATCTCTAATCATTAGTCATATATGTAATTTTTTAATAGTTTTATGTGTTTATTTTTATTTGAATACGGATGTTGCCGGATATTGTTGAATATGGATGTGGAATCGGATAGAGAAAACAAGCAAAACGAATTCGGATACATCCACTTTAGTTCCACATTACAAAAGGAATAGGAATAAGGATATCCATATTAGGCTTTTCCACGGATACGAATATGAATAATTCGAATAGTTGTTTCCACATCTCCACCCCTACCATAAACTATCACTTCATATAAAAAACTTGAATTTAGCTAACCACACTTTCCTTGTCCTAAAAAAAGAAGAGCTAATCAAGCCTCATAAAGCAACCGAGGTACATGTCGAATGAGACAAGTCCACATATATAGCTAGCGTATGCTGTACAATCTGAAGTGTTTATTGGTTTTGAAATATCATTTTTTGCTGAGTTTGGATCTTTATTGATGTGTTTCTGAACATAGTTTTTTCTTTCCAAAATTATCAAAATATGTTGTTCTGATTTCCGACAACATCACCTCATTTTCATGTCCGAGGAAAAATTGTGGAAGTGAAAGTGGTTGAGCCTTCTACTGTTCTTTCCAATCATTTTCATCCCTAAGGAGGTGCCCGCCAGCTAAATGCTTCAAGTTTGAGCCGTATAAGCAGCTATATTAGCTGTACTTATCTGTACCCACTATAGTGCCTTTAGTGCAATTTATACCTAAAGTTAACCAGAAGAGGTAGTCCAGGCGTCCAATGCAGGTGTGACCCTACTAGACCAATCGTTTTCAAGACAAGACAGCTGTAGGATGTCTCCTACTTGTCATCAACTCATCACAATGTCCACGTTATTTTGTGATAGAACATAACTACAAGAGAAGAAGGGAGGGAGGGGGCGACTAAATACATACCGCTTCCCTCTCTTGCGTATATCTGTTGGTGACTTCTTGAAATCGTGCCAATGCCTGAAATCCATAATATTCAATAAAATCATTATTCAAATGGAGAACTACACCTAAAATATAGTACTGATAACAAAACAAAAACATAGTTACTGACTTTTCTGTAATCAGTCTCAAACTGACGAAGATCATTTCTTTTTGCTAGAATTTTGGATTCTATTTCCTTCAGCCTCTCTGTTGTGTCTTCGTAACTCTTTGCACACATTGCTTCAATCATATAGCTAGCTGGCTTGAAAAAATTATCACCTGTACAAATCAGTTAGGATGGTTCACTGAAAAGGTTTACATCACAATAGAAAGGGAGACAGCAAGAATGCAGACCATATACAGCAAATATATGTGTTCCAGGTTTGAGAGCTGACACTTCGCAGGGTTGGAGACCTTCCAATCTTTTAAAGAAGACAGCCTCAGGATCTTTGGCCATTGCCAACTGCATTTGTAAGAAACAAAATCTCAAAAACAATTACAACACATCGAACCAACAACAGACAATAGTATATACATACCGCATTCACAGTTGAGTCCATACGGTACACCTGGAAATGCAAGAAATACATGCCTGCAGATGTCACCTTGACAGTCTTCTGACTATCTTCCTGAATGTCAAAAGGGAAAACTGAACATAATACTAGAATGGAACTCTAAATTCATGTGTTCTCTAAATTCTTATCTGAAATGTTCCATGAGCATGCACAAAAATCAGAAACGGAGAGTAATTGGGCAAATATCTGCCTCTCTATTACCCATCCGTACTACATACTTTATACCATGTACTCTCTGGTTTCAAATATATGATGTTAGGACAACTTAATAAGTTATTAAATGTCCTAATGTCAACATTTAATATAGAGGAAGTACAATATACATTGAAAAGATCTCCATAAAGGCCAAAAACATCCTTTCCCACAACAGCAGCACATCAGGAACGGTAATGCAATGAAAACAGAAAAAAAAAAGATCCTGAAACCAAATCTCTACTACTAAAAAACCAAATGGGCGAGTCGCGTTGCGAGCCATCGTCCTGCCACCTACGACCCTCGCACGCTTCCTCCCGTCCACAATGCTCAACGCCTCCCTCCTGCACATCCGTTCACCGAAATCTCAAGACTCAAAAAGGCCATCGCGCCCATCCAATGCCTTGCGCCTCCACCGTCGCCGCACCTCCAACGCACCCGTCCTCCGCGACAGAAAAGGTTGCCCCTCGTCCTGCATGCTTGTCCGCACCTCATTGCCTCCCCTCTCTTCGTCATCGCCAGGACTACCTCCATTGTCGCCGCGCCAACACTCCACAAAACCGCCTTCACCTCCGCTACACATTTTTTCGAACCACGGCCGACTCCGTTGAGCCATTCGGGTGTAGGGCATCTCCAAGAACCCATCGCTTCCTCGTGCACCCCACGGCTCCGTGGCCATGTTCCCCAATCTCCACTCCCCTGGGATCTCGACCGGTTTGGGACAAGGTAGGGGAAGAGGAAGAGAAACAACCTCTTTCTCGGCGCTCGCGCCACCAGCCAGCACGCTGCTAGACCAGCCATCCCGCCCATCCTGATGTCGGTTTGCTCTACATCACCTCCAATCCACACTGGGCACTGCTGTTGCTTTCATGCTTGTTCTGTTGTGGTTCGAGAGAGGGCCTCTGAACAAAGAGAGGAGAGTAGCAGAGGGTTGAATGAATGGATAGTGATAAAAGGGGATAAGGACATCGTGCACTCATGCCTGTGAAGCTGGATGGATTTGGTGTACAGAATCTTGTGCAATCGATTATTAGTTAATGATTAGTTTGCATTTTTTTAAGATAATGAATGATTAATTTACGTAGATGATTTAATGTACAATAGTACAATAGTAAAATATGCAAATAAGTTTATACATGCGTTCATCTCAAAGGAAGTATTTAATGATTACTTTACATGGATGAATTTATGAACAATCATAAAAGAAGCAAATCAGTTTAATTCTTAACAATAGTGGGTGATTTAATGATTCATGATACTTAGAGAATTATTTTTGGATTATGGTTGATAAGGCATATTATATCAATGGAAACACCTAAGCAAAGCCAAACAATGTGTGATCGTCAAAATATACGCAATATAAAGTCCAAATGCAAGCAAGCAAAGAGGGACCAATCTAAAACGCATGGAGACTTACGTTACAACAGTCTTCGTAAAGAATCCACAATAATGATGAATCATTCTATAACCCAACACATTATGAAGTTCCATTATATGTTCTTCACATGGATTGTGTACCTAACTTTGTTAATTTACAATCAAATAAGTTATTAAACTAAATGTTTTCTATGTTCATGCTTTTTCGCATCATTTTCATCTTGATTCTCTATATCTATATTAACCATTTGAGCTACCTGTAGCAACACACGAGCACTGACCTAGTAAAACAAAAAGAGAAACAATGATAACATGTCCATGAATGAAGGCATATATCAGATAAGTTATACAATTTCCAATTATATTGTATATCATATGCGAGTAAAATGTACCAGAGGTCCATCAACTTGTAGGTGAGTATCACTTAGGTCCAACAACCCTATAATTGCATTTTTGGGTCCAATAACTTTGTAAGTGATTCGCCATAGGTCCATATTACTGCGCGTGTACATAGAAATGACATGACATACCGACGACATCTCCAAGGCATTGCTTGCCTTAGGTCGGCTGCTGCTTTCATCAATGGGCTCCGTTGCGTGGCTGGGGAAGGGTATGGCGCATACTTTTGGCAATGTCAGTTGCCCAACAGGTGAGTTCTCAATTCACCCTTCACCTCAACCCTATCGGCCAGAGGCAGAAGAGGAGCACAAGAACACACTGAATTGGTGCTTATTGTTTTGAACTGAGCTGAGCTCCTCACTGCAGCCTCCCTACTTTCTTAGAGTGAGAAGTCTACCTAGGCAGAATCTACCATAAATGCTAATATCAACTAGAAACCAACTACTTGTACTAGTACTACTATATACAAGACATCACAGGGCATGCTTGCCTATCTACTGAGTGCACTGCTGCCCTATACGGCTAGTGAGCACTTGACGAGTTCTACCAACTCTATTGACCAATCCTTAATTACCACCATCACCGTTAACAACCGTACGGATTCCATCCGCGCAATCGGAGCAGACTTCCTTGAAGTCGATCCCTTCTCGCTGCACGAATCCCTTCGCCACTAGTCGGGCCTTGTGCTTCACCGTGCTATCGTGTTTGTCACGCTTCAACCTGATCACCCACTTGAGCCCAATTGGCTTGCAATTCGCAGATGGATCGACGAAGACCTAAGTCTTGTTCTCCTACACCGAGCTCATCTCCTCGAGCATGGCCTTCCGCCAGTGTTGATCATGTTCTGCCTCGCAGAACGTTACTGTCTCTTCTACACAGCCCAAATGTAGCTCTTGCTCGTGGAGGATGCGCTCCGCAGCCCCTGGTGGAGGACCATGGCCGACCAGGTTGTCCACCATGCAGAACCGCAATGCTTCCCTCGTAGTCCTTGTCGACAAGATCCGACACATTTGGTGGCGGGGAGGCGAAGCGGATCTGGGAGGCCATGCCTGGGGAAGCCACAACGGAGGCTACTGCCGGTGATGCCTGCACCGCAGGCGTTCCTGGGGCCGGCGACCACTGTCAAGCAGGTGTGGCCGACAACGCTCCCTCAACTCACTCTCAGCCATCTCCTCCCTAGACTCTCACCCACCCTAGTCTCTGACACTACTTGTTGGCAATGTCAGCTAGGGGTGGGCATTCGGGTAACCTAAAAAATTCGGGTCAGGTTTTTCAGGTTCCTAGAAATTCAGGTTCTAAGAATCACAACCCAAGAACAGCCCGAGGAAATCAAAGCCCAAAAATTCGGGTACCCGACATTTCGGGTTCGGGCTTCGGGTAATCCCAAACTGCCCGATTGGTGCACAGGCTATAGGGAAGAACAAAAATTCACGCAAACACCGACAAATGGATAAAACAAATCTTCAAGGATTCAATCAATTCATTCGCATACATAAATCACATACAAAGGGAGAAGTCAGATCCACAGATTACATCGAAGGAGTCCCTAAAAACCCGAAGCAATTAAGCTTTCTTTCATGGTGTTGGCGACCTATTTACCTTGTCCTCATCGGCCACTACTAGCCGCTGCTGGCCTGCTGCTCCATGCGCTGCATGCTGCTACCTGCTGCTCCATGAGCTAGAGCGACTGCTCCTTGCTGCTGATCCATGTGATAGAGCCAACACCAAAACGGAAGGTGATGAGGCCACCGGCCACCAGAGAAAGAGGTTGGTCACGACAATGGAGGGGGTTGATGGTGGGCGGCGGTGGATGTGAAGGAGATGGTTGCTTGTACTCTCAGAGACGGGGATGGGCTGCGATGGCCACCAGCAGGGGGTCGGGACTCCGGGCGACGGCGCGAGTCGCGACAGGACCAGGGGAGTTGGCGACGGGGCATAGCCAGGGGATAGGGTGGGGCTAAAAGCGCATATGTTTGTAATGGGCTGTTGTTGGGCCATTAGTTCGGGTAAAACGGGTCGTTCGGGTACATGAGGCAAGATCCGAATAACCCGAGATAAATTCAGGTTTCCAGAATGCAAACCCAAGAAACTAGTTCGGGCGTCGGGTTTCGGGTAATATGGGTTCTGGCTCGGGTTTTCGGGTTCGGGCTTTGGGTATCGGGTTTTATGCCCACCCCTAATGTCAGCTGCCCAGCAGCTCACTACCCAGGCAACTCACCCTTAACCTCAATCCTGTTGGCTAGAGGTAGGTGAAGAGCACAGACGCACACAATTGGTATTAATTGTTTTGAACTGAGCTGAGCTCCTCACTACAGCCTCCCTTCTTATAGAGTGGAAAGTCTACCTAGGTACTAACATGAGTATTAATACCAACTACTTGTACTATCAGTACTACTATGTACAAGACATCACAAGGCATGCTTGCCCATCTAGTGAGAGCACTGCTGCCCTATACGGCTAGGCAATGAGCACTTGAGGAGTTGTACCAACTCCATTGACCTTGTTTGCGAGGAGATATTTTAGGGGAGCAGATCAAGTACTCGGCACATGTGGCGGCAGTGACAATTTCAACAAGGGCGGGCAATAGGTGGCAGGCGGCGAATGTGATTGCTAGTGAGGTATATGACTGCTAATCATGTCCACCATCGCCGCACGAAGAGTTCTCCATGAAAAGAGGTCTCCTTAGGTCAGTTCGAGTCCTCCATGTACCTTGGCACACCAATATGCGGACAACATGACCAAAGGTCTCTCTATCTCTCCAGTCAAGGGTTTGTGGTGTTTTCCTGTTCCTCTACAATCATACAATTATACTAGCCAGTATTCAAAAAGTTGGTTTAACAGAACAAAACATATCAGACGAACGCAAATGATGAGCCATGTGGAAATTCAATGAAATGATAGTTTAGGCTAGCTTGAAGAAGACAGCTTGCGTATCACTTTCTTGAATGCATCTAAACATATCAAATCACTTAGGTACAATTATGATGATAGCCATTTAATGTTCTATGGAAAGATATAGTCAAGATTTATATCACCAAAGCTAATTTTAGAGTAAATCCTGACATAATAAGAACATTAATTCAAGGAAGTAGTAAAATCCATAAAATGACAATTAAACAGCAATATATGACAGATGCCATTCAATTAAAGAATAAAACCAATCTAACAAAGCATATTAATAACAAAGTAAAGCAATTAGAAATTACCTGCAAAGCGAGTCCATAACCTCCGTTAACTTCTTGCTCAAAGTAAAGAAGCTGTATATGTTAGACAAATAAGAAAATTGAAGGAAACTCAAAATAAAATAACTCTTGAGCACATGAATCTTATAAAGAAAAACCAACAGGTACCTTAAATTTACTTTGAGCAGGTGAAGTGACTCTAACTACTATTCCAGAATGAGCTTGTTCTTCACTTATCGTTACACCGAAAAAATGAGCACATTGCTTATCAACCTACAAATAAACAAAATATAAATTACCAATTACATAGTAAGACTATCACAAGAATGGTAGTATTCACCTTTCCGGTAGCTGATGTTCCAACAGGGAGTGGTCTCACTGTAACCGTGCCATTCATAGCCTCTTCCAGCACGGTGGGAGATATTGTGGTCTTGATAGGAACACCAAGCTTGCTATAAGTGATAATATTTATTAGAAAACTGAAAATAGGGTGTCTTAATTACTACCAGAAATAATAGTAAGTGATTCAACAATTACCTAAAAAGTGCTGCAAACATTGTGTTGACAGTTCCTAGATTGGACAAATCAATCTCCATATCCATTCCTTCGTTTTCTAACGCCTATTAAAAGAATGTAACATAAGCATCTCATACATAACTTGATCTTTCAACAAGATACTAAGTCCATTGTTAAATAAACGACATAGCAATCATATGGTAAATTTATGTCATCAAAATAACAAGCATCAATGTCAGTTATCATTTCTGAGCTACATCAAGATGCCATAATTTCAACTTAACTAAGCATACCTTGCAGCCCAAATTATTAGTTTAAGAAATATTCAGTCTCCAAGCAACTTTTTACAATCATTACCAATGCATAATTTATCCTGAAATAGTATTCACTCAGGCAAATGTTGTCAAGATAAGACACCTAAAAAAAATTATAGTAACAAGGCTATATTTAAGGCAAGACAGTATATTCATGTAATCAATTACTCCCAACGCAAGGGTCAGTCTATAGAAGATGACACTATATTGTCTCCACCTGACTAATAAGAAGCACCAACGTTCTTGTTGCTCATCCAATACAGCAATATCAACAATACTCAATGAATAACCATCATATGCAGCTTGAGGATACGTGTTTGGCTAACCATTACTTGAGTGTTAGCATGTATACATGTGCTATATATGGGTCAGGCCTGGGCGCCTAGAGGCAGCTGGCCCTATGCCATATATATATGTAGATTGGTTATATGTTACGCAATGATCCCTAGGTTGATACTATTTCCACAAGTCATTCAGGGGCCCATTGCATATATGTACTTGTACCCTTGTGCCCCCTATAATCAATCAATTATCCCAGGCAATCTCATTTGCATGTAGCGATGCAGGTTCTGGTGGGTCGGCCCACTGAGCACTACGCAAAGCATCCAATCTGGTGTAGAAACCCATCAGGTCGGCCCACTAACTTTTAGTGTTGATTGATGTCCAGTGTTATGGGTCACAGAGTAACCTAGTTTCGCTCTACCTTCGCACCTCATACTTTCAACTCAGAGCTGTTGGACTCCCTCCACATGAACTGTGCTACCGACCTTCCTCCTCAAAGCAGTGGTGCAAATTTCTTCACCTCCGACCTTGCACCGCCTTCCAGGTCCGTTCTGTGCCAGTGCTCATCCCCATGCCTGGCATCGGCTAATTGGGTAATTAGTTTTGTAAGATTATGTATAAGGGCAGGACCAATGTGTATGGTCAAAATGACTTTAGCGATGGGCCCCACATGGATAAGCTTTAGTTATTTTTTCCATCCCCAACGTGTAAGGCTAAAATGAGCCTTAAGGTAGGCCCCATGATTGCAGTAAAAATTAAAAAAGCAGACCCCTCAACCGCTTCCATCCATTCCTCTGCCGTCTGCCCCCTCGATTCTTCCTTGTGCTTCTTCATCTCCACTGCCTCCGTTCCCCAACAAACGATGTCCTCTGGTGCGGCTGTGCGTCCTCTCCCTGCATGCAACTCCCGTGGCTACATCGAAGGCCTCTCCAGCGGCGTCAAGGTCCAAGTCACTGGATCGACTTCCTACAGAGCAAATTGAGCCTCAACGCAGATCTCAAGAGGGCATAACGACACCTAGATCAGAAGACAGGAGAAACTACAGGTCTGTCCAATCCCGTGGAACAATGCCTTTTTCTCTCCCCTATTGTGTGATTCATGTTATTTGATTTGTGTTCCTGTTGCAAGTTTGTGTAGCCAAGTCAATGCCCTCTTCACTGCATGAATCTCCACACCAACCAGATCGAGTTCTTGCGTAGTTATTGCTTAGTTCTCGCGGGAGCTTTCCATGGACCTTGCTATGGCGCAAGGGAAGTAGATCAAGTTCTCGCAGAAGCTCTCCATGGACCTCGCAATGGCGCAAGGGATCTGTCGTTCTGGTCTCGCCGGTGGCACGAGGCAAACGACTGCACGGGAATGAAGGGAAAGCGAAGCAAAAGAGAGAGAAACAAATCTTTTATTGGCTTACGGTCGGCCTTAGCCTTGAGGTGCACCGTAAGAAAAATTTGCTTGTGGTGCATCTCCACAATGGCTATTGCCTGTTACGGTGCAAGCATTTATTGCTTAATGCTAACTTTTTGACACATTGTGGGTGCACTAATGCGTGGATATATTGCATTGAGCCTCAGGAGAGAATATATAGGAGTGCAAGGCTTGGGGGGCAAGTAGCCTATCCTAAAGATAAGGAAGGTTATCCTGGGATTACAATCAATCCTAAACTAACCATATCCGAAGTTGCCTAATTTACTCTAACATTCCCCTGCAGTCGTAGTTGTAGCAACATGAACGGACAGACTGGACAATGGAGAGAGATCCCCCCGCAGTCGGAACGCTAGTGCGAATGCTTCGACTCGAGTAGCTCATGCAGATGGTAGCCCCTTAGTGTCGAAGTAGCTGAAGTTGAGGTGGACGTGGTCGTAGCTGTGGAGGAGGGGTCAAGCGATGGGTGGCTCCGTGTGGTTGACCGGAGACGCCGAGTGGTTGACTGTAGAGTAGAGGTGCCGTAGGTAGGCAGCAACTTTTGGCGGTAGGTTCAGCAGAGGACGATGACGCTGGATGGCGACGACGATGGCGCAGCTTGAGCGCGGCTTAGTGTCGTCCTTCGGCACATCGGCGGCATCTGTGAGTTTGCGGCGTGAAGCTCTCAGAGTAGAGTAGAGGCGCTGAGTCATCGACTAGCGCCGAGTGGACGGTCGAAGGTGCCTAGAGGAGGTGCTAAGTCGCCGAGCGGGGGCACGGGGAGCACCAGGGGGAGGGGGAGGGGACCAGAGGCACCAATTGGTCAGCCAGGGGTGTCAGGTGGTCGTCCAGGGGTGCTGAGGGACGGCGAGGTGATGTCGGCGCCACCGTCGCCGAAAGGCAGTGACACCGGCGGTGGAGGTTTGATCACAAGCATCGTCGCTCAGCTTGAGGAGTCGTAGCAACCTCGTCCTTCGGGGATGTCGACGATGAACTGAACAACGACGAACGGTAAGGTGACGCAACCTGATCTCTGACCAGGAAACAGAAAAATAGCATTAGCAGAACCTGTGTAAACAGATTCATGTACCCATAGGCTGGACCTTTGCCCTTGTCCTCTTCTTGCGTTGACACATCTGAATACACAGCAACACCAAGGAATATGCAAAAGGACGAGCTAGACCAGACCAAACTGCATGGAACAGAAGCCGCCGGATCACGCGACGCCACCTAGGTAGGGTAAATCTACTGTTGCGAGACCACAACAGCGACACGGATCAGAAGGATCGATGGCGTATCCTACAAGGGCGCGGCCCCGACGAAGATCGATCTCCCCGGGGGCAGCGCGAGGGCAGCGAAGGCCGGAGGCCTAGGGCTCAAACCTAGACTCGTGATACCATGTAAGATTATGTATAATGCATGGATATATTGCATTGAGCCTCGAGGGTGAATATATAGGAGTACATGGCTTGGATGGCAAGTACCCTCTCCTAGAGATAAGGAAGGCTATCCTGGGGTTACATATCCAGAGTTGCCTAAGGGACTTGCTAGCGCCCGGACGTCCGACGTCTGGGGCTAGCGTCGGACGGTGTTTCAGTAGAATGTTGCATGCAACATCATCCAGAATTTTGAAACATTGAAGAGATTTTGGGAACATACGATTTTGGTGGAACATTAGGAGTTTTAAATTTGAAACATTAGGAAGACGCGGGCAACAAGAATGAAACATTAGAGCGTCGGGGCGTATAAGGACGGTGTTGCAGGACGGTGCCGATGCAATATTCCATCCGAGAAATAGAAAAGAGCCGCAACATGGATCGTGTGATTGTTGCAACATTAAACACTTCAATATTGGAACTCTGGAACAAGTCTTGCAACATCCAACATCCAGGGGAAAAAAACAACTGCAACATCGATCGAGTGATTATTGCAACATTAAACACTTCAACAGTGAAACAAGTCTTGTACCACCCGACAGAAACATTGCAACATGTCAAAAATTGCAACATTGGTGAAGCATGCAACCTTGAAACATTGAGACGTTTGAATGCAACAATATCCACTTGAAACATTGAGACATTTGAATGCAACATGAGGGAAATCTAGAAAAATAGAGGCGGAGGACGACTGGAGAGCATGGAGCTCGCGCCGCCGGGACGCCATTGACGAGGCTAGGACACGCTTAAGAAGCATGGCGGCGACGGGGAAGCGGGACCGCGCCACTGCACGGAGGTTGCTCCGTTACTGCCAGGGATTCACATGACAGTCGTAAGAGAAGCTATCCCACAGGGACCTCAGGGCTCAGGCCACCGAGGAAGGTTACCGGGGCAGCTCTCTAGCGGGGGGAGCTCACGCCGAAGGAGCTCGCCAGCAGGAGCTCGCGCCACGGATGAGCCCCTCACTCATCGGAGTGGAGCTCGCATCCATATGCCGAATCTCAAACTTGCCGAGCGGAGCTCGTCCGTGAGGCCTTGCCTGGAGAGGAACTGTTCCATGCGCTGGGGCTTGAACTTGCCTGGGCGGAGCTCGTCTGCAAACCCTCATCTCGAAGCTTGCCCATGCGATGCGCCGGCACTCGAGGTTGCCGATGCGGCCACCTGCGATGAGAAATTGCGAACTGCCGAACTGAATCGTGCGTCGTGGGAGGATAACGGTTGAAACTTTTGGTCGGAGAGCAGCGGTGGAACTTGTGGGTATGATACAGCCACGTAGCGTCCGATAATATAGATGGCGTCGGACGTCTTAGCCTGAGCAATACCGGTTGCCTAATATACTCTAACAGGTTTGGTTAGAGCAGCGGCTACCTGAACTGAATTTCATTACCTTGTGGGGGGGGGGGGGGGAGAGTTGTAGGCAGGAAGCAGAGCAGAGTAGGAGGAAGCAGAGAGATAGAGAGCAGCTGCTGTCCGAACTAAATTCCATTAACTTCTATTTTTATTTAACATGCAATGGCATCCTTCACTTGATAGAAGGAAGCAGAACAGCAGCAACAGACGCCTCTTCGCGCAGATCTTTGGGGATTTTGGGTCAACTGGTTTTTAGAATTGCTTGGGTTAGTGCAACCCGAAACACCAAAATTAAACTAGTGGTTGTCTGTGTCAGTTTTTGGGCCAACCAAAATTAAACTAGTGGGTTATCTGAGTCGAGCTCTGTTCAGGCAACCCTTGGTTTATTGGTCAGCATTTTATTTGGAATCGTATTGCCATTGCCCTGACGTCTTCACCAAAAGACTGTCGTCTTCGGTCTTCACGGGGTTCCAATCTAGTCTAAATGTCCAGTCCATTGACTATTACTAATCTAATTGCTCTGAACAACATACAGCTTACTCTCCAACCTTTTCTTTCATAATAACCCCTCACCTTGTATCCATTTCCTTTCCATCTACTAAATGGCACAAAATGGAACACCTTCGGTCCTCTTCTGTTGCCCAATATGCCCTCATTCTTGTCCACCCTTTGGTGAGTTCTATTAGACTAGAAAACAGCAGCAGGGCATTCTTCAACGGTCTAGCCCACAAGCGCTACACACAACAAGAGGTGACTGACATCTGCTTGGCTTTGCTTCCAACTTACAATATTGCAACACCTTCAGTGAAATGCAGAATGTATAATCAAGGAAAAGGTGGATTTATTATAGATCACAGGTCAATTGTCATGAATCACAGCTAACATTTCTCGTTATGAATCTAGTAATAACGGGGGTGTTTGGTTCCCAGCCACAACTTGCCACACGTAAGCTTAGGCAACTTTGACCAAGTTAGTAAGTGTTTGGTTGGCACCTAACCTAAGGAAAAATTCTTTTGGGCTCCACATGTCACAGAGTAAAAAGGTGTGGCAAGATTTCCTTAGCCATAGCAAATTGTGGCTTCAAATTTGTTTGCCACACTTTTTGCGGCTTGCCTCACTTGCCTAAACTTAAGTGTGGCAAAGTGTGGCTTGCAACCAAACATGACGGCTTCAAATTGTTGCCACACTTTTTGTGGCTTGCCTCACTTGCCTAAACTCAAGTGTAGCAAAGTGTGGCTAGCAATGCAACAAGCCCAACACCTAAGTAGATAATATCTGCATCACCTTGTGCTAACATTTTGCTATGTAAAAAAGACAGCCTCTGAGTACAGCTGATGCAGTTACACAAAGATTCATTGATAAACCTTAAAAGTTCACAATTTTATACGAAAACATTTTCCTCCTAACAGAATATGGCTGAAACTAAAAAAAATATATAAAAAGAATATTGAAGTGATCCAGTATGCTAAGATGCTGGAGTATATCAAACAAAATAGTAACTATTAAGTAAATGTTAATCATTTTGACGCACTTGGGTTAAAACAATAGTAAAAACAAAGGGTCTAGCATCTCGCAAATTTGATAAGACAGGTCCGAAATGTGAGAAAAAGCAGAAGCATTGCAGAGAATAAAAAATAATTGTAGTACGGTATGGTAGATCCAACAGAGATCAAACAGCACCTCAAAACCAGCAGTATCATACTGCCTCCTTTTCTCAGGATCTGACAAGATGCTATAAGAATATGCAACTTCTTTGAAGAGTTCAGAAGCCTCTGGGTTGCTCGCATTCTTGTCAGGGTGGTACCTATCAACAATGATAGGAATTATTAATACAACAAGGTAGGGACTCATCAACATTGTAGACTACAGGTATAATTAAAACTACACCACTAGCAGAAATAGTTTCCCAAGAAACTGGATGCAATCAGATGACGGTATATGATAGTTTAAGTTATCATATAAATACCTCATAACTGAAGGAATAATCATTTTTGCCACAAAAGGAAAGTAACATTAAAAATCTTGCAGCTAGTGCAAAAAATGCAGTAATCCCATGGACATCAATATCATTCAATATATAGAGGCAATGTTCTAGAGACAGGTCTAGTTACTCATGCTGTCATGCACTCATAACAGGGTTATGTTACGTCACCTTATGAGTACCAAAAACACCAAGAATGTAAACAAATATACATATATAAATCCATAATTTAATAATAAAAATCTGTTACAAAGATTGTGGATGTACTCGGTACTCTTAAGGGTTAAGCAATAACAATCTATTTCCTAACCCCCGCCCCCCTCTTCTCCTCTTAACCTCACCTCCTTCACCATTGAGCAGCTAGGCAAAAACCCTAGCGCATCTACCCGCCCAACCTACGAGCTCTGGACCCGCGGTCCCGTTGTCTAGGGCAAGGACGCCCTTGACAGACCTTAAATGGAAACAAGATATTTGAAATGATTACTATCATATTGTCACGTGGTATCACTTTTCGCTTGCTTTTCATGTTAAAGGTTCTAAAATTATTTACGAAAAGCATAACTTAAACTAGTGCACATGATTTTAAAGGATATTCATTTATGAAGAGTTGAAGACAGGAAAGTATATAAAGTATAATACTATCATTAACTGAAAGCAACAAAGTTTTCAATTGAAATGAAACTAACTATGAAGGGGGCAATGAGAATGCATCACTAAATGCTATGAAACATATACATCTGAATCCTGAATAAACTTTTTTATATTGACAAAAAAAGATTGCCGTTGTTATGCTTTTCATTGTTTTCTCATCAAGAAGCTGAAAGGAGACACACTATCATCATTTGAGTGCACCTCAGACGAGATTTTTTTCCAGAGTGTTGTATCTCCATTTCAGCATTGCTATCAACTGGATGAAAAGAATTTAGAGATAATGAGAGAATAGAATTTTTAAACGTTAAAACCAACATATTGACTCCCCATGTTCACAATTGCCGAATCAGAGCTAACTCGATCATTTATTGCTCAGAACAGATCAAGAGTCCCGCTTCCGGAAACCAAGAATCAAATACTCGCTCTGACCTTATATTACGACGTTTAGGACAAGCTAGTTAGATCAAAAGTCCACTAATTTGCTCGTCATAAAGGACATATATTCAATGACGGAGAGTATAAAGTGAAGCATATGCAGATATGACATCTAGTGTCCCAATAGTATTTGCATATACAAGCCACATGATTTCTACTGCTGCAATGAAAAACAAGCCAGATAATGCATTCTGCTAAACTAATGGAGTAGCATCTTGCTTTTTCTCTCTTACATGGCATGAGTTAAAACAGCATAGCAAGACGAACAAGAGCATGGAAGAGAAGGGGGCACCGACTTGAGTGCGAGCTTGCGGTAGGCGGACTTGATCTCCTGGTCGGAGGAGTCCCTGGGCACGCTGAGAACCTCGTAGGGGTCCCGTCGCACCACCGGAGCAGATGGTCCCTCCATCTTCCCGGACGATGCCATCCCGGAACAAAACCCTAACAACAGATGGAACAACAAGCCATCAGCAACGGAAACGTTCGGCATATGCCCAAATCGATAATAGATCGGGCCATTGGGGTGTGGAATGGACTCACCTCACCTCGGTGCGTCGCGGGCAGATCTCGCCGCCTCCTCCCGAGGTGGGCGAGACAGCCACGGGAGCAGGGGTTGAGAGGCCTCGTAGGAGCAAGAGCACGAGCTGCAACTTGCTGCAAAGGGCAAATTCGTAACGATTTTCTATTTTAGTTTGGGCCTTCACCACGACCTTGGACTCGGTGCGCTCCTCTTCCTCCGTGGCTCCGTGGAGGAAGGCAGGCCGAGGCGACAGGCGAGCGCGGAATTTTTTTTTAATTTTATTCAATTTTTTTAATAATAGTATAAAAAAACCGGTCCAGACAATATTTGCACCCGGTAGCCGTTTTGGCCGCGCCAGCCCGACCGGCGCGGCCAAATACCCCTGCCGCGCCAATGCATGTGGCGCGGCAGGGCCACCACGCTGGCCATGGGCGCCAGCGCGACGTCCAGTGGGCCAGCCTCTGCCGCGCCACCCCGCCTGGCGCGGCGAGCCCTGGCGCGGCGAGCCCTGCCGCGGCGAGCCCTGCCGCGCCACCCCGCCTGGCGCGGCACGGCCATTTTGAACTGGGGCCGCGGGCTTCTCTTCTCTTTCTTCCTCCTCCCTTTCTTCTCCTGCACACGCTCCTCCGCCGCCGGCCATATTCCGGCCAAATCCGGCCGTTTTTGGCCGGGAAAAGCGGGGGAAATCGTTCCCCTCCCTCCCGTGAAGGTATTCCTACCTTTTTTTCCCTTGTTCCACCATGGGATTTGGAAGATATGAGTAGGTTTAGGTGTTTTAGGGTCTGTGATATGTTTTGAAATTGTAGTGATTTATACGTTTGTTTCTTACAATGTGATGGTTAGGATGAACATAGTACTGGATATGCCCTCGATTTGAACGTGTAGAATTAGTTGCATGCTTTTATTCTACGATGTTGTGAAGGGATTAGGTTTGTAGGGTATATTAGGAGAAATGCATTTGTGAAAACTCATGTTGTTTGTCTAATTCTCGTTGAAATGGTTATTTTGTAGATGGTTTGTTTAGTCCGTTGGTTTCATGGTGGGGTTGTGAAAGAGAATGGGGAGTTTGAGAATATGAAAGATGTCACGCGAATGTTTGAAGTTGCCCCGTGTTTGCATGAGATAGTTGAATGTGCTCGGAGTCATTTTAGTTGTGGGGTAGATGATGAGATCAGCTTGAAAGGCCGTGTTGATTGTGGTAGAGGAAGAGCGGCATACGCTCTAGTGGATTTGAAAACTGATGTGGAATGGGATCAATTTAAGAGATTAGTAGAGCAAGCTAGTGTGCCTTATTTGGACGTGGTTATTACTAGCCGAAAAACTGCCGGTAGAGAGGGAGGTAGAGAGTTAGTGCCTCAGCTTGGGACATAGGAGTCAACAATCTCACAGCTAGGTATTGGTGTGATCCAACAAGAGCAAATGCAATCAAAGGGAACAGAGTGTGCGGATGATTCTGATAGCGAGACCTTTAGCTTTGATGAGATAAAACTAGGCACGGCACATGATTATTTCCCTAGTGATGTATTTGAGATGGAGGAAGCTGAGCAGGATGATGATGATATTTCAGAAGGTTCTGATGGTGGGGATGACAATGATGGGTATGACAATGATGGGTATGAATCCGAGGGAGAAGAGTTAGAAAGGGACAGTGCACCACCTCTAGGAGACAGTCATCATGTTGTACCACCTCCTGTACCAACCAACCTTTGCCCTCCGCATGATGATGACACATCCGTGCGGCATATGGCGGATGGTGCTCATAAGCGTGGCTCTGTGACGTACACTGCTCGTGAGATCGATCTGCTAAAGCATTGTCATGTAGAGATTCCACATGTTGCCAATGACAAGGACATAAGCCGTGTCGATAGGGCTATCTGTGAGACCACCTTGGTGCATGCAGAAGACGAAGGTTTGCCACAATATGAGACCTCTGAGATTGAGGCAAAAAAGAAGTTTGAAACCTTTGAGGACCTCAAGTTTTTCCTGGCTGACCATGCGGTTAGATTTCATAGATCGTTCACCGTTGTTCACTCTGACAAGAACGAGAGGTATGAAGTCATGTGCAAGCAAGGGTGCATGTGGCGTGTTTGGTGTCGCAAGGTGCGTGGCACAGAGAAGTGGAAGATTACAAGAGTTAAGCAACCTCATGAGTATCGTTCCTCTAAGCCTAAGCAAGTGCACCCGCAGTTGACAGCATCATATCTGGGGCACCGAATTCTGGGCATTGTTTTGAAAAACAATGATGAATCGATTCCCTCTCTCATTGAGTCAATATTCGCCTTTAGTGGATACCGTGTGAACTACTCTAAGGCATGGCGTGCAAAACAAAATGCCATAGCCCTGCTGTGGGGAGACTGGAAGGAGTCCTATGCACAGGTTCCACGGCGCCTTTGCGCAATGTCTTACTACAATCAAGGCGTGAAATGGTTTATCCACACAGGTGACATGGTCCAGCTTGAGGATGGAGTGTACAAGCCTGTAATGCAGAGGGTTTGGTGGTGCTTTCCACAGTGTGCCGCTGCTTTTCAGCATTGTCGTCTGGTTATACTCATGGATGGCACGTTCTTGACGGGAAAGTACAAGGGTACACTTATGATGGCCGTAGCTGTCGATCCGGAGCAACAGCTTGTGCCCTTAGCTTTCGCCATTGCAGAAAGTGAGAACAACGACAGTTGGTCATGGTTCATGACTCTTGTTCGCCTTCACGTCCTTGGTCCTGAACGGACCGTTTGCATGATTTCTGACAGGCCGCCTTACCACGGACGTGACTAGTGACTCGTCCTTGAAGAAGTACAAAAAAAGGCCGACGACAAAAGAAACGTTTGAAAGGGGACATGGACGCTTCACAAGGTCGGTTCGCAGCTGATTACGGGACTGGTGACTTCGATGAGGATAAGTCTCAAAATCGGTGCTCCAAGTGTCACAAATTCATTAAGGACTGCAAATGCCGCTCCAAGTGACACTCGCTGGGGCAATCAGCCGGAGCGTGCACCTCTACACGACCACATGGTATTTATTAATAACTGTTACATAATGTGTACGTCCTCGTGCAACTGTTCTTAATACATTGTGCATGCACATAGGGACGACAACTTTCACGCATCGTCAATGATGCTGGGGTGCCGCGTCAGGCCGCCTGGCGCGGCGGCGTGCCGCGCCTGGTCGCCTGACGTGGCAGTACTCTTTGGCCGCGCCAGGCTCCTTGGCGCGGTAGAGCCCAGACGCTGGACTTTAGTGTTTTTGTCGTATTCGACGTTGTGCCGCATGAAACTAAAGGACTAAACTCTAGGTCCGTTACAAATATAGTTGAAGGACTAAACTCTAGGTCCATTAGAGAAATACAAATAACAGTTGCAGGACTAAAGTCAAAGTCCAATACACAAATACAAATAATACTTGCAGGACTAAAGTCAAAGTTCATTACACAAATACAAATATTACTTGCAGGACTAAAGTCAAAGTCCAATACACAAATACAAATAATACTTGCAGGACTAAAATCAAAGTTCATTACACAAATACAAATATTACTTGCAGGACTAAAGTCAAAGTTCATTACACAAATAAAAATAATAGCACGATGATACAATAAAAGATACACCATACAGCTAGTCTGACTCACAACCAGAGAGTATGTCATCGTCACCCCAACCATCATCTTCATCCGAGCTGATAACCACCACTCCCTTGCCCTTGTTAACCGCAGGATCAACTGGTGCAAATGTCACGCGTAAGCCCGTAGACTTCTCTTTGTCTTTTTCTTTCCGCAAAATAGACCCAGGAGCCCTCACCGCATCTCTCTGTGCATCCCTCATCCCAACGAATCCATCACTGCTCCTCTCCAAAGCACCCTTCCTAATTGTCATGTTACAGGGCAAGTCCCCAACAAGAGCCCTCATAGCCTCTAGTTGTGCCTCTCTTACCCGATCCTGTACCTGTCTCTCCAAATGCCTCTCCTCCTCCAACTTCCTTCGCTTCTCAGCCCTCTCATCTCTGGATAGAGGTCTTGGATACAATATCCTATTCAGCCTCCAATACTTGATAAGCGTGTCATGAGCCTCTAGAATAGGGGGCCTACACCTCTTCTCCTTGATGTACTCGTCAAGAATGGTACCAAATAGAAGCTCATCATCTGGCAATGGGACATCATACTTGTTCCTTATCTTGTCCCTCAATTCTCTAGTTTCTCTTTATTTGTCTCATTGACCCAAACATCTGAACCTAGCAACAAGCTCATCACGACCACTGAACCATTCCCAATCACATGTCTGGCCCTCCTGCGCAAACAATATCGCTTCATCAATACAAGACTGTGCAACACTGAACTCCAAAAGATAAATCAAACATAAATATCATATCACTCACCCAAAAAGCGTTTCCATTGCCGCAATACCATCCATAACCAAGCTCTGAGGGAACCACACCACGCTCGGCCAAAATACCACACTTGCATCTCTTTTCAGGATACTTCGTACACGGCCATGGAGCCTGAGCAGCCTCATACGCACGCACCTCCTCATCACTTGGCCAAACTGACCGCGGGCCCGGAACGTACTCATTGAATTGACATACTGGCCAACCGTCCTGCAAGTTTAGTTAGATTCAGATTATGAAAAAATAATATAACTGCATGAAAACATATAGGTATAAGTATTATGCACAAAGAATACAAATGCAAACTAACCATCGTCTTTATCGAGCAACGGAAGAATGGGGAGTACTTTAGCCGACCGCTAGGGGAACCACCACGGGGAGGCACCACCAAGGTAGCCCGGACCTATTTTAATAAGTATATTCTCAATGCAAACTGTCTTTAATAATCAACATATTTATGGATATGGAAATTTTAATATATGCCAATAGTACTGAAGGAAGCTGGCTCTCTTATCAATATATATTGCCTCAGAAGATATAATTTTGAATGTAAAGAAGCTGGCTATATTCTTATTTTAATAAGCAAGAAGACTGTAGTAGCAACTTTCTACCATACTTGAAACAGTACTATTCTGAACATTTACTGTTTGGTAACTGCTGCTCTTCCTCGGCACCCCACAGCTGAGGAATACCTGAGGAACATATATCTAATAGGCTGGCCCAGTACAAGGAATACCTGAGGAACATATCTAATGTTGTTCCTGGGCATAGCTAGGTAAAGTTAATTTCTCACTGACCATGGATCATTACCATTTATCACTTATTGTGAAGAACAAATAAATGTAGTTACGAGTGTTGAAATTAACTAAACTTAGCACCTAGCATTAGTTGTTGATATATATGCCTAGATATTTTTTTTCCCCTTATCACAATGGTTTTATGTCATTTGGATGCTAAATCCATGTACTTAATATTTCCAAACTCTATTCAGCATACGTATGGGCTATTATCTCAATAGCTGTCATTGGGTCGCAAATATCGTACCTCTTACATCATGACAGAAACACTCCACCACATCCTATATTTTTCCCTTGTTTAGTTTGCTGATGTAGACATCACAGTGCCCTGGTAATAATCTTGCTGCTATTGTAGAAAACAAATTAGTTTAACTCTGATTAACCGACTTTAAAATTGTTACCAGCTATACTGAATAGAACCTGTCCAGATGTCAACTGAACTTGCCAGATTCTGATTTAAACACGGTCCATCTCTATTCCTATACGTCAGTATCTTAGATCCAGTACAAATTGTGAGTAGCATATAACTATTCTTCTATTTTTCCTAAAACAATGCACACAGGATATGGTCAAGTTTACTAAACATACTTTTGCCTGCATATTTCTGTTGTAAACAAATGTGTATATCTGATGGTACAACTGAGGTGTCATATACATTGTCAGTTATTCTAGGTAAGTCAACCCCTTCAGGCATCTTGCACACTTTCATCTCTACTTAGTACTTAGCCACTTGTCCCCTGCAGGCATCCTACTCATTTCCATCTCTACTTAGTACTTAGCCACTTGTTACAAATCACTTGCAGGCTGCAGAGCTGTTGTTGCTCACTTGCTCCTCCGCGCAGTAGTGGCACCTCACAGCACAGATTGCGAAGACAGGACGCAGGACCGCTTAAGCTCCAATAAAATTGATGAAAAAAATATATAAACATGATATTATGATGCATATATACTATAGCATTTACTATAACTTCTACTCTGGCTCATCGTAGCTATCATTTGGGTCAAAATATTGCAGTACGCATGGGCTGGAAACGGAAAGTCCATGATGGTAGGGCAAAACATAGGCAGTACAAGACCTCTACCTACTTTGTTCCATTTTCCTATTAGGATTGTTTGCATCAAACTAACGTTGATCGTTTATTTTTGAAAGTCATTTTTTCTCAAAAAATTCTAACGTTGATCTTGGGCAGGAAATGCATGGCAATAGTAATGGCGCATCAGTACATCACCATGCGAGGATGAAAAGACAGCACAAGCTACTCCTGCTACTGCTGAAGAAGAGAAAGAAGATGAGCCCGTTACTGCTAAACCAGTGGATAAATAACTAGACTAATGTCAGCTTCATTCAGTGTCTACAATTTGTTATATGGCCGACTGGTTCTTTTATGCTACATGAATCGTTGGGCTCAGCACTCAGTACAAAGAGGGTATCCAGATAAAAAAAAAGAAACCTATTTGTTGTTACCATCTTTGATTCTGAGTGTTCTATTTGGAGCTCACTTTTTGACATATGGAGAGAATATATTTCATTAGTACCTGACTATCACGATTGACAAACCATTGTTTAAATTCATGTACTTTTTTATATACCAATATTCCCATCAAATATTTTACAGCATGTCCATTTGGTGACGGAGCAAACCTAAGAAGCAGCCAAGTACAGGGTTGAAACTTCTTTGTACTGCAAGCATTAAGCATATATTGCAAAACTAATACAATTATAGCATCTTTTGGCGAAGGAGGAAACTAAGTTGTACATACCCTAGAAATGTTTATACAACCATGTGTAGGAAAAAAACACCATACCACAGGTATATCCACTGGCACGCGCAGCAACGCCGCGACCTTTTTCTAGTGAAATTTGCAATTTGGTTTGACTTGAAGAACGAGATCATTAGCTGTTTCATTGATTATATGATGTGTTAGTCTGAATTTTTGCCAGAATTTCAATGTTGTATAATTAAGAGTGTTGTGGAGGGCAATGACAGTTTGTCTTGTCCAACTCAAATTGGATTGAGCCACTTTGAGAGGACATTGCAAGAAAAAAGATATCAAGATATGTTCTATGTATCGAAGTTGGTTGGTTACGTGATATTTTGGACAGAATTAGCAGTAATATTTTGAGGCCTAACTATAGTATCTTGTGGCTAATTATAAGGCCCATTAGGAAACTAAAAAAAATCGTCTAAGGCCCATTATAGGTTTTCACGGGTTTTGATGGCGCTAAACGCTTCGTGAATCTAAACTGTAGTTAACGCCGCTCAATATCCTGTAGACTAATGCGCGCGCTTCCTTTCGGATCTAGTGAGGCATCGCTAGACTTGAGCATTTTGTGGACCGGGCCGAATTTTGGGCCGGGTCGGCAAAAAGCCCGGTTTGTTTGTGGTTGAAAAGTGGTGCCCACACCTATCCCATGGGCAATGTTGGGCCGAGTTTTCGGGCTTGGGCATCCTGTTCTTTTTTAGTTGAAAAACTAATGAAATAAATCATCTCGACAGGCTCAAGCTGGAGCGAATTTTTTTCGAGTTTGGTTTTCGTTGACCACACCCGTCCCAATAAGAGGCATCGGTGGCCAAAACCCACCATGCCTGGACCAGGCCCACGGGCTGGGCCAGGCCGGGCAACAAATGCTCAGGGCATCACATAACCCGTTCCTTCCCATCTAGCGCTATCCATGGTGGGCTTCCTGAATGTCTCCATCGGTGAGTAGGCCAGACGTGGAGTCCATTGACAAGGAAGCTGTTTACACTATAATTTTGCTAGCATATTTATTTAATTGGCCAAATTATTTAATGTTGAAAGGTGGATGATTTGGCATGTGAAGAGATCATAAACTGTGGGCAGGTTGTTTATCAAATCAAGTGTGTGTATGTTCATGCAGGGATATATGTGGCTGAAGGCCGAATTAGTTTCATGTACGTGATACTGATGAATAATGAAGGGAAGCTATTGGTGTGTGAGTATGGAAGAAAGACAGGGTCGTTGTGCAGGCATGCAAGATTTCTACGAGACGGCGATAACTAATGTGTGAGATTCTGGACAGTTGATTTAAAGGAGAATATTTTAATTAGGAGATTTCATACGTACAAAGAAGTTGCTTGGCTGAGTTTGTTAGAGATAGAGTTTGAAAAAGAATAATTGTAAAAGTGTACGGAAAGTCCAGGCTGCCCTATAAAAGGGTTAGTGTACGGCCGATTGAAGGCTCTCCAAAAAAAAATCAATCGACACAATTCAATTCTATTTGCATCTACGTTTATTCTTTTTCGCACAGTAGCTTATAGTTCTTGCCAAGCTCTAGCAGCCCTACGGTTTGGTTGATCTTTTGCGCTGAAAAGCGGTCGGCCCTCCTCCACGAAAGCGAGGAACCCCTTTGCTAGTTTGCGTGGAAACTAGTCGCTCTTCGTCGCGAAAGTACAATAATTATCGTAGTGCTGCGCAGATCAATTTTGTGCAGCAAAACAATTGGCGACTCCGCTAGGGAAGAAGAAGAAGAAGCATACAATGGAGAACAGCGGCCCCAAGGACGGATGCGCCGTCGATCCCGACAAGATAATCGCCATTGCACTGGATGAGTTATCTGAAGATGAACGGCTGGAGCTTCAACGGGAACTCGAGGAAGATATGAAGGAGTTACAGAAGAAAAAGTTGGCAGGTTACCAGAGGACGAGGAACGACGTCATTAAAAGGGTAATTCCACCAGCTTCATCTGCTCTGCAAACCACTGATGTGAGTAAAACCGATCTCTGCTGATGAAATTGCTTATTTAATTGATACATCGGTAGCAAGTAAATTTGGTGATAATATGATGCACTTTATGGATCAGTTTAGTAAAAATCTAGAGAATAATTTACCTGGTCAAATCCGTTCAGTAGTGCTGCAAATTAATGATGGACAACGGGGGAAAAAGCCGGTGGCTCAAAATAGTTCTGTTAATTTTCCATCTATTACATGTGCACCAACACCTAGTGCATCGGCTAATGTTTCATTGTCCCAGATATGTGATCAAAGTGGCCGGGGTTGTTCTAATTCGGCTACAGATTTTATGCCAGTCTTTTCGTATAGCACTGTTAATTCTACAGTTGGGCCTTCGGTTCCACCTATTCCAAACATCAATAACCGAAGTATTGGTTTTACTTCTAATTTGCAGCAACCCTTTTATCAGACAGTGGCATATAATACTCCACCATTGCCACCTACGGGTACCGGAATTCCTCACGGGCCAGTACCAGATGCATATTTTAATAGACCTCCACAGCCTACACATTATCCTTTGCCTGAAATACCCACCACAAACACATGCTGCATCTGTGCCGCAGAATAATTTTGTACAACCTTTGGAGATCTTTAAGGATCAGATTGCTACCATGCTTAGAGAGTTTGGTCTAGAACCTAAAGGTAGAGCACGTGCATATCAAAAACCCTACCCAGATCATTTTGATACAACCCTGTATCGTCGTGGTTTTAAAATTCCTGATTTTGCTAAGTTTATGGGAGAAGATGGTAGGTCGACGTATGAGCATGTAGGACAGTTTCTAGCACAATGCAGTGAAATTGGGACTTCTGATGTTTATAGAGTGAAATTGTTTCCTTTGTCTTTATCTGGTACTGCATTCACTTGGTTTACATCTCTTGCTCCTAATTCTATTTTTACATGGGCTCAACTGGAGCAAAAGTTTCATGAGTATTTTTATAGTGGTGAAACTGAGCTTAGACTTTCGGATTTAACATCGGTGAAGCAAAAATACAATAAACCTGTTTCTGATTACATTAGGAGGTTTAGAGAAGTGAGAAACCGATGTTTTAATTTGAATATAGCTGAAAAAGATTTAGCGGATCTTGCTTCTTCGGGTTTGCTTGCTCATCTTAGAGACAAATTAGAAGGGCAAGAATTTTCAGATGTTAATCAAGTTTTGCAAAAGGCTTTGGCACAGGAAAACCGTTCTAAGGAAGGTAAACAATATAGCTGGTTTAGAGATAGCCAGAATAAGAACATAGAAAAGCCTGCAGTGAATGTTGTAGGCTATGATACTGATTCGGCTAGTGACGATGATGTTGACGTTTGCATAGCTGAGTGGACACAAATGCCAAAGTCAAAACATTTATGTGCCCTGCTTTGAAACCTACACCTGCTAAAAGAGAAGAAATTAGATATACTTTTGATGTCAGCAAATATGATAAAATATTTGATACATTGCTGCAAGGAAAATTAATTAGGCTGAAAGAGGGGCATATAATGCCATCTCCAGAGGAGTTGGGTAGGAAGGCTTATTGCAAGTGACACAATTCTTATTCTCATGCTACTAATGACTGCAATGTATTTCGTCGACAGGTACAATCGGCCATTAGTGATGGACGATTGAAATTTGCAGAAGGTACAAAGATGAAGCTTGACAGTGACCCTTTTCCTATTAATGTGGTTGAGTTTGAGAACAAGAAGATGCTTATTCGGTCAGATCAGACCGAGTCTGCAAAAGGGAAGAATATTGTTGATGCTAATGCTGCTCCACGGATGATAAAGCCTAAAAGTCCAGAAGTGGGAGTATGGAAGATTAATGAAGGCAAGAAGCAAGTTCCGAAGTCTAGGCCGACAGTGCAACAATTGTTGGAAAAATATACTTCCAGAAGGGCCAACAATGTGTTCAATCGGCTTGGAGGTGCCAAGCGTCCTCGATCTCCTTCTGCATACGATTTTGGTGGCAATTGGCAGTGGAATAGGTATTCATATGATCAAATGCCAATGTGTGAGATGAGGCCAAATTCATTTCCTATGCGTCCGCAGTTTCCTCCACTCAATTTTAATTTCAGGGCGCCATATTTTGATGGATCGTTTGGCCGTTTTCAATCAGGATGGAGGCCATCTGGGCCTATGGTTGGAAGGCATTTTGACAACAAGCGAATTCGGTTTAATCAGGAAGCAAGGCCAGGTGATTTTAGGGACAATGGAAATTCAGTATATGTTCGTTCAACTGCACGCAGAGAAGCTTATGTTGGTTCGCCCCCAAGGAGGACATTTACATTTTCTGCAGGACAGAGATCACCAAGGAACGGTGCAGATGGCACAATTTTTAAGGGAGGAAGGAAATTAGCATGGGTTCCAGTGCAGCATGGAGGTCGTGGAGAAAATTTAACTGATGGAGTTTCAGAAGAGAAAGATCCAATTGGGAGCTCGAAAATTGCTGAGACTGAATCAACGAAGGGTCCTGTTCATGGTCTGAAAATGGATACTGCTGCTGGAGAGCAAGGCCATTGTGTGCAGGCTGATTCAGAGCTTAATATGCAAAAAGGTACAGAGAAGCCACCAGTTGTTCCATCAAGCACTTGTCAAGAATTGAAATTAGCTGCCTCTGAAAATTTGGATGTACAGAGTAGCAGTGCAAGAACCTCCGGGAGTGAACCTGGGCAACAAAATATTTTTTCGGCCAACAGCTATACCTTCTGGCCGAGAAAAGCTGCACATCCGTCCAAGATAAGAAATATGCGGGGGCAGCAGCAGGATTATGTCAGTTGCACCGGGTACTAAACCACAGCCTCGTTGGTGTCCAGCAGGGCTTACTCATACGCAAAAACGGAGGGTGCAACGGTTACGAGCATTGGAAATCAGGGAAGAACAGGCTGAGAAGAAACGTGATGAATGGTTCAATCAAGCAAGGCCTATGGTACCTACAAAGATGACTTGGAAAGAAAAACGCATTGCGAAGGAAGAGAATAGCACTGCAGATGACATGGTTATTGATGAGATTTCAGAAAATAAAACAGAGTCCTGGAAAGTTTGATGTCAATATGGTCTTCTTATTGCCGACTGAATTTCGTGCTCCTAAAATAGAAGTTGCAGAGCTTGATTTGGGTCCAGAAAATGCTATATTTGAGAAGCCAAAGGATCCTGGTCAGCACTTAAAGCCTTTGTTTATCAAGGGTCATATTGATGGTAAGCCTGTTGGTCGTATGCTTGTTGATGGTGGTGCTGGGGTAAACGTTATTCCTCTTTCAGTTTTTTCTAAGCTTGTCCGAGATGAGACTGATTTAAAGAAGACCAACATGGGACTTAGTGGGTTTTCGGAAGAATTGTCTGAAGCTAAGGGTGTGATTTCTATGGAGTTAACAATTGGGAGCAAAACAATACCGACTGCGTTTTTTGTAGTTGATGTCAAAGGCCGATATAATATCCTGCTAGGACGCGACTGGATTCATGCAAATTGTTGTATTCCTTCTACTTTACATCAGTGCTTGATTCAATTGGTTGACGATAAGGTGGAGGTGATTGAGGCAGATAATTCGGCCTGTATTGCTTTGACTGACGCGCCAGTTGATTGGCAATATGGTGAGATGCGGTGCTTGTCAGGAAGGGATTTTTCAGATTGTGATTATCTTTCTATTGGCAGAGATGGATTTGTGCCAGTACATGTGCAGCCGGCTAATGTAGCTCGGCTAAATAATTTATCGCTGTGATAATGAATAAAGAAGACAGCATTAAATGGTTGCAAAGGCGTACTGAAGAGTATCGTTCAGGACAGAACGATATGCATGAGATGATTGAAGATTTTGACGAAGTAGAGAAGCTTGGCCAAGGATTTTCATCGGCTGATCCACTTGAGGAAATTGATATTGGTGATGGAAGTGTTCCCAGACCTACATTTATAAATGCGAATATGGCGGCCGATCAAAAAGGCAAGGTATGTGCATTACTTAGAGAATTTGTTGACTGTTTTGCTTGGGATTATACTGAGATGCCCGGTTTGAGTAGAGATTTGGTCGAACATAGATTGCCTATTAAACCTGGTTTTAGGCCGCATAAACAATCTCCTAGACGTTTTAATTCTAAAATACATGACCGAGTCAAAGAAGAAATTGATCGGTTGTTAAAAGCTGGATTTATTCACCCATGTAGATATGCAGAATGGATATCTAGTATTGTTCCTGTAGAAAAGAAAAATACCAGCAAGATTAGAGTATGTATTGATTTTAGAAATTTAAATAAAGCAACTCCTAAAGACGAGTATCCTATGCCTATAGCCGACATGTTAATCAATGATGCTTCTGGGCATAAAGTAATTAGCTTTTTAGATGGAAATGCTGGTTATAATCAAATCTTTATGGCCGAAGAAGGTATGTCTAAGACTGCTTTTTCGTTGCCCTGGTTTGTTGGTTTATTTGAGTGGGTTGTCATGACATTTGGATTAAAAAATGCTGGCGCTACGTATCAACGAGCTATGAATTTGATTTTTCATGATCTTTTGGGCATTATATTAGAAGTATTTATTGATGATATAGTTGTTAAATAGGATGGGTTTGATCACCATTTGGCCGATTTACGTTTAGCTTTCGAAAGGATGCGCTGATATGGTTTAAAGATGAATCCACTTAAATGTGCTTTTGGTGTGTCGGCTGGCAAGTTTTTGGGTTTTGTAATTCATGAGCATGGTGTCGAGATTGATCCTAAGAAGGTGGAGTCAATTAGAAATTTGGAAGAGCCGACATGTAAAAGGGATGAGTCCTCCAGTGCTCCGAGCTCCCAAATCTGGTGTGCCGTTCAGATTATATATTGCTGCACATGAGAAGGTGATCGGCGCAGTTTTGACACAAGAAGATGGTGGGAAAGAATATATTATTGCTTATCTAAGTCGTCGTTTGCTCGACACTGAAACTCGGTATGTGTTTATTGAGAAATTATGCTTATCTTTATATTCCACATGTACCAAATTTCGACATTATTTGCTCTCAAGTACATGTGTCGTAGCTTGTCAAACCGACATAATTAAATATATGTTGCAACAGCCGATCCTTAGTGGTAGGATTGGAAAGTGGGCTTATGCATTAGTAGAATATGTTTGACATATGAATTGTTGCGTGCCAAGAGGCGTCAAGTTCTGGCCGATTTCATTGTTGATCATAGGATTAAGGATGAGGAAGATATTAATTATGTTAGTGTATGTCCATGGAGGCTTTATTTTGATGGATCGGCTTGTGATGATGGGCAAGGCGTCGGTAATGTTTTAATTTCACCTAATAATGTTGTTTACGAAACATCGATTCGGTTGGAATATTCTTGCACTAATAATCAAGTGGAGTACGAGGCTTTACTGTTTGGCTTGCAGACTTTAGTAGATATGGGTGCAAAAGATGTAGATGCTTTTGGGGATTCACTTCTTGTAGTTCAGCAAATTACGGGTGAAGCTCAATGTTTTAATGGGTTATTGAATACTTATTTAGACCGATGTTTAGATATAATTAAATCTCTGGATACTTTCACTATCAATCATATACCCAGGAAGGATAATTCTAGAGCTAATTGTTTGGCGCAGCAAGCATCTGGTTATCGAGTTAGGCGAGGGAAGTTTTTCTTGTTAAAACAACCGATGCTAGCTGTTGAGACGAGTGAAGCCGATTTGCAGGATGTTAATTCGGTACAGGGTGTAGTAGAAGCCGGGTTAGCAAGAAGTTCGGTTAAAAATGTGCATATAGTTAGTTTCATAGAAATCCAAACCAATCGTGATAGTGCTGGTTCGGTTCAGCAGCAAACTGGTCAGGCCAAAGAAGATTTAGTACAAGGCTTGCAAACTACCAAACCAGGAAATTTTGAGCCAGGTGATTGGAGGGGTCCATTAGTTAAGTATTTAAAAGATCCAAATAGCACTAGAGATAGAAAAATTCGGCAACAAGCTTTAAAATATACTTTGCTAAATGATGAGTTATATCGCCGAACGATAGATGGGTTATTTTTAAAATGTTTAGGTACTGACGAATCTAGAGTGGCTATGGGTGAAGTACATGAAGGGATATGTGGTACACATCAGTCGGCTCATAAGATGCAATGGTTATTAAAAAGAGCAGGCTTTTATTGGCCAACGATGTTGGAAGAATGTTTCAGTTACTATAAGGGATGTGAGGCATGTCAAAAGTTTGGAAATGTGCAGTTAGCTAGCGCCCGCGGCTATGTTGCATCCTATTGTTAAGCCGTGGCCTTTTAGGGGATGGGGTTTAGATTTTATTGGTCAAATAAATCCTGCTTCTTCTAAAGGTCATCGCTTCGTCCTTGTAGCTACGGATTATTTTACTAAATGGACTGAAGCGGTTCCTTTGAAGAATATGACTCATAAGGAGGTGATTAATTTTGTTTTGGAGCATATTATTCATAGATTCGGCATTCCTCAGACTTAAACTTCTGATTAAGGTGCATCTTTTGTCTCATCAGTTTCATGAGTTTGCCGAGTCTTTTAGAATTAAATTGTTGAATTCGTCGCCTTATTATGCTCAAGCTAATGGACAGACTGAATCTAGCAATAAGACTTTGATTAAGCTGATAAAGAAGAAAATTGAAGAACAACCGAGAAGGTGGCATGAAGTGCTTTCGGAAGCTTTATGGGCTCATCGGATATCTAGGCATGGTGCAACTAAAGTGGCACCGTATGAGCTAGTGTATGGAAGGAGGCTGTGCTGCCTGTAGAGGTTAATTTACAAGCTCTTAGAATAGCCAGGCAAAATGATTTGTCGGCTGTAGATTATAGTAATTTAATGATGGATAGACTAGATGATGTTTCTGAAGAAAGGTTAAGAGCTTTAAGAGAAATTGAAAAAGAAAAGTTGAGGGTAGAGAAAGCCTATAATAAAAGGGTAAAAGAAAAATCATTTCAGTTGGGAGATTTAGTATGGAAAACGATTTTACCAATTGGAACTAAGGATAACAAATTCGGCAAGTGGTCGCCGAGTTGGGAAGGTCCGTATAAAGTTGTCGAGATTGTTCCTGGTAATTCATATTTTGTACAATCTTTGCAGGGGGACAGGTTGCCTAAAGCTCTTAATGGGAAATATTTAAAGAAGTATTACCCTAGCATGTGGCAACATGCTTGACGTTGGTATGGCCGATGTGTTATCAAGACATCGCCCTAAGCAAAATATTTGGCTGATGCACTGAATAAGCATCGTCCTTAGTGAAGAATGTCTTGGCCGGTATATTTGTACATATCGCCCTAAGTAAAGGATTTGGCCGATGTGTTACTGAAAGCATCGCCCTGAGCTATGGCCAATGGATTAATTAATTGTCGACACCATCAGGTATGGAAGTCTTAGTGTTTTTGGTCAATATAATCATACCAAAAACAGGGGGCATGTGTTTACACTATAATTTGGCTAGCATATTTATTTAATTGGCCAAATTATTTAATGTTGAAAGGTGGATGATTTGGCATGTGAAGAGATCATAAACTGTGGGCAGGTTGTTTATCAAATCAAGTGTGCGTATGTTCATGCAGGGATATATATGGCTGAAGGCCGAATTAGTTTCATGTACGTGATACTGATGAATAATGAAGGGAAGCTATTGGTGTGTGAGTATGGAAGAAAGACAGGGTCGTTGTGCAGGCATGCAAGATTTCTACGAGACGGCGATAACTAATGTGTGAGAATCTGGACAGTTGATTTAAAGGAGAATATTTTAATTAGGAGATTTCATACGTACAGAGAAGTTGCTTGGCTGAGTTTGTTAGAGATAGAGTTTGAAAAAGAATAAGGGTGTGTTTAGATTGTAGAAAAAACACTGTAGCATAAGAAAAACACTGTAGCATTAGCTGGGAAACGTGTTTTGTGAGGGAGGAATAGTGAAAAGTTGGAATGAATAGTGAAAAGTTGAAATGAATAGTGAATAGTTGGGAATCTGAACATGGCCTAATTGTAAAAGAGTCCTAATCTTGTACGGAAAGTCCAGGCTGCCCTATAAAAGGGTTAGTGTACGGCCGATTGAAGGCTCTCCAAAACAAAAAGTCAATCGACACAATTCATTCTATTTGCATCTACGTTTGTTCTTTTTCGCACAGTAGCTTATAGTTCTTGCCAAGCTCTAGCAGCCCTAGGGTTTGGTTGATCTTTTGCGCTGAAAAACGGTCGGGCTCCTCCACGAAAGCGAGGAACCCCTTTGCTAGTTTGCGCGGAAACTAGTCGCTCTTCGTCGCGAAAGTACGATAATTATCGTAGTGCTGCGTAGATCAGTCGCGAAAGTACGATAATTATCGTAGTGCTGCGCAGATCAATTTTGTGCAGCAACAGAAGCCATGCATGATTCCGACGAAGTTGCCTTTGTGATGGATTCCTTGGCCGGTGATACTTCTGTTCCTGACTCGTGAATTGGACATTGAGGATGAGAAGATCCATGGTGAATCAACAAGCCGTAAGTGCCTTAATGGAACTCCTTGTGGCCAAGCACTTTTAGTATGGACAGGGAGTTGCAATGTGTCCAATCTGATGTTCCCAGTCATGTTTCCGGGCTGGTACGATCAGGACACATGATGCAGCGACAAACCTACTATACATGAGTCATGGATTCAAATCTAGGCTTCCTATAAGTGGGGTTGAAGATAGAGCTGTTTTACCGTGCCTTATACTACTATTAGGTAGTATATAATATAGAGCAGATCATACCATCCAATGTTAAGAGTATTTTAGTAATAATTACATGTGTATTAATTGACTCTCTTACAAGGGGTGGATTTTTAGTGTAAAAAATATATTATCGCGATGTCATTTTTGTTCTTTTTTCTTAATACTCTTATACTGCCTATACTACTCATGTATACTACTCATACCACCGGTGAAGCTTTTAGTGGTATACAATTAATTTTTATCATTGGATGTTCTATACTAGTCCATTTCTAGCACTAGTATACACCGGATAAGGCACCATAAAATATCACTAAAGATAAAGATTTGGATGGTAAGGTGTTCGAAGATGTGAAGCTCTCTATGTGGAAAATCGCATATCCTTCTATGTATGCAAACAGGTAGGATCATGGTTGTTTAGGGAATGAAAAGACAAGACGTAAAACTTTCTGTGTTAAACGAATCATCTATGAAAAGGCAACATGTTAACTTTTATGCATTCATTTCATACAAAAGATACTAACATTCCCATTCACTTACAAATTGAACAGACTCATTGTAAAGATCCATAGGGCATTGCAAGGTTATTGGTAGTTCACTGTTGACTGTCCTTAAATGCCAAATATTCCCGTCAACATCTTAAGAAAAATATTACTTTACTATCATATTTTGTTTGGTATGACTTGGTTTCTGTTGGTGAGTTATGCTGACAAGGTTCTCGAGGGGGTACCCCGAGAGGAGGGTTTAGGGAGAAATCGTCGAGAATCTAGAACCGAAGGTGACAAGAGACGGTTTAGACAGGTTCAGGCCACAATATGCGTAATACCCTACGTCATGTTTGGTGTATCTTGTATTGATTGGTGTGTTTTGAGGGGGGTCCCTGTCTCCCCTTATATATGCCGGAGGACAGGGTTACATAGAAACCGTATAGGAACAGAAGACTTTTACAAGTTAATCTCTAATTTCCTAATACAACATATCCTAACCGACTAGGACTAATCCTCTTCTTGTCCGTTAAGTCTAGTACGTGGGCCGGCCCATATGATGGCCTGCTAGGGTTGTTTGGTCCATTAGTACTCTACAACATCAAGCCCCCGAGCACCTTATCTCCTGAAGGACAGCGTTGTTGTGAATACAGAGTTCTTTGAAACATGTGAGAGTTGTTTGAAGTCCACATGGTTCTTTGAAGGTCAACCCGTTGTCTCAGGTTCTTTTGGAATTTGCAACCACGTTGTACAAAAGGTAATAAAGTGCTCCTTAATTCATCTTAAGATCGTATTGGCGCGCACTAAATAGGTGAGCCAATTGTGCAGCCCCCGAGCCTCGTTTACTTTGAAGAAGAAAACCGAGGCTCTTTCGAAGTCCGAATCTGAAGAGAATCGATTTCCCAAAGGAATCTGAGTTCTTTAGAACTTATTGCAGTTTGTCCTTTAAGACCAAAAAATTTCGGAAAAATATTTCCCAAAAATAATCCCACAGCCCCTGAGCCTAAATTTGAACGAATTCAAAATATATGATCAAGGAAGGACCCCAAACAAAAAGTACCGAAGTAACGATTCGAAAGGCAATATAACCGTTCGCCTCCCCTGTTTTCTGGACACGCAACATTGCAAAACATATCTAGGGTTAACGACAGTTATTCTGTGAGCAATCCAAGAACTGCACACCCACAACTCCACAATCCGCAATCCCATCCACACCAAGTCCTAGCGAACCGAGATGGCCGGTGGAGAGGGATCTAGCCGAAGCAAAAGTGCGAAGAGGAAAGCCGAGGCAATGATTGCCAACAAGCGTGCTAAAGGAAAAATACATCAAGAATCTCCAGGCTGATGGTTTCATAGCAGCACAGGAGATCAACCGGTGGCGATGTGCATATCAACATGAATATCCGACGGAAGACACTGAAGACATCGCTGTGTGGAAAGCATACTACGAGGTTGGTTTTGGCATGCCAACTGTGATTTCTTCCGTCGTATCTTGAGTTTCTACGGGGTAAGTTATGCCATTTGGCCCCCAACTCCATCTTGAATATCTCCGTCTTCATCCACTTGTGTGAAAAATTCCTAGGAATAGATCCACACTATGCTCTGTTCCACCAAATATTCCAAATGAAATTGTCAAGCGGTCCATCACAAGTAGTGGGGAAGGTAGTCATCCAGCTTCGGCAAGGGATGAATGTAACACCCTAAAAATGACTTTCCTAAAATTAGTAAATAAAATATTTTTCTTTATTTAAGTGCTCATAATTAATATAGGAAATCTTTGAAGAAATAAAAGCAAATGTAAGGAATAGAAACATTATTGATGCATTCATGCTGGTGCATTTCTTCTAATTGTTGAATTCAAATTTGAATTTGAATTTGAATTCAAGTGAGTGTTTGAAAAAAAAGAAAAACCTTCTTCTCTTTCCCTCACTTTCTCAGCCGACCCACTTCTTTTTCCCTTGCGCAGCCCAGCTCCACCTTTTTTTTCTTGCGCAGCCAGCCCACCACAGCGCCAGCCCAGCAGAGCCCGTGCCTCCTTTCTCTCTCTGTGCGGCTGACAGGAGGGGCCAGCATGTCATCCCCCACCCTCCAGCGCTGATGGTCGAGCCCAAGCTTGACCTCACCCGCGCGGCCTTCTCCCCTGGCGTGGCCCGCCCGCCAAGGCGCCCACCTCGGCTCTATATAAGCGCGCCGCCCAGCCTCCTTGAAGCTCCTTCGCCAAACCCTCCTAACCCTAGCCGCCATAGCTCCGAGCACCGCCCAACCCTAGCTCCAAGCCGCCGTCGCCAACTCACTCGTCCACCGGGCCATTGTCCTAAGGGCTTGCCTCGAACCTTCGTCGGTAGGTGAGGAAGCTTCCCGTCCATCCCGCGTTCACCCTCCCACTCTCCCGTGCCTGCGCAAGTTCGCCGACGTCCGTCAGCCGCCATTGGCCATTGCCAGCTCTCTCCGTCGTGCAAACCTTGAATCCGACCCTCTAAATCGAGACCCCTACAACGTCCTCTCCCTCGCAGGCCTTGAATCCCTCGAAACGGTGCACCGTAGCCTCTCCCTGAGCCATCTCCGGCGAACCTTCGCCGCAGGAACGGGCGACGCCGCCAACTCCGGTGAGTCGAGCCACCTAGAGTGCCCATCACCGTTCCATCGTGATCCCACGACCCAGATCAGATCGAGATTAGGTCAAACCGAGCCCATACCGGTCAGCTGTGCCACTTTTGCAAAATAGCCCCTACGTTCTCTCTAATCATCCGGCGGTCCAGATCTATTCAAAAGTATTTCCATCTAAGTCCTTTTTATTCTGTTTTAGCCCCTGTGCTTTTATAAAATCAAACCCACCGTCCTGAGTCATAGTTTTACCCTTTAGCCCTCGAGTTTTTATATGAAATTACATTTTGGGTCCCTGGTTTCTTTCAAAAACACTCTTGGAAGCCTAAAACCTTCACCAGCAAGCCCCTAGAGCCCGTTTTAAGCGTCGTTTCTTCGTTTTAGCTCCGGTTTGTGTGATTCTCACGCTCATGTGTTCGTAGTAAAGCTTATAGCAGTTCTAAAACTCTCTTTTTATTATTTGTTTATGTTTGGTGTACTTTTCTAATTAAATGCCTTATTTGCATGTATGTGCGGATGCTTGTGTAGTGATCGATGTGAGTAGTTGACGAGCCGTTCAAGGTCGCCAACGATCCCGTTCCCGAGGAGCAGTTTGTTGAGGAAGGCAAGTATAACACGGACAATCCTTGTTACCTATACACCATTTAATCATATGTTCATATGCATGTGTCTAATTTTGTTATACACTAAGGATATTCCTAGTCTTACCTTATTCCTTGTTTACCCAGGTTTTATGCATTATGGTTAGTACTTGCTACGCGCTGCAACCAATATTTATTTTAATGTTAATATTGAATTAATGGTTCACTTTAATGATGGATAAAAGATGCTTTTTAGCAACATGGTTTGGGGAGCTAGAACATGTGCTTCGTGCTTTGTTCTAGTGTCTCTTTAAGGTTGGTCTAGGGAATTAGAGCATGTGCTTCGTGCTTTGTTCTAACGTCTCTCCGTAAGGTCCGGTTCTTAAAGCGGCAACCCAGGAACTTGTTCGCCGCTGTTGGAACTATAATGGCTCTGGTCTTGGATAATTAGCTTGTACGTCTCTAGCTCGCCAGTGGTTACCGAAAGGCGTATGTGGGGAACATTCGTGGGAGTATAGTTTGATCCATCGAGGACAGATTTATCCGTTGGCTATGTCTCGTTAGGAAAAGTCCCATGATGTAAGCGCGTAATGTACGGCAGCTTCACACGTTGCGATGAATGCGCTCTCGCTCTGGACGTTATTGACCCCCTCACGTTGCGCCCTGAGCGTACGTCAATCTCGATGCCTTGGATTATGCTGCCTATGTTGAACCAAAACGACTACTGTGCTTGTTAGGGTGTTTTGTGAAAGTCGCCGTAGCATAAGTTCTTATGGATTTATGTGACCGACGGGTAAAGGGCGAAACCTCTGTAGAGTGTATATCTATCATGATAGTCGTGCTCACAGATACGAGCGGCCTGGATCCTTTTTTATTAGAAGATGATGTTAGAGGTTGATGTTGGTATATTTTATAAATATTTATATATAATCGGGATTCTACTCATACGTAGTAATTTGGATGATAATAAAAAGAACCAACTAAAAGTGCTAATGTAGTATAACCGTGTCAAGCCTTTGTTCTTGCATTACCCGTGTTATACTTATTAAGTAAGATGGTTTACTTACACTTGCAACTATTCAACAAAATCTCGGATGGTAATAGATGGAGCGTTGAATGATCCGTCGCTTGCTGAGTTCCGGAGGATCTACCGTACTTCTAGCTGTGTTCAACCAGTCGGTGTCCCTGTGGATTTTGAGGTTCTACCTAGTTGAGACGTTTAATAATGTTAAGACTTCCGCTGTGTTATTTATGTAAGACTAGGTCTTGTGTTAAACTCTGATGTAAACTATTTTATTCGAGCATTGTGTTTTTTTCTCTGTGATTTAATATTTGTAATCTATATGTGTTCTGTGGACATCCTGGGCACACATATGGGAGCATTCGGATTTCTTGGAAATCTAGGTGTTACAATGAAGCCTCTCTATTTGGATTACACCACCAAGGAGAGTTGGAAGGATTGGCATAAAGAGTGGTTTTATGCCTGGAACCATCAGCCACAGCTGCCAGCCTGCTCGGGGAATCCACCACTAGTGAAGCCACATCGGTGTGACCCTATTGATGTGAACCAAGTCATGTAGATACCAGAACTACTCAGCATGATCAGAGATCTAAAAGATCATGGATTAACCGGTGCTGGAATGTTCATGTCATTTCTGAAGCGCAAAATCCGACCTTGCAAGCAACTCTGTTCCCCAGGGTACTTGTATGCTGGGGAAACAGATCCTTCAAGGAATGGAACAGAAGCCTTCCCAGAGAAGAGGGCACTGCTACTCGTGAAGAAGTATATGTCCGGAGTGGATGAAGATTTTTTAGAGATTATGGAAGTATCGGCTACCACCATGACGCCAGAGGTAACCAACATACCAGGCTTATTCTTGTGTTTACTTATTCAATATCAACTCTAACCATGTATTGTTTTAGTGCTTGAAGTACGAAGTCAGGCGAGCATTGTATGTCAGTCTGCCACCATTGGACCCATGAATACCGACGAAGCTTCAGTCATAGCTCGTTGTGTAGACCCAACCATCAGTGCGCAGGTTGGTATAAGAAATCTCGGCTTTCACAATTCAAGAAAAAATACAACTGTAGTAACTGACAACATGTCTCGGCCATTGGAGGAAAAGGATGATGAAGAACCCTACAAGGAGTGAGGGCAATCCTCTATTGGTAAAAGTGGAGGAGTGAAGAGAATGGCTGCAGAGCCAAGCGCGCCTGTGCCCAAGAAGCCAAGGACGTTGCTAAAACCTCAGGCGAAAATCATTCCCGAGTTGAAGAAAAAGATATCCCCAAAACTGAAGATTCAGCCAATGCCAGGGATAGGAATATGAGTCATAGGGACCAGTTTGCCTCAGGAAGCCAGCACTACCCGCAGACAACTTTCAGAAGAGGAAATTATCCATAACATATTCAACCCTGCCTCCCCATCACATGCGAGATCAGAGCCCAGCCTAGAAGAAAACAACCCAGCTGAATGGACAACAAGCGTTGCAATGGATACAGGTGAAATTGTGACAGAACCCAGGGATCAGGGTCCTAGCACAATGGATGTTCCAGCTCAAGAGGCCGTAGGAGAAAAGCCACCAGTAGAAATATCTATTGGTCCATCTGCTGCCGAGCAAGAAGCAGAAGAAGAATTCACTGTGGGCGAACCAGAAATCCCCATGCGTCCCACCATCATGTGAGTATTCTGCTAACCTTTGCTTGGTAATAAGAACTTGTAGTGAAGAATATCTCCTGCTTATGTTGACTGTATGTGCAGGGTTGAAGTAGTGCCAGTGACAGAGATGCAAGCGGGCGCAATTAAGGAAGAACCCAGGGCAAACCCACAAACAACCTTTCCTGAAGTCCAAACTGATGCACCTGCAACAACCTAGGCAGAACAGGTAGAAGCGCCTATGATGGAATCAAATGCTGATATTCTGGTGGACATTGAGTAGCTCATGACACAGGCTGTGATGGAAGAAGCTGAAGCACAGCGTAGTGTACAAGTTGTTGACGAGCCCCCGAGCAACTTGGAAACTCCCAAGTCTACTCGATTGAAGTCTATGGATGAAGCTGAATGCTCAAGGGTAAACAAATTGAAGAAACAACCCTGGAGCAGGAAATTGAAGAAATCCCCCAAGTACCGCCACCAGCTGAGGTTGTAGGAGGAGCCGGTAACTTCCGAATTGGAAGCTACGACCTAGTGGCGGATCCTAATCCTCAAGCCTTCAACTATGATCTTGATGCAGATGAGGATGAAGGATATATTGACAGGGGGTTGCATGCAGAGAGGGCGGTAGCATACTTCAAGGTATGAAGAATATCCCAAATCTTGTTGTAATATCTTGACCATTTGAGTAATAATTATACTGTGTAGGCTGTTGGTGAGGCATCAAGGCTGAAGACCGAATATATCCGCAAGATTGCCTTGATGCATGCCAAAGCATAACGTCTTCAAAAGGAACTTGACAAGGAACGCGAAGAGCGTCATGCCCAGGACGTGGAGGATGCCAGCATGATCCGCACGTTGCACCTGTGGACGAAGGAGCTGTCGTCCGAGAAGGAAGATTTGAAGAAGAAACTAGCCACTTCACGGACAGAGCTCAAAGGTAACCTGGCTCTGTTTTTCATCTTGTGCATATAGTATTTACCCTGTTTTGATATCAACTCTGTTGTATTTTCTTGATCAGGGGTGCAGCAGCAACTATCAACAACCCAGAACAAACTGATAGACTAGTCAAACTTAGCCAATCGTCATGAAGACTCGTTGAAGCTTCTGTCCCCAGAACATGAAAAGCTGAAGGAGGTACTGAAGACTGCCGTTCAAACAGCGCAAGGATGCTGACGAGTAGTTAATTCAAGTCATACAGCAGCAAAAGATGGCTGCCAAGGACCTTGAAGATGCACGTGAAGGCAACAAGTGGCTATCAGAAGAGATGGTGAAACTGCGCAAGAATCTTGTGGACAAAAAGATCTTAGATCAGAAGCTGGAGCAGGCGTCCAAGAGGATGACGGAACGGGAAGAAACCGTTCAGCAGATGAAGAGTTCTGATGGGCACTTAGTGGAAGCCACCAAGCGGATCATTCTACTGGAGAAGACCGCCAATCTGCTGGTGAAAGCTCTAGTCCCAAAAGACCCTGCTGCCCCGCAATCTTTCTTGGATCGTCTGAAGGCTATTCCTCACCAGCTGAAGGGCTTTATCAAGAAATCTTCTAAAGCTTGCTTGACTCATGTCCTGGCAGTCATCAAGTCAAGGTACCCCGAAGTGGACATTGCCAACTGTATAGAAGGTGTAGAGCCGAGCTGTACTGAAGTGCAGCGGAAATTAACTAATGACGTTACATAGCAACACCACGATGAAGCCGTCCATGGTGCTACACCTCACGATCCTTGGACAAGGACGAAACCCACTCAATGTGCCAGCCAGGAGGAACCTGGTGTAGGATCGAGATTACCAACTAGAAGGGGGTTGAATAGGCGGTTTTAAACTAAAAGAACAACAATAGAGAAATTTAATTAGAAACACAAGGTGAATTCTACAACTAGTGAAACTAGCCTATGTCAAAGGTTTGCAACCTAGGGTGACAAGATATAATTAAACTTCTAGGAAACAAATTGCTCAAAGTAAATTGCTTGTATGAAATTGAGTGAAAGAAATAACCGAAGACACAAGCAATTTTTCCCGTGGTGTCGATGACTTGCCGATCACCCCTAATCCACGTTGAGGTGGATTCAAAGCTTCCAATTGCTCCTCTACCAAGAATCCACTTGGTGTATGAGCCAATCTAGGAATCAATGAACCTCTCCAAACCTCTTTCCACTAGAGATGCTTTTCACCACTCCGGTGAGGCAAAGCTCATGAACCTCTTCACAAGAATGAATCAAAGGCCTCTTCACAATCTTCATGAAGAGCTCAATGAAAACTAATCTCCAAGCCATCTAGGAGGCGGGAACCTCTAAGAGTAACAAATCAACAATCTTGCTTGAAGAACTCCTAGTGCCTCAAAGCTCAAACCTTGAATGCTAGCACTAGATGCCTCTCTAGCTCACCAAAAATGCAATCCAAAGCTATGTGAGTGAGAGAGAGGGAGTGGAGAGCTCAAATGTGTGTAGCAAGTGAGTGGAATGGCCAAAAAGAGAGCTCCCCACGCCGGCCTGCCCCAAATCTAACCGTTATGTTCAAAATTCGCGTTCTCTGCGAACTCACGGACCGTCCGCCCCTGAGAACCGGATGGTCTGCTGTTGTAATCCAACGGCTATGTGTCACATCACGGTGTGTCAGAACTGACCGTTATTCAAAAATCGGACCGTCCGCCCACTGGTGCCGGACCGTCCGCCATTCACTCCTCATTTACACAGAACGGGCGACTTTCGGACATGTCCGAAAATTTGTCCGCGGACCGTCCGTTCCATCTAGAAGGACCGTCCGCTATAGACTTTGAAAACCACCAGAGAGTACAGACCTCTGTCCAAAAAAATTGTCCAACGCCAGACCGTCCTGTCATCGGGCCTGGACCATCCGCTGCTGACGTTCAAATCCACCAGAGAGCACACCGGCTCTGTGCAACATTTCTTATAGAGGCGTACCGTCCGCCATGCCTTGCCGGACCGTCCGCCTAGCGCATTTTCAGCATATTTTTAGTTCGTAGATAACTCTCATCTATATGCATCCAAACCCAAGACTTTGAGCAATGTGGCACTATTGACTCTTCAAGCTACTGTAAATTGATTCCTCTTGATAGTATGGCTATCTAGCCTATAAATCCGGTCAATTTACTTCTCTAAACACCACTTGACCGGCAAAATAAAGATCCTATCTTTATACCTTTGCCTTGAGTCCTTTGCCACTTTATATCAACTTTTCTTTGCGGAAGCATTCTCGCTTTACACACTACCATATCTATGGCATCTCATAGCGAATTCTTGTGACTAACCTTAATTCATAAGCTCAATGAAATTGTTAGTCCACAAGGTGTGTCATTAATTACCAAAGCTCTAATCTTGGGGCCTGGATGCTTTCAATCTCCCCCTTTTTGGTAATTGATGACAATCACTTATAGGAGAGATGAAAAAATTGATTTCAAGTATACTTCACATATAAAGTACGAGGAAGACTTGGGGTGAACATTTGATAAACCTTGTCCTTGATCATATATGTGAAATAGAGGTAGATCAAATCCAATTTTGAGAAAAAAACTCCCCTAAATATGTGCATCCGTTGTTTGAATATATTTATTGCACATACTCATTATAGATAAAATAGGGATGGAGCTTCTCATGGCACATGTACAATATTTTTTAGATTTACTTGCTTTGCCAAAAATCAATCATGGGGTTAGAACATATTATAAGATCCAAGCGTTAGTCCATAGATATATCATTGACGATTCATTCCATAAAGTTCTAACCACACATAAACCATTAAGAGCATAAAGGTTATTACATGCCAATCCACACACAAGTCCATGCAGTGAAAATAAACGTGCATTAGTTCAAGTTCAAGTTCTTGAATGCAAATGCATAAAAAGAAATGTGACATGAGCTCCCCCTACATCCATCAATCCCATCCATCAAGATCTTCAAGAAGTCCTCAATCTCCCAATCTCTTCATCCCTCCCTGCATACTCTTCTCCCCCTTTGTCATCAATGACCGAGAAAGGAGGATTTAATCATCCTAAGGCGGCGGTGGAGGAGGATAAAACGGCGGAAAAGAATAATGCTATGGAGGAGGCACTAGAGCTGGGTAGATAGAGAAGAAGTGATCAGGGAATCCCCTGAATTCAGACTCAAGTCTGTCCTGCCGATCAGAAAGTTGCTGCTGATTAGTGCTCAGACCCTAGAACTGCTAACTAAGATCATCAAGACGGGTCATCATAGGCTGATACATGGTTTGATGAAGGTGCTGCCCAAAGTACTCAAAACCAGCATTCACATACCCCTGAAATTGCTGATGCATTGTGTTCATCTGACCCTGGAGGTTTTGCTGCATGTTCTGAAACCCAGTGTCAAAATGAGCAGTCAGGCCCTGCTGCATGTGAGAGAAATGCTCATCAAAGTATCCGGCTGGAGGCACCCACTGAGGCTGCATAGGAGGAGGAGGCATAGCTGCTTTATATGGATCAGGCTGATCAGGTGGTAGTGGAATATCATCATGACCACCCACATCAGGGAAAGGAGTCAGGGCTCTCTCAAGGAACCCCTTGTCATTGCAATATGGCCTGAATGGAAGATGTGGTACTTCACAAGGACCTTGAAAGCCAGACTTTGCCTTGATGAGAGACATAATATAAGGTGCAAAGTATACATTGATCTCAAGGTTAACCTTCTTGTTAGCAATTTGATTCATGATCAAGGTTACCGCATTTACTCTCCTGCCAAACATAGCATGATTAACAAAATTCCTCAGCTCACCAACAAAGCCATCCTTATATCCACTCTTTGGTAAAATTTTGACTCTAGCAATCTTATTGATGGCAGCTGGATGATGCCTAAGCCCTTTGACTTTACCAAGCACACTAGCAATTCCAGTTCTAGCAGGCGTAATAGCATCAATATCAAGATAATCCTCTGTGACAATATTCTGACTAGTAGGATGAGTGATGAAAGCATAGTCAAGTTGATTCACTGAAGTGAACTCAACAAAGGTGGCAACATATTTCCTATGGCCATTCATCCATTCAAGCACCTCTGACTCTAGCAGAACTTCAACAGTGGCATAGAGTTGACGAATAAGAGTATCATTCCAATCACATCTATGCTCTAGAAAATTTCTAAGACCCATCACTTCAAACTTGCCAATTAATCCACTAAGCACATTATGTTCAACTAGATAGTTGAAGTCAATGGTTTGATGTCTGAACACAGTTTTAGATATGAGATGACCAAAGAAGGCATCCTCTTGTACCTAAGTATGAAAGAAGCTGTTGTCGGTGTCTCTTCGAATAGAATACTGATATGGAGTTCTTTCCCTAGAGAAAGCATCGGGAGTCCACCTTCTTCTTGGTGCAGTGTGCTCAGTAATATCAATTATTTCAACCACATGTGGATGACTCTCAATCTCAACATCTTCATTTAGATCATAATCAGTAGCAATGGTAGCATTATTATTCTGAGGATCCCAATCACTGTCCTCAGAGTCCTGTGCTGCACTACTCTCACTTTTGTCTTTTCTTCGCCTTTTGGATGTTCTCCCAATTTTAAGCTTGCTAGCCAATTCTTTCAATTTGCCACGTCCACACCACCACCACCATTGTCAAATAAACCCATTGATCATAAGCATATATCATTTAGAGAAAGATAAGTCAACTTGATTTGAATAACAGACTTTGGTTAGACACCAGTGGCTGGCGGATGGTCCGCCAGTCACTGTTCATGCGCGAACAACCGTTTTACATGCATATTTTCAATCTTTGATTCCGCAAAATTTACTCAAATTCAACCAACCAAACTTCAGCAAATGACTATCTCATCACTATCAACATACATATCCAACCAATCTCACGATTCCATGGTCAAATTTCAGATCAGAGCCCAAACCCTAACTTCCATCCAAATTCAAAATCCATTCAAAACAATAGGGGATTTGAAAAAATATCGGGAAGACATGATGGAGAAGTTCGCGGAGAGTCCGGGGATGCTCTCGGATGGTCCAGGGAACACTCCAACAAAGAAATCCAAAGGGGGTGTCTTTTCTTTGAGAGGAGGAAGAAAGAGGAAGGAGTAGATGCAAATGACTCGTGAAGGAAGAAGAAGGAAGGAGGGGAAACATATCCTGCGGTCGCATGGGTCCCACCAGCGCTGACCCGCACCGGACGGTTCGCCGATGATGGGCCGGAAGGTCCGCCTCAGAAAACCAGACGATTTTTCCACTGAGCACCTCTCTGTACAAAAATGGCCATAACTGCGGACGGTCCGGTATTACGTGGCGGACGGTCCGCCTCAGAAAGTATTTTCGAGACAGACAAGTTTCTTCTCTGTATAAATTTTGATCTGCCTGCGGACGGTCCGGTGTGACCTCGTGGACGGTCCGCCTCTGACTTGAAAGTCTGCCCGAGAATCTTTTTTGATATGAAATTTGAGATTTGATTCGGGATCATTGCTCATAAAAACTTGATATGCATGAAATATCACTTTGAGATCATATTATATGATGAGATGCATGAGTAAACCAATTTTTGAGTGAATGTGACATGATTCAGTACTAGAATCATAAATTAAAAAAAAATTGCCATAAATATAAGAAAAAATATGCAACAAAGGATAGAAAGCATAGTGATGCACATGCACTCGGTTTCAAGCTACATTTGAGATATCAATGACGTTTAGCTCATTCCTCAATTCACAAAATCGCTTCTCATCCAATGGCTTGGTGAAAATATTCGCCAATTAATCATTAGTCCCAATGCCAACAATATCAACATCTCCCTTGCTCACATGATCTCTTATGAAGTCATGCCTAATATCAATATGCTTTGTTCTTGAGTGTTGAACTGGATTGCTTGCAAGCTTTACGGCACTTTCATTATCACAAAATAAAGGAACTCCGGTGAATTTCATACCATAATCCAAGAGTGTTTGCTTCATCCATAACAATTGAGCACAACAACTAGCGGCTTCAATATATTCCGCCTCGGTGGTTGATAGGGCCACCGAATTTTGTTTCTTAGAACTCCAAGAAACAAGTGACCTTCCAAGAAATTGACATCCACCGGAGGTACTTTTTCTATCAATCTTGCAACCGGCATAATCGGCATCCGAATAACCAATCAACACAAATTGAGCACCTTTAGGGAACCAAATACCAATGTTGAGTGTATTCTTCAAATATCTAAATATTCTTTTGACGGCAACCAAATGACATTCTTTTGGATCGGCTTGAAACCTTGCACACATGCACACACTAAACATGATATCAGGCCTAGATGCAGTAAGATAAAGCAAACTACCAATCATAGACCTATAAAGCTTTAGATCAACCGATTTACCTCCCTTATCAAGATCAAGATGCCCATTTGATGCCATAGGAGTTTTCATTGGCTTTGCTTCCATCAAGCCAAATTTTTTCAATAAATCCTTCAAGTATTTTGATTGGGGTATAAATGTCCCTTCGTTGAGTTGCTTGATTTGAAGTCCAAGAAAGAAATTCAATTCACCAATCATTGACATCTCAAACTCCTTTGACATCATTTCACTAAATTCTTCACAAAAATCTTGGTTAGTTGACCCAAAAATAATATCATCAACATATATTTGACAAATAAACATATCATCTCCAATAGACTTAGTGAAAAATGTAGTGTCTACATCCCCAATTTTGAAGCCCTTAGAAACAAGAAAATCCCTAAGCCTCTCATACCAAGCACGAGGTGCTTGCTTTAAGCCATAGAGAGCTTTAGAAAGTTTATACACATGATTTGGCTTCTTTGGATCCTCAAAACCGGGGGGTTGCGCCACATACACTAGTTCATTAAGTCTACCATTTAAGAAAGCACTTTTAACATCCATTTGATACAATTTTATATCATGTGAGCATGCATAGGCCAAAAGAATTCTAATAGCTTCTAATCTAGCTACGGGAGCAAAGGTTTCACCAAAATCCAAACCTTCAACTTGACTGTAGCCTTGAGCAACCAATCTTGCCTTGTTTCTCACCACAGTGCCATTATCATCTTGCTTGTTTCGAAAAACCCATTTTGTGCCAATGACATTATAATTCTTTGACCTCTCCACCAATTCCCAAACTTCATTTCTAGTGAAGTTATTTAGCTCTTCATGCATAGCATTGATCCAATTCACATCTTGGAGAGCTTCATCTACACGGTTAGGTTCAAGAGAGGACACAAAAGAATAATGTTCACAAAATAAAGCAATACGAGAACGGGTTTGGACACCCTTACTAATATCACCAACAATTTGATCAATGGGGTGATTTTTTGCAATGGCATGGTGAATTCTTGATTGAACATTTGGCTCTTGTGTTGAGGTAGAAGGCATGGAGTTAGAATTCAATTGAGCTTGCTCTTGAGAAATATTATCATGATTTTCTTCATTTGTCACTTGAGCTTGATCACTAGGTGGAGAGGTGGATGGATGAACCCTTGTTGAACCAAATATTTCTTGCTCTTCATTGTTTTCTTCTCTTGGCTTCACATCATCAATGGAAAGATTTTTGATAGCCTCATTCAAATTTTCATTTCTCAAGTTGCCATCATTATCTTCTTCTTCATGGCAGCCATTTGATTCACAAGAGAACTTCCGTTTCTTATCATAGATCTTGCCCTTCATCAACTTCTTGAATCTTCTCACAAATAAAGCCATTTCTTCATCGGAATTCCCTTCATTTTCACTCTCTTTATTTTTATCTTCCTTTGAACATTGAGCCTTGAGAGCAATACTCTTCTTGCCTTCATCATTAGAAACCCCATAAGCTTCATTTTGTGACTTCTTAAAAATATCATGAGTAGTCACTTCTCCCAATATTGAGTGGGTGTCTTCTTCTAATCTTCTCTCAGAAGCATGTTGACAATTGTATCATATTTGCTTGGGAGACTTCTAAGAAAAGTGTGAGCAAAATCATCATTTTTTATCTCATGACCAAGATTTCTCAATTCATTCACAATCTCATTCAATCTATTGAACATAGTTGGAACATCTTCATCTTTTTCCATTTTGAAATTTCCAAACTTCCCTTTGAACACAAATAGCTTGGCTTCCTTTACCTTTGAGGTGCCTTCATGAATTTCCATAAGCTTCACCCAAATGTCATGAGCATTTTTCTCATTCTTGATTCTATTGAACTCATTTAAATCAAGAGCACTATACAACACATTCATAGCTTGATCATTGAGAGCATCATTTTCATTGTCAAGATTTGTTCCATTGTCCTCATCAAGAATCACATAGCCATCTTCAACATTTCTCCATAGTTTTCGACTAATTGCCTTGAGATGGACCATCATTCTAGTTTTCCAATAATCATAATTTGTTCCATCAAAGAATGGTGCCCTCCCCACATGAACACTATCACTAGCCATAATCCTACTCCGGGATGATTAAATCCTTGATCAACGGAGACCTAGGCTCTTGATACCACTTGTAGGATCGAGGATTACCGACTAGAGGGGGGGGGGTGAATAGGCGGTTTTAAACTAAAAGAACAACACTAGAGAAATTTAATAAGAAACACAAGGTGAATTCTACAACTAGTGAAACTAGCCTATGTCAAAGGTTTGCAACCTAGGGTGACAAGATATAATTCAACTTCTAGGAAATAAATTGCTCAAAGTAAATTGCTTGTATGAAATTGAGTGAAAGAAATAACCGAAGACACAAGCAATTTTTCCCGTGGTGTCGATGACTTGCCGATCACCCCTAATCCACGTTGAGGTGGATTCAAAGCTTCCAATTGCTCCTCTACCAAGAATCCACTTGGTGTATGAGCCAATCTAGGAATCAATGAACCTCTCCAAACCTCTTTCCACTAGAGATGCTTTTCACCAATCCGGTGAGGCAAAGCTCATGAAGCTCTTCACAAGAATGAATCAAAGGCCTCTTCACAATCTTCTTGAAGAGCTCAATGAAAACCAATCTCCAAGCCGTCTAGGAGGTGGCAACCTCCAAGAGTAACAAATCAACAACCTTGCTTGAAGAACTCCTAGTGCCCAAAAGCTCAAACCTTGAATGCTAGCACTAGATGCCTCTCTAGCTCACCAAAAATGCAATCCAAAGCTATGTGAGTGAGAGAGAGGGAGTGGAGAGCTCAAATGTGTGTAGCAAGTGAGTGGAATGGCCAAAAAGAGAGCTCCCCACGCCGGCCACCCCTCTATTTATAGAGGGGTGCCCCAAATCCAACCGTTATGTTCAAAATTCGCGTTCTCTGCGAACTCACGGACCGTCCGCCCCTGAGAACCGGATGGTCCGCAGTTGTAATCCAACGGCTTTGTGTCACATCACGGTGTGTCAGAACTGACCGTTATTCAAAAATCAGACCGTCCGCGCACTGGTGCCGGACCGTCCGCCGTTCACTCCTCATTTACACAGAACGGGTGACTCTCGGACATGTCTGAACATTTGTCCGCGGACCGTCCGCTCCATCTAGCCGGACCGTCTGCTGTAGACTTTGAAAACCACAAGAGAGCGCCAAGCCTCTGTCCAAAAACATTGTCCAACGCCGGACCGTCCTGTCACCATGCCTGGACCATCCGCTGCTGACGTTCAAATCCACCAGAGAGCACACCGGCTCTGTGCAACATTTCTTATAGAGGCGTACCATCCACCATGCCTTGCCGGACCATCCGCCTAGCGCATTTTCAGCATATTTTTAGTTCGTAGATAACTCTCATCTATATGCATCCAAACCCAAGACTTTGAGCAATGTGGCACTATTGACTCTTCAAGCTACTGTAAATTGATTCTCTTGATAGTATGGCTATCTAGCCTATAAATCCGGTCAATTTACTTCTCTAAACACCACTTGACCGGCAAAATAAAGATCCTATCTTTATACCTTTGCCTTGAGTCTTTTGCCACTTTATATCAACTTTTCTTTGCGGAAGCATTCTTGCTTTACACACTACCATCTCTATGGCATCTCATAGCGAATTCTTGTGACTAACCTTAATTCATAAGCTCAATGAAATTGTTAGTCCACAAGGTGTTGTCATTGATTACCAAAACTCTAATCTTGGGGCCTAGATGCTTTCATCTGGGCAGGCCAAGTAGCACTAGCAAGGTCCTCTGCAACATGCATACCTGAAATAAACGCCACAAGCAAGGCTGAATATACTAATACTCACCGACTCCTAGACATGAGAGACTTTTGGCTGGTGGGTTTGTTTTGCCAGAAAGCGACTAAGAGTGGATCCTTACTTTCATGATTTTAGCATCAAATTTTAGTAGTGTTAACCTTTCTAGATGAGCAACCTTTCTAAGCATCCAAGTGGTGCAATACAATTTAATACATACAACAAGTTAATCATCCTCATAGTTTCACTTGTTACTCAATGTAGCACAGCGGTCAAGCAGTCTCATTAACCACGAGAAGCGGACGGTTCGAACCGAATTTCACTACCTGGCCAGGGAAACCCAACACACACGGATAATGCTTGCTATAAAAGGCACAAGCACTTCCCAACCTTTCCCATCAGTCCATAATTTGGCGCCGGGTCCACTCCCTTAGGATACAAGGTTATCGGAGACTCGCGGACTCATGCCGGCTGATCTCACGCATGTAACCACATGTGTACAACAAGGGGAATACATTTCCAAAGAAAGATGGCTATCGGTCCTAGCTTAATCAATCTGGTACCGGGCTTACCGATTCCCATAGGTCGGCATGTGCGTGGTACGTTAAAAAACTTGACACACAGATACCACACATTTCGACCTTAAGCAATTATTATACACGGACGGGAGATCTACACATACCATCCCGCCTGTCCATCCTTATGATTCCAACATAAGTAAAGACAAGCAACTCCTATATCTCGCGAGTGACAGGAAATCACTCGACTTGTAACGGTCCTAAAGCATTGCACTATCGGCCTTATCATACTAGTATTTCAAGACATAGATACTAGAATTATGCAACTATGGTATTCAAACAACTCCTTAAAATGTAAATGCTCAAACATAAATAATTCAAAGTTGCATAAACTTTAAAAGTTAGGTTGTGTTCCGGGGCTCGCCTTCTTGAGCTACATAGGCGTCAGTCTTCGGGTCAATCACAATGACATTGGCACCACCTTTGGGAGCTTCTTCTTCGTTGGCGGGGACGAGATTGTAAGTACCGTCATCGAGGGCGCCTTCTACATGAGATGCACAAGTTTGAATGTTGCTACACTTTTTGTGATTTTAAAGACACAGGCACTGATGGCCACATTCACCTAGACATTTTAATGTACTATACTTTTCTTCACAAAATTAGAGAAGGTGTGTGGTGCAATTTTTATGCCTTTATGAAGGTGATTGTGTACATATATAAAATAATTCAGATTCATTTTTCTTATACAAGCATTATGTTCTGAAATTAAAATTAACATGCAGCCATCTTTATTGGTTTTAAAACACGAGTCACACCCAATTTATTTCTCCCGATTTACCCTAGTTCCTTCTTATTTTTGTTTCTCTGCTTCTGTTCATCCTTTTAATCCACAAACTTTACGACAGCTACAGGGGTATAATAAGCTCACCCCTAAATTTAGCTAAAACCGAGTTGTACAGAATTTATTAACAATGGTACAAGTCACTGATCCTACATTCAACATTAAATCATATAAATTCGAAAATACATCCAAAACAGTAGATTTTGCTACCAGGGCTAGGCATGATTAAAAGGAGTGCTTTGGCCAAGTGGTAGGTAAAAATACCACTTGAACAGTCCTAAACAAGTACTAACCCAAAAACATACATCTATTTATTTGGTAGCCTAAACAGAGTCAAAAATTAAGTTTAGCATTTTTCTAGCATGTGCTAACAAGTTTCTAAGCCTCTGGTGGAAGTTGGTGATTTTTTGCTGCCTGAAATATTTGTAATAAATCTAGAACTGAGCTAGAACAGAAAACACTAAACAATTCATAACAGATGCTACAGAGCATATTCAACAATTCTCCTTTGGACACAGAGCTACTCAAGACTACACAAGCAACATATCCAAAATCTAGCTACAGAGAAGTTAAGGATTTCAAATGGTGCACAAATCACTTAAACTTGAGTTTGAATTTTAGTTCAAAAACTATTCATCAAAAGCATGCACATGCAAACATGAGATTGGAGTGTACAACCTCACGAGTCCAGGGAGAATTTATTAGCATTTTTCTGATTTTTCTACGATTTTTAACGGATTTTAGAATATCTCAGAAATTTGAACTAGGTTTAAAGAATATTTTTACGCCGGGAACCCTAGATCTTTTAAAACCTTACGAAAGGGTCCCTAAAATTGCACGCAGGCCCCTAGAACTAAATTGGGGAACGCATCTAGGTCCCTGCATCGCCAGCGACTGGATTACGGCGAGGAGACGACGAGCTAGCATGGGAGAGGTGGGGGAGCGCGTAGAGGAGCTCACCGCGACTTCACCCGTGTGCTGCTCGAGGCTGGGGAGGGCTCGGTGAGGGGTCGACGACGGCAGTGGCGGAACAGCTTGCTCCGACGAGGTTGATGGCGAGCTGCCGGGGTCGAGGCGAGGGGCAGAGTGGCTTGAGAGCTTCACCGGGACGAGGCAGAGCTCGTTATGGGTCTTGGTGGCGACGGGGATGGCCGGAGGATGGAGCTCGACATTGAGGTGGAGCTTGGGCGAGAATGGAGGTTGGCGGCGTTGGGATTCTTGGATTCCCTGCGAGGGCTGCTCAATTTTGGAGGGGGATGGTTCGAGGGGCTAGCTAGACTGGTTAGGGAGCCTTAGATGCGTGGGACTGGAAATCCATGGAGGGAAAGGCAGTGGATTTGGCCGGCGGCTGCGAGCTCTCCTATTCAGCTCTTTGCGGCTGGAGGTGGAAGAAAGAGTGTGGGAGCACGGAGAAGGGGAAGTGGCAGTGTCGCTGGCTGTGCAAAGAGGTAAAGGTTACTTGGTGGAGCCTTGGAGCGTGCTCGGCCTGTCGGAGTCGCCATTGATGGCTCTGACAGCTCGGGCAGAGCGAGCGAAGGGGTTGGTGGGCAGGGATTGCACGCGGCAAGCAAGGGATGCTCTGACGAGCTTGGGCGCGTTATAGGGAAGGCTGGCCGGGTCGGATGGGAGATTTGGCCAGGTGCGGCGCTTTGCGCCAATGGCGAAGCGCAGCTCGCCATGATGGCGTGCCCGCTCGACGCGACGAGGTGGGGTGCGTGGTGCGCGATGGGACGGCACAGGGGGTCAGACGCGTGCGTGAGAGGCCAGGACACCACTGCCGAGGGCTTGGCTGGTCGGCCGGGGTCGCCGCTGCTCGCCAGCCATGTGGCGGCCAACTGCGGCTTGGGGCAGAGCATGCTAGAGCTGCGGTCGGGGCGCCCATGGAGCTCCCTGCTCTTGGCCCCTTTTCTCCAAAAAATTGAACTAAACATTCAAATGTGCAAAAACAAAAGTTAGAGTATGAAAGATAGGACACGACTTTCTGCTTGTGATGAACTTGAAAATACAAATTTTTCAAGCTCAAACAAGCTATGTTTGAAAAGATGTTCTGCATAGTTTTTAGGGTTTTTGAGGGGCTTAACTGCAATATTTGAAAAAGTTTCAAACAGTAACTAGTCCTTATTTGGGATGACAAACAACTTTTATTTTTTGAGATTTTCAAGTTAGTAGAAAATTTTTGAGATCTCAGCTCGGTGTCAATTCAACCTTTTTGGATTTAAACTTTGAATTTTTGAAACCCAATTTAAGTGTATTTCCATTCTTTTGCTTTAAACCTGTTTTGCTCTCTGTTCTTAGTGAATTGTTTTAATGCTTCAACATCAGGGATGTCACATCCTGCCCGACACACGAGCCGGAAGTCATCCAGCCAGACTAACGGGTCTGTCTCCCCATTGTACGTGTTGATGTTGGTGGGGAGACGGAATCAGGGGGGGATTGGTGCGGTGCGGATCTCGTAAGAGAAGGCCGAGGGGCTGAGGCAATCAGAGTCGGAGCTCAAGTCCCAGTCCTCCTCGGCTTCAGCGTGCTCCTCTCGCCGTCGGTGCCGAACACGTGGGACACGGTCCTCTGGTTCCTCGGACCATTCTCGTCGCCGCTCCTCGAGGGTGTGCCGCACATCGCGGTCAGGGCCTAATCGGTCCTGGACCTTCGCGGTATTGCCAGCGAAGGGCCCCCATGGCTCGTCCGCCACCAGAACGTGTCGCCGCGAACCATTGGTCGGCTTCTTCCTGTCGATGGGGCTGGGTGACCGTGAATCCTCGGCGCCAACCCCAGAGTGTCGCCTCTTTTCGGCAGAGCTTTCTTCCTGTTGCGCCGCGGCGCGCTCGAGGAGTGTCTTCAGTCCATTCTAGACTCGACGCTCTTTTGGTGTCGACGGCTGAGGCAGCTGTCTGGTGAGCAACGTTGCCGCTGTGATGCACTGGCTCGCCTGATCGAACAACGGGCTGCCGGCTCCAACCCCACCTCCAGCTGGGCTTCCTCGAGTTCGAGTGCGAGCCACATGTCTTCCAGCTCCTGTCGCTTTGCCGCGACTTGTTCTGGGGTTAGTCGAACTTCCGTTCCGTTCGCTAGCCGTGGGGGAACCCCAGTTGGCTGCTCCGCTGGGAGGATGACGGTGAAGCACTCCCGCATGGGGCAGCGTTCACCCGCCCGTGGATAGCGGTCTGACCCCGAACCCAGTCCTTGACAAGGCTCGCACAAGTCGAGTGTGGCATCTGGGCCCGCATAAGGTCCCAAGATGCCCTCATACCTCAAAAGGCGCACCTTGGTGTGTGCCCTTTCGAGACCTTTCCATACCTGACGTCGCACCAAGCCAGAGAAAGCTTGTGACTTGTTCTTTAGGCCGAAAGGGAACCTCGACGCCACCCAGGCTTTTCAAGCCACATGACGAGGGAGAATCCTAGCGCTTCGTTAGGAGCGCTGGCGCCGAATCATCACGACTGTCGAGATGTGCACGATTTGTTCACGTCCCACCCTGGACACCGCGAACGAGCTCCAGGAGTGGGTGCTCACGGCCTGCATGGCTGCCATAGTCCCGCTCTCGGCTCAGAATGCTGCCCTGCCGCCCCGCAGGGGTTCTCCCATAGGCGCGGCCTTGTAGCTAGGGCCGTTGACGAGGATGAGCCATGGCACGTCGCCATGCGCCGCGGCAGGGCCTTCACGACGAACTCGAGGCTGCCGAAGCGGATGGTCGCGCCAAGCCCCAACTGGTGGTCACCGAGACCGGCCATCTTGCACTGGGTGTCGACGAGGACGAAGACGTGCTGAGGCCCCTACTTGGCGCGCCAACTGTCGGCGGGTGACACAGGGGTGCCTCACGGCGGCGAGTATCGATCACAGAACACACACGTCTCGGTGGAGAATGGTTTGATAGACGTAAGACAAGGAATTTATACTGGTTCGGGAGAAATCCCTACGTCCAGTGGAGGTGACTCGCGGTTGTATTGCTCTCTTGGCGGCGGATTACAACGAAGGCTGGTTCAAGCCTTGGGTGTAGAATGCCTGTAGGGGACTAAGTGTTCTAGGGATCGATAGTCTCTGGAATCGGATCCCCCTCGCAGGAGGAAGCCCTCCCTTTTATAGGCCAAGAGGAGGGCTTGCTACAATGGTGTTTTACCTATCTACCCTTGGAGGCTGGTGCCCCTGGCGGTTACTTGTTGTCGGCGTAGTGCGTCCGACGACCTCCTTGCTGGTTGCCGCGTGTCCCTGGCCTGCCTCGATGCATCTTTGCGGTAGCTTCCTTCTAGCCGCTGGCGTGACAGAGTGCGTACTATTACTTTTTTCTCCTAGCATTGTGCTGCAAATCAGCTTTTCCCATTGGCAGGTTTGTTCATGCTGTTGGGTGTCGGTCGGGAGAAAGCGTAGGCCGCATGCTTTCTCCTTTACGAGTCAGGCCTTACCTCAGGTCTGTTCCCAAGGCCCTCCTTGATTCCTTTCTGAGCGCCGGGTCGGGCGGCGTCAGGGCTAACCCTCGGGGTCTGATCCCCTGGCCAGGTGGGACGAGGGTTGGGCGAGACAAGAGTCCCTGACCCTTTGTCTGTCTGACCGTTTGGGAAGGGGGGTCGGGCGAGACGGAGGTCTCCGACCCCTTCGTCCGTCTGACCTTTGGGGGGGTCGGGCGAGACGGAGGTCTCCGACCCCTTTGTTTCCCGAGCCTTTCAGGGGTCCGGCGAGACGAAAGTCTCCGACCAGCAACGAACATGATCGCCTTCATTCGTTATCAGGCTCTCACATTATCTGCCTACCGTTGACAGGTGTCGTGTCGGTGGGGCCCTAATTCATGAACCCCATAGTATAGCATCTTGGTGCTATCATCGCCTCCTACTACTTCAATCGCTGAAGAATACCGGCGGAGCCAGATATTTGGGTCCATTTTCCCATCGAAATAGTGATGCCTGACGGCCTGAACTTCCAAGGGAAACTGTGGATGCGGATGTCGCGCGTGTAGCATGGCAGAGCGTCTAGATTGAGCATGTCGTGTTCTCCTACTGTATCTACGGTATGTGAGGTAGCTTGAGTTCTTCCCATCCTGATCTCGTTGATGAGGTGTCGCGCATCAGTAGGCGGAGCACCCTGAGTATGAGCTGGGCGAGTAGGTTGGTCACGAGGCCTATTCGTGGACTTCGATCGAGCGTTGGAACTGCCATTGTGGCTGCTTTGACGCTTCGATGAGGGTGTGCGGCGATGGGAGGAACTTTTGCTTTTTGATGAAGAGCGACTGCCATCTAGACGATCGACCATGATAGTTGTTGCCTCAAGGCGAGCTTTGGCTAGGTCGATGTTGGGGATAGTTTCAAATCCTTCCAGAACTCGTACAGCAAAAATAATGTTGGCCGCAGGTGATTTGAAGATACCTTCTTCGTCGAACTCCTTGTTGAGATTCTTCATCCTGATGGGGCGGCGCATGAGGGCGCGAGAACGATTGTGCTCAATGCAGAGTTCTCGATCTGCGTCCGTTTCTCCTTCAGCCATAGGGGTGTTTGAAGAAACGGATTCATCATCGCTCGTGTTATGGACGCTTACGTAGATTTGGCGATCTGGGTTGTTAAACCCAAGGTTGCTCGTTGTCTGAAGCGATGGCGAGTTCTCTGCCTTCCTAGTAGGGGAGCAAAGGTGGAGTACCTAGTACTCTGAAGGAGTCATCAGCTTCTTGGAGAGCTGAGAGGGGATCCATGTCCGGCCAGTGGACGATAACCCCTGCGGGAGTTGTGGTCATGACAAGATCTGAGTTGATCTGGCGAGTTTGATTGAACGTCTTCGCCAGATGAGCTTGGTAGGTTGCGGATGAGTTTACCGACCCAAAGGGAAACTGAAGAGCCCGCGATCCTGCTCCATGTGTCATCGAAGTAGAGTAGTTCCTGGGCATCCTCAGGGTGGTTTTTGACTTTACCATCTACACAGCAGTGGTCACGGTCCTGATGGTAGTACCCTGGCGTATGTCAGAGGTGATCCTGAGCTCCTCGGGTCGATTAGCACCACTCCATGCCCGAGTGAGACTCTGCTTCGAGAGCCATGTACTTCTCCGAGTCGGATACGATCCTAAGATCGTGTCAGAGTTAGAGTTTTTCCGTGATCCTCGTGGCGTGAGCTGCGCGGGCGGCGGAGCTGACACAACCGTCTTGCCGCGCTGTTCATGATGGAGCTTTCCGTCCTGGTTCGCAGTGCAAAGCCAGGAACCGAAGATGAACTTCGCGCGTATGTCAAACTTGACGTTGATGGAGGCGCTGAAGGATGCCATTGACTCTTTAGCGAGTTCTCGACGAGTAGATTCCACGGACGGCGTCAAAGTGTCGGTGAATTATGCTGACTAGGTTCTCGAAGGGGTACCTCGAGAGGAGGGTTTAGGGAGAAGTCGTTGAGAATCTAGAACCAAAGGTGACAAGAGACGATTTAGACAGGTTCAGTATGTCCTGTTTGGTGTATCTTGTATTGATTGGTGTGTTTTGAGGGGGGTCCCTGTCTACCTTTATATATGCCAGAGGACAGGGTTACGTAGAAACCGTATAGGAACAGGAGACTTTTACAAGTTAATCTCTAATTTCCTAATACAGCATATCCTAACCGACTAAGTCTAATCCTCTTCTTGTCCATCAAGTCTTGCATGTGGGCTGACCTATATGATGGTCTGTCAGGGTTGTTTGGTCCATTAGGACTCTACACCATCAGTTCCCCTTGTTTTTGTCTTTGTATGATTGCAGAAACTAAGAGTGAAAATCCATAAAAAAGATTATAAAATAATAAAGAATATTTTGTCTTGGAAATGCTCAAGATACTCGAGAGGCTCGAAATTAAAGTCCAATAGAGGCTAGCATCAATATAGAAGGCCTAAAGATCCAACCCACGCCCCGCCATGCGAAGTCTATGGCCGGGAGGCGGCACCAGTGGACCGACCGGGGTCGGCCCACCAGTAAGGCGGCACGAGACCCCCTTTGGCGAGGCGGTTGTATGTCGGTTGCATATGCCAACAATGCCTACTACTATACTTGGAGGCATCCGAACCGATCTTGGAGGAATCCAAACCGATATTGGAAGCCAAAAAAAGCAGAGACAGACCCCTGTCTCATTCGTTCATTCATTCATTCAGAAAAGAATCAGCTCATACATCCAGATAGCCAGAGCCAGCCAAAAACCTCTCTAATTCCAACTAGCTAGTTTTAGGATTAGAGGAGAATAGTCTAGTTCATCATTGAAGATCAAGTTATTCTTCTACATCATCATTTATCTTGGGTAATTACTTTGTATCCTTTCTGTCAAATCTTTATCGATTCTTCAAAGATGTTATATGAAGTTTGTACCATAATTATAGTATTGTTTTTCATAGCTTATGCTATCATGAGTTCTATTTGTTATATGCTTAGATCAGCCATCTATGTCATTATATTGCTCTGGAGTGCTTTATGCTTTGTTTCTAGTCTTCCACTTGTCCATCCATAGGGTGGGAGACACCAGAGGTGATGAGACCTAGCTGGCCGATCTTCCGTCAGCTAAAGATAACTCTCATTTTGGACGGAGTGAAACACACCGATCTGGATTCAAGTAAGCAACTCAAACCCTGCAATCTTAGCCCCATGACTCCTCTTTTTATCAACCGTGTCACGATCCAGTTGACCTCACCAACAAGGCTAATACCTACAAGCGAAACAAAGAACACGAGCAAGAACTCAAAAGAACACAGCTCTCGGTATTGGTGACAATCTGCACATGAATGATTAGGCACACGAGTTGGGGTTCTACAAACCAAAGAACGGCGACTGTTCAAAGACAGATTGATCTAAAGCAAAACCCGAACCCTAATGGTGGCGGTAAGGAACTCTTTCCCTCGCTCGCCGAGTTTGGAAATAAATCTGTTGAGTGCTGCCATGTGCCTGGTTAATTTTTGTACATCCTTGGCACATGTCGGCGTAGGCATGTCCAAGAGTGCCGCAATTTGGTTAGGATTGGCTTCAATGCCCCTGTTGCTGACGATGAACCCCAGAAGCTTGCCAGATGGAATCCCGAACACACACTTCGTGGGGTTAAGCTTCCATTGCCACTTGTTGAGGTTGACGACGCACCTCCAGGACTTCAGCCTCTACCTTCTGGCGCTGCCGGCAGTCTTCATTGGCCTTGTGCTTCTAGTCCTCGGCCACCTTCTGCAGCTTCTCTGCCTCCTTCTTTGGCCCAGTTGGCAGAGTTTTGCCAATCTGTCACTTTGGCTTTTAGCTGCTCTGATTGTGCCTCCGCAGCTTCAAAACAGATGTGGATTTCAGCTCACTCAACATTGCTCAAAATGCAAGAGTTTCAGGTTGTCATTACCTAATAGTTTCTACTTGTAGTCACAAAGATGGCCTTTCACGCGCCGTTCTGCTTGCTCAGCAGCTTCGACGTGACGCCTCATGACATCCTTATAAGCTTCGGCCTCATCTTGTCTCTTCTTGAACATGGTGTGCTCTTCCTCCAATCGTGACTCCTGGAGGTCCATTACCACCTCTCGCTCCACAAAGCATTGCAGTAATACGTACTTTGGGCGGATCTCTTGGCAATACCGTGACATAACAGAATGTAGTCATACAGGCAGGCCTTTTCATGGCTAATTTTGATAAACAAAAGACGAAGCACAACTAGAAGACGCGAAGGCATGATACCGCCAGCTCTTGGCCTTTCCTCAACTCCACGTGGTCAAGCTCGTCGTCGAACATCCCGGTCTTCTCATTGTCATCAATACATCCAAGCCAAAATCGATCACCTACGGGGTGCACCTCTTCATCCCGCAGCCGTACTGTCCGAGGAATTTCTTCAGTTTCCTCCGCCATGGCTACCCCAGACTCCTCCATTACGCCTACCACAAGCTCGACGTCTTCCTCATCATCCTGTTGTGGTCGAAGAAAACTTCCCTGGCCCAGTGACTCGAAGGAAAAGGGTGGGGGCCTCTGTGGCCAAGCCGATGGGCTTCTTGGTGTAGTAGTTGTAGTTGGGGGCACGGCGGGTAGCAGATGTGGTGGCAAGTGAAGGCCTCCTCTGGTGAGGACTCCGTGATATACTCGCAGAAGGAGCCAGACGTACTTCTGGATCAGCAACAGGTGCATCACTCTTGGTCTCAGGAACACTGCGTGCAACACGTCGCGCCGAGTCAAAATCTCAATCAACATACAACAAGACAAAAAGTTCATCTCCAAGACATATCTGGGGGGTGGTGCTCGCCGGATTTGTGGCCTCTTCAGGCGACGCCCCTCGCCAGTCAGCACCTCCCTCTCCGCTTCACACCTACAGGAGGTGCAGAGGTGGACCTCTCTCTGCCACATCCGTCGCTCCTCGACCTTCTTTTGGATAGGGCTCGGGGGGCTGGGTGGGTGGTACAGCTTTCAGCAATCGGAGATTCGTGGGTGGAGAATTATCAATAATGACAACAGGCTTGTCAGGTTTCCGTGTTGAAGTTCGCTCTCAGGCATGCCTGGCCTTCGTCCAATCAGCAACAGACCCACATCCGGTGTCTTGATCTGGGTGGGTGGTCTTTTTCTTGCCCTTGGGGTCCTTGGGACATACATCATCATCGGAAACACTCAAGTCAGAATCCCACCAATCATCATGGAAATAAGTGTTAGGAGAAGTAGAACGAGATGGAACAAATCGCTCTCGGCCTACCTTGACAGTATCCTTCAAAATTGGGTCATTGATATCCAAGGGGGCAGGCTGAAGAAGCGGTACTCCAATCCTGACCAAACATGATATATGGTGTTAGCAATAAATCTCAATTTGGCAATTAGATCTTCGTCGCAGTGAAACTTTTGAAGTACAAGTACACCTACCTCTTACGGCAGTTTTGTAGCACTAAACTTGGGGACTTTTGAAGGGTATCTGTCACATCTTGGAGATATCTCCTCACAAAAACCATGGCTTCATCATCACTGAGGGGTTATGGCTGGCTCCGGTCAGGATCTTTCTATCCAAGATACTGATATCCGGTGTGTTGCCTTATATTCAAGGGCTGAATGCGTCGTTGCAAAAATTTCAAATACACCCCGACTCCGGTTAGGCCAGCCTCCCTCATTTCACCAATATTATCCAATAAGACTTCAATCTGGTCAGTGGCGCTCTCCTTGAGGATCTGATTACAACAATTCTGCTTCCACGGCAGATCCGGTACCCTATCAGTCATTGATGGAGCATGGTTGGCCACATAGAACCATTCTTGCTCCCAGTTCCTATGAGTGTCCTTGGTCTTGTAGGAGATGTATTTGTCCGGCATACCTTGCTTAAACTGTAGTGCGGCCCCACCAATGTACTTGGGATCCTCATCCTTGGGGATGCTCTTCAAGTGGAACAGATCACAAACAACACAAAATGGGGATCAATCCCAAGGAATGCCTCACAAAAGTGGATAAAGATCGACAAGTGCAAATATGAGTTTAAGCTCAGGTGGGCTGCTTGGATCCCATAGTGATTCAATACCCTCAGAAGAAATCATGGGTGGGCAAGTCGAATCCAACCTCGAAATAATGGCGAAATATGGTTATCTCGCCAGTGTCTTCAGATGGGAAAGCCGAATCCTCCTTGGGGATTTTCCATCGCTGATAACCTTAGTGGCAGGAACCCTAGCCGCATCAGCTCCTAAATGTGCCCGGTCTCGATGGTTGACGGTTGCCATGACTCCTCATTCACCGGCACCTCTTTCTTGCCTCGGGCGGCGGCGGCGGGCTCCTTCTTCTTGTTGCGGGCGGTGGTGGCGGCCACTTTCTCCTTCTGGCTGGTCCCACGTGACGCTCGGGCTACCACCGACCATGTCTTCTGACCGCGATTCAATCTCCTACAAAGGTGGATTGGATTGGAGGTCGCGCTTGCAATGCTCCTCTCGCTGCTCGGGCTCAACTTCAGATCAAGGTTAAGGGTTTGAAATGAACAGTTGCCAGGAAGTGGAACCGTCGAAATAAAGGGCCTCCTAATGGCACGTCAGCAGTGGCACTTTGGTAAATAGGGTATGGCTTCCGCAACCGACGGGAATGTTTCCGCTCTTCATGCCAAAATTTCCTCGATTGGTTACTTTAAAAAGACCCTTTCTTGCCTTTTTTCGATCCGAATTCCAACAAAGGCTGGGGGCGCGGATAGGTATCAATTATTCTCCAAAAATTTGGATTTTGATTGATTCTCAAAATGAATTTAAGAGCGTAGGTAGTGAGTTTCAAAGAACTCTGATTAATGCAAAATTAATGCTCTTCGATAGTCTCCTTTAAAGAACCTCGAATTCCTTTTTCAAATCAAAATGAGCCTCGGGGCTACCCATTTGGCACATCTGCTCGGTGTACTCCAGTTAGATGTTTGCAATGATGACTTGAGCACATCAAGGCCTTTGCATGACCAAGTCTCTCTTAGAGAATAACTCTGCAGGGTCTACAAAGAAGATCGACAGGGCCATAACAACACTTCAGCATCAAGACAGACTACTCCTAACAAGACTAGGCCATGCTGCAATCGATGACATGCTCGGGGGCTTGTCGAGTGTACTACCTGACAGGTACAAGAACCTCGTCTGGTTTTCCCGGGCAGGTAGGCCTACCTATTTGGGCTATCAGAAGAACACCGATCGGTTCATCCTCCTGGTCAGTGCATTTACTTAGCGCCCAAGATAAAGATCCTCCAGATCAGGCGATAAGATCAGCAATATCCTGAAGGTTTAGGAAAGTTAAGATTTTACTTGTAAAGCAATCCTTATCTTTCTCCCCCTTGGTGTGTATAAGGGGTAGTAGGGACCCCTCCATCTCATTCAATATCTCCACATAATACACAAACCTCATACAGGATGTAGGGTTTTACTCACCTTGAGGCCCGAACATGTCTATCATGCGTCCTGTAGCCATCCTGTTCTTGATCCTAGGAGAATTCCCTACTCTCAATTAGATCTACACTACTTGGGCTACCCCCCTCGTAGGATCGCCGGTCTAAAACACCGACACGTGGTGGGGACTTATCCGCAATAACAATAGGATTGTTGGAGTCACGCGTCGAGGTCCTCTCTCGGGCATGTCTTGCCTTCATCCGGTCCACCATGGAACCAGATCCGACGTCGGCATCAGGGTGCGCGACCTTCTTCTTGCCCTTGAGGTCATACATCATCATCGAAAACGCTCTAGTCAGAATCCCACCAGTCATAATTCATTTAAGCGTCAGGAGGGAATGAACGGGAAGGAGCCAACTCCTCCCGGCATACCTTGGAGATGTCCTTCAAAATAGGAGCATTCTTTGGATCAGTCGCATCCAGAGGGGCCGAACTGAAGAAGGCGGTGCACCAATCCTGACACTAAGTATACGATGCTAATAAACAATACTATACAACAACCAAAAGTAGTATGGAACATATCAACCTCAAAGCTACAAGTACACCTACCTCCGAAGGAGGGTTGGCAATGCCATATTCTAGGACTTCCGGAGGGATCTCTGTCACATCCTGAAGATACCTCCTCACAAATTCCATGGCTTCATCATCGCTTAAGGGTTCTGATTGGCTCCGGTCAGGGTCTTTCTTTCCATGATACTGATAGCCGGTGTTCTGCCTTATTTTCAATGGCTGAATGGCCCTTGCCAAATGCTCAAATACACTCTGGCTCTGGTCAGACCTGCCTCCCTCAACTCACCAATCTTCTCCAACAGGACCTCGATCTGGTCTGTGGCGCTCTCCTTGAGGATCTGATTCTAGCATTCTGCTTCCAGGGCAGATCTGGCACCCTATCTGGCAACGAAGGTTTGGGTCTGAGACGTTGTCATCGGGGATGTCGATGACGGACGGGTGGCCTCGATGTGGCATGCTGGTGTTTGTCCTGGTCGGACGCTCAGGAGATTCATCATCCAATGAACGATTTGGGTTGCTATAGCAGTAGTTGTAATTGTTGCATCGGCGGAGTTCGGCTTCATGAGCAGCACGTCGATCTTCCTAGGTTGGGGAGGCCTCGATGCCCGGGAGCACCATATTCTCTATTGTACAGGGCTCGGTGGTGAAGCTCCTGTTCATCGCGCTCGAGGTGGCGATTGTTGATGCGTGGTCGAAGGTTGTTGTCACGTAGGCGATCACGGAGATCGCGGGGGTGAAGAGGTGGCGGGAGGAGATCTCACTACTAGAAAACTCGCCCTTTAGATACGTTTTATTTGTAACATCACTTCAAAGCATTTCTATACCGGGCTATACACATGTATATTGATATGATTTTAGCAATGTGGCAACGTGATACGATATTTATTACGCTTTCAACATCATAAGGTATGTAATGACGTTTAATGACACGCTTTCAAAATCATCTCAATGAGCCATGGTGTTACACACGCTTTTAATCATTGCTAAAAGCACAACAACTCATTGTACCTATGGATCTAAAGATGCTTATTGACATGATACTTAAAATTTATCAAATTGATACATTGTTGACATGCTTTCGACTGTGTGTACATAGTACACACGATGGAAGTATATCAAGTGCATCAAAAAGCATTTCATAGTGTAAGGAAATTGGCCCTAGGCCATAGTTTGTGATTTTGGCGATTGATTGACAACATAATCATTGGGACTAACAATTTGTCGAGATGATATTTGTAGATATTTCTAGGTCCCAAGGATTCTTTGGAAGCCATCCAAATGCCTATATAATCAATATTCAAATGATGGTTATCCAAATTGAAGCCATCCAATTCATGTGGAAAAGTGTCCTTAGTCATGTTCAAGGACATCCAAAAGATGGCAATGAAGATAGAAGAAAAGACCCGCGAAGAAGCAATGAAGAATTGCAAAACGCAGTGGCATCAACTAAATCGATGGTGTGCCCGTCAAATTAGTCGATGGTCCATCGAATCAGTCGATGGTGATTGAAGACCGACGTGTGTTCGTCTCTGGTGGGCAACGACTAAATCGATGGTGTGCCCGTCTAATTAGTCGATGGTCCATCGAATTAGTCGATGGTGATTAAAGACCGGCGTGCGTTCGTCTCTGGTGGGCAACGACTAAATCGATGGTGTGCCCATCGAATCAATCAATGGTCCATCGAATCAGTCGATGGTGCAAGTAGCCGTTGGAGTTCAAAGATTCAAAGAGAAAAGGGGCGACGACTAATTCACGGTCCCTCATCTGCACCCGTCGAATTAGTTGACGGTTCGCAGGAAAATGGCAACGGCTAGTTTCTTTGGTTGGGGCTATAAATAAGAGGTGCCTCGGCCATTTGAAGTGTGCTTGAGCTCAGGGAAGATATTGGCAAGTGTTCTCCACATTCTTAAGTGCTCAATCCACCACAGTGCTCAATAGAAGATCTAGGTGATTAGCCAATTGCTTAGTGCTAGTCTAGACCCTTTAGCGCATCTCTTAGGTGTTTAGCCTCGAGTTCAGCGAGGTTTGCATACCTCTTTGCTTACCGGTGCTTGCACGCACCAAGTGTTGTAATCCGGGGCTTGTAGTTTTGCGAGACCCTCCAACCGAGTTTGTGGAGAGGCCGCCGGTGCTTGTGCAAGGGAGGAGAGGCCCTTGGTGTTCCGAAGCTCTACCAAGTGAAAGCGACGAGGAGCATCCGGGGAGGGACGAGCGGAGACCCACTTGCGCGTGGGGAAGTACTGTGGTCACCCACGGAGTTACTCGACCGGGGAGTTTATGCCCTTGCGCGGGCATTCCCTTTGAGAGGGGCTGCAACAACGAGGATTAGTGGAAAGCTCGTGAGCTTTCCGATACCTTGGTAAAAATCACCTTGCCGGGAGTTTGCTCTTCTCTACCCTTTACCTTCCGAATTTCATACTGGCACTACTTTCCGCATTTACCTTTCCTAGACTTGCCATGCTAGTATAGGATTGGACCTACGGTGCAAAACTTTGTAGCGGTAGAGATAGCAACACATAGAGAAAACCTAGAGCACATTTAGATAGAATTTGAAATAGGTTTTCATATGTGCAATTGGAGCCTTAGTTTTTAGAGACCTAATTCACCCCCCCCTCTTAGGGTGTCACGGTCCCTTCACATAGGCCTGTAAATATGCTATTTGGTGTGATACAAAAGATATTGCACATGACTCACAACTGAAATAACTTGATTAGCATAGTGATTTAGACATTTGGTTTGGAAATTGGATCACTACAAGGAACCATTTAATCTATGACGTTCTGAATTTGTCATAGATGGCTAAAAAAACGTCACAAAGCAGTGTTTATGACGATATTTGAAAACATCATGGATTGAGCGTCATAGATTAAATCGCGTGACATTTTAAGCAAAATTATCACAGACAAGCACAATCTGTGACATTTTAAAAATGTCATAGATCGAACATGAGCCCATTCAGCCCAGTCCAAAGCCCAGTTTCTGTGACAAAAAAAACATCATAAATAATACCACATGGCAGATAACGTGGCTATTGATGGGGATTCTAAGATGACATAGACAATGATGTGGCAGCTGACATGGCAGTTTTTCATACAAATTTTTTTTAATTAATTTAGCTCATTTGTTAATGGGCTCGTTTTTGTACTGGTGGTCCATTTTCAGCACACAATAAATTTTAGAGGAATCTCAAATTCAAACTTCACCAGATTTTCATATTCAAATTTCACGACAATTTCATATTTAAATTTCACTAGAATTTTGTATTTACATTTCACTATAATTTCATATCCAAATTTCACCAAAAATTAATTCAAATTTCATCTGAATTTAATATTCAAAGTCAATATCAATTTTGACTGAAAATCATCCCACGTCAGTTGTACCACCAACAGACAAGCAGTACATAGTACATAAAGAAACAAATACATCCAAAGATCTCCAGTATCACATCCAACAACAGAACGTCTTCACGCTCAGCTTGCTTCTTGTTCATCTCCGGTCAGACTCTCCCCTAGTCTGTTTCCTAACAAAATATATGCATACACATATCATTAGATGGCTTGAACAAACAATCGGACTACATGCAACAAAAAAAGATAGGTACTCCTCGATGATATAGCTCTTTAAGGATATATATCATTTGATTTGTTCAACAAGCAATTGGACTATATAGGCAAAAAAAAAAGCACAACTGATTGGGAGGAAATGCATAGAAAATAAAAAACCAGAATTCATAAGCTAACACACACCAAACAGCCAGCACATGCATATAGTATATGCTTTTTTCCCTCGGCAGATATATACAACAGGTCCATGGAAAACAGTTAAAGTTCCTTGTAACTAGATTGAGAAGGAATTCAACCAAAGATCATGTATATCACCATGAGATAACAAGTAACTAGATCTAGAACATAGCTGATCCTCCCCTGCCCTGTTTCCTAACAAAAAATATATTATTTGATCAGTTGAACAAACAATTGGACAATAGGCAAAAAAGAAATATAGGTAACATTTCTCATTGATACAGCTTTTCGACAATGAATAATGGCATCAATAGTTTCAATTAACAAGCAAGTAGTTTGTAAGCAAGGATAATAAATAGGCACATAATTCAAACTGTGACAAAGGATCTGGATTTGGCTGTATATATTACAAAGCACAAGCAGAACAAAGCGATGGTTTTTAGCACAAGCAGAAGCAGGCAAATAATACAGACACAAGAATTGTTAGTTGCAACCACGGGCCCACGGCATGCAGATCACTACAGTGATTTTATAGCTTTTTGTATCATAATCTAGAACATGAACAGAATAGCTGCATTAGAAAAACGAACATGAACAGAATAGCAATAGCTGCTTAACCTGCAACTGGCTTAGGAATAGCACTGCCAGTGCCGCCTCCCTCGCCACCATGAGAAGTGGAGGTGCATAAAAAATAGACCAGTAAGAAATTGTAGTCGAACATAAAAGCACTTTCAATGCATTATGTATAACATATCCTGTGGAAGATTTACAATTCACATCACTGAACAGTAAGAGTTTCACTGTACTACTCATTCACCGAAGCACGTTAGAATGAACAAAGAACAGAAGAAGTTTTGGAAACATAAACAGCACCAAGGCAATATTGATTCTATTAGGCCTAACATGACTATTAATCACTACAAAATAGTATTAAACAACATCAATATTACATTATTCAGTGGACGAGCGTCAATTAAGTACTCGTCCAACCTACACGAACCGGACTGCATCTCGAATCCATATACTCAGTTTATGAGCTGTATTCCCAAACAAATCACATGGCTGAGATAATGCACCCATCCTATCAGTTGCATATCCTGAATCTGAATGGGTTTGTAACCTTGTTTGTGCGACATGCTCCATGGATCCTATCAGCTTTTAGGTCACAAACAAGCAATAGCACAGGAGTTTTGTTCATTGTACAAAAGAGCAATTAGACATCAACTCAGATCTGAAATATGTAATATGAGCACAGGACATATATATACCCGGACTAGCATCTAGCAGTTGGTAGATTTGCAAAAAAAATTGACATGTACATGCAAGATTTAAAGCCGTCGATGATTCAGGGCAATAGGCAGGGGAGCAGAGAGGCACAAGCACACAAGTAGCACTCAAATCGATTTTGGTCAAATTGTTTAAAGGGAAAGACTCAAATCGATATGAAATGAAATAAAGCAGAGAGAAAGAGAGGAAACGGGAGGATAGAAGACCAGTGCGAGGGAATAGGCCACAGACGAAATTACATGAGAGGGGGATGACGAAATTACATGAGAGGGGGATGGAAGTGTGAAGCTGCTGGGGTCGGGGTGGGCATTAGTGACGGATCTCGCCGCTGCGGCCGGAGGCGTCGGGGGAGGGAGGTCGGGCCAGGAAGCCAGCCCTTGACCAGCTGGCGGTCGCAGGCACGCCGTCGCCGACCCGAGCCCGCTCCTCCTGGCCAAGTTCTGCTCTTGCGGGCGCGGTACGCAAGGCTGGCCGGGGACAGAGTCGGGACTCGGGAGGCGCCGGAGGAGGGGGCGCGGTCGAGGGTGTAGGTGGAGGCAAAGGCCAGGGGCTGGTGGCGGCCGTTGCAGCGACGGAGGAAAGGGGGCAGGAGCCTAAGGTTTCGGCTGGGACAACAAATTATATACCAGGGCAACGCGTCAGCGACCATCGGATCATCGATGGACGGTACAGAGCAGTTGGGCCGTTAGCCATAACAGCCCATGCCAAGTTACTCGGCCTGTTTAACATCTTCTTTTTAATATGAGACTCGCCCCCTAGCGACTTCGAGGAACAGATCGTAGTGTTTGCATGATTGCATCTCAGACGCCCCCACCTTTCCTACAACAACAACAACAACAACATAGCCTTTAGTCCCAAGCGAGTTGGGGTAGGCTAGAGATGAAACCCAAGAAACAAAGCTCAAGGCTCAGGAACGTTGATAGCAAGTCTCCAAGCGCTCCTATCGAAAGCTACCTCCTTGGAAATATTCCACTCCTTAAGGTCTCTGTTTATCGCTTCGTCCCAAGTCAATCTAGGTCTACCTCTACCTCTCTTTATATTATTGGCCCGCCCTAGGACCCCAATACGCACCGGCGCCTCCGAGGGCCTTCGTTGGACATGTCCAAACCATCTCCTGAATGTCTTCATTCCGAACTCTATCCCTTCTTGTGTACCCGCAAGACCATCGCAACATCCGCATCTCTGTTACACTCAGTTGCTGGACATGTCGCCTTTTAGTAGGCCAACATTCCGCCCCGTACAACATCGCCGGTCGAACCGCCGTCCTATAGAACTTCCCCTTCAGCTTTTGTGGCACCCTCCGATCACAGAGGACGCCAGAGGCTTGACGCCACTTCATCCAGCCTGCTGCGATTCTATGCTTAACATCTTCATCAATGTCGCCATCCTGTTGCAACATCGATCCTACAACGCTGCATATTAATCACTTTGCATCCAAATTTAGGGAAATGGTATCGTCGAATTTTTGTTTATTGGTATGAATAAATGGAACGGAACAAGGATACAGCAATTAGAGTATGCGCCTAATTTGGTGCTAGATTACTGCAGTAACGTCGCATCACTTTTCCAGTTCACTGGCACCTTGCTACAACGAACGAAGAATGTGGTATTGACAGCTATAAATGTAGCTACTAATTTCAGACCGGGTGGATCACTGTCCCTTGCTCTGCCCTCGCAAAATATCTCCAAAACCACCCCTCATTATTCGACCAAATCTCGTGCTCTCCGGCTGAACCTGCGGGTTGGGCTCAGGGACCGTGGTAGTAGCAGGGTCGTATTGCTCACCTTCTTTCTTCCCAAGGATGCTGCTCTCGCTAAAGAAACTGCTGACAGAGGATGCGATCCCAAGATGCGCTCCCATTACCTTGCTGAGGTTTTCCAGTGTACCCCCAGACCGTTCACGGCCTATGATTTCTAATGCCTCCTTGTGTGCAGGGTCTAGAGCATCCGGATCCTTTAACAAGTTCTGTATTGATGGCAGAAGCAGATCACGTACACTTGTAGCAGGAAGATCTGCAACGACCAAGGCAAAATAAAATAAACATAAACATAAAATAAAATAAATATAAATGGATACATAAGCCTGCAGATACTGACTGTTTAATATACATCAGTCTTTTTCTTCCATCTTGCCTCCAAATTAATCTAACCGTGAATGGCAAGATTGCCTACGCGTATGATTTGAGTGCTAGTAGGGAAGATGGGAAGTCCTCAACTAGAGTGCCAGCTACTGCAAACTGATTTGAATGGTAATAAAAAAACAAAGTACTACATTTCTATGAAACATGTCACCACATTATCCAGTTGTACTTGTCATCAATTTTTTTAGGGCAAACTACATCACAGGTCCAACTTTTACGAGGGACACTTAGGTCCATGAACTTCGAAAGTGCAGTTCTGGATCCATTAACTTTTCAAGTTATTCACCATATAGGTGTAAACCCCTCCACGTGTACAACTAGTGATGGCGTGGCATGCTGACTAGGCATCACCCCTACCTCCTCTCTTCTTATGTCACACCTTGGATTTCAGGATGTAATCAGAAAAGAACAATTAATACAACATTTTCCAGGATGTCATTGGCAAAGAACAATTAATACAAAATTTTTCATGAATTCATAAATTTTTCAAACCTTTATCTAAGTATCTACACTTCATTGAAATTGTTAGGCATTTAAGTGGATGGTCGACGACCTAGGTGATCTTGGTGGGCCTATCACCGACTGCACACTCGTGCTGAACGTGCTTCACAGCCTCAACATGAAGTTCGCCCCTCGGTCGCCTCCTTCGTCGTGGTCGCCCGTTCCCCTCCTTCATTGAGGTTTGCGACGGCATGATCCTCGAGGAGCTTCACCTGGCGGACACTCCTGCCTTTTGCAACGCCCTCCTCACTAGGACCTCTACACATAGTTCCCAACGCCCTCCAACCGCACCGGTTCTTGGGCGGCAAGGGCAACCAGGGGGTAGTGGCACCGACACCTCCAAGTCCTCCACAGGCGATCGCGCCAACCGACGATCCAACAAGGGCTCTTCCAAGAGCTCTTCTAAGAGCTATGGCGGTTCCTAACCCCCCATAGGCGGCAGTGGGTCTGGTAATCGCTCCCCTTCTGCACCTAGCCAGCAGTCGTCGGGTTCGTCAGTCCTGTCATACTGCAACCCTTGGACCGTCACCATCAACATGTGGCCCGGTGTACGGCCGCCAACTCCTCTACCGCGTAGTCACCCGACTAGCAGGCCTTGCTCGTCCACCAGATGGCGCTCTAGGTGCAGCAGCAGGGGATCCCGGCACCCTCTCTGTACCCCTACTTCGTCCCTGCGCGACCTACCAGCACACACCCTAGCCGCCTCCCGGGTTCCAACAGCACATGACAGGCATGCCCTCATCTTGGGATCAGCAGTCGCTTGCGCCGACGTTCAACACAATTGACACTGCAACAGCCACCTCAGGCCGACTTGTACTTCGACTCAGATGACACTTCCCACATGACCTCTCGTCCTGCTACTCTTTCACGTCTTTTACATTTGCGGTACCCTATTCCTTCATCAATTGATGTAGGTGATGGTTCTTTACTTCTTGTCACCGCTACTGACGCAACTGCCCTTCCGGGTCCCTTGAATGTTAATGATGTTCTTGTTTCTCCAAAACTTATTAAGAATCTTACTTCCGTTCACCAGTTCACTTCCGATAACAATTGCTCTGTTGAAATTGACCACGCTGGTTGTTCTGTGAAGGTTCCGGGAACCAAGAGGGTGATCGTCAGGTGCAATAGCTCCGGTCCGTTATACCTATTCCACCTTCCTTATGGCATCGTCGTCTTGGTCACCCTAGTCATGAGGTCTTAGCTAAAGTAGCGTAGGTCATTCTATTATGTAATAAAGCACCTAGCACTTTGTGTCATGCTTGCCAGCTTGGTCGCCATGCATGTTTGCCGTTTCAGTCGTCACATTCTTGTGCTTCTAGTAATTTCGATCTTATACACTGTGATTTATTGACATCGCATATCCCTAGTGTTTCCGGTTTTAAATACTACTTGCTCGTTCTTGATGACTCCTCTCACTACTTGTGGGCTTTTCCCCCCTTCGGGCTAAGTCAGATGCTTTTTCGACATTGGCAAACTTTTTCTCTTATGTGCGTACACAATTTGGTTCCACGGTCAAGGCTGTCCAGCGTAACAACAGGCGTGAGGACGTTTTTTTGACTCATGATGTGCACCTGCACATGTCCTAACCTTACACCTCGCCACAAAACGATAAAGCCGAGCGTATGGTTCGTACAATCAATAATGTTGCTCGCTCTCTGTTGTTCCAGGCCAGCTTACCAGTTTCTTATTGGATCGAAGCTCTCGCTATTGCACCTCATGCGCTGAATATTCTACCAACCAAAACACGGGTCTGCTAGGCCTGACCATTCGTTGTTTGGCATCATCCCCTCATATGACCATCTTCGTGTTTTTTGTTGCCTATGCTATCCTAATCTTTCAGCAACTACCACTCACAAGCTCGCTCGACCGACTACTTGTGTCTTTCTTTGTTATTCTCCAAACCACAAAGGGCACCGCTGCCTAGATCTCCAGCCAAATCGGGTCATCATCTCAGCCACCCCAGCACTCCAGCCAGGCGCCCCCACAGCGCCGGCCTTGCCGTGAGCCCCACTAATCGCCAAGCTTGCGGCTACCCCGACGATCGCACCTGTTCTGTCTGCACCTGCGGCCACTTCACCTGGTGTTGCTTCTTCGACGTCGCCTGCTCCCACTGCTGCCCCTCCGGCGGCAGCAGCAGCGAGGGAACCTGCGTCTTCGCCGAGCTCTCGCATGTGTCGCCTGCGAGATTACGTTCATGTTACTCTCGGCGGGCACTTCATGTGTCGATCCGAGCACTAGCTCAAGCTCTTGCTCCGGTTCCTCGAGGAGTCGTGCTTGTGCCACTGGTGTCTAATTAACAGCGCATGACAACTCAAGCAAAATGCAGGCTTCTAGGTTTCGTCACTCTACACCGCCTCTGCACTATCACCATTGTCGCAGTCCTACCGTGGTGGCCTCGCTAATCCCTATTGACGAGATGCTATGCAGGAGCAATTTGATGCTCTTCTTGTGAATCAAACATGGGACTTGGTCCCACGTCCACCACAGGCCAACATTGTGACATGAAAATGTGTATTTAAGCATAAGTACAAGGTTGATGGATCTCTGGATCGCTACATGGCTCGTTGGATTCTTCGGGGGTTTACTTAGTGCCCTGGTATTGATTTTGATGAAACCTCCAGTCATGTCGTCAAGCCATCTACAGTTCGTGTTGTTCTGTCCCTGGCTCTCTAACGCAGTTGGCCCATACATCAGCTCGACGTGAAAAATGCTTTCCCTTATGGCAACCTGTCTGAGACAGTCTAATGTTCCCAGCCGACAGGTTTTGAGGACTCCTCACATCTTGATTATGTGTGTCGATTTAATCGATCATTATACGGTCTTAAGCAGGCACCTCGGGATTGGTACAGTCGCTTTGCTGCATACCTTCAGTAGCTTGGATTTGTTGAAGCTAAGTTGGACACTTCTTTGTTCGTCTATTGACATGACGCACACTATCTATCTTCTCTTGTATGTGGATGATATTGTCCTAACTACCTCGTCGACACCCCTGCTGCGTCGTGTCATTAGATCTCTTCAGCAGGATTTCTCTAAGAAGGATTTGGGTGAGCATCACTTCCTTGGCATGCATGTCCAACGCAATGGTGCTGATCTTCTATCTCGGCAACAATACAAGATGGAGGTTCTTGATCGCGCTAGTATGTCTGATTGCAAGCCATGTACCACTGTGGTTGACACTAATCCGTACTTACCAGCTGATGGTCCACCTGTTGCTGATCTTTCGGATTTTTGGAGTCTTGCTAGTGCCTTGTAGTACCTGACCTTCACTCATCCTAATATTGCATATGCAGTTCAGCAGGTTTGGCTTCACATGCATGACACTCGTGAGCCACATCTTACTGCCCTCAAGCGAATCCTACGTTATGTGCGAGGCACACTTCACCTAGGACTACACTTGCGCCCGTGCTCTATGTCCGATCTGGTTGTAACAAGCCCTTAGAACCATTTCTATTACATAACTTTAACGTTTTGACTCCAATTTAAGCGATCATTGCACTCACGCACAGAGAGCTCAACCCGTTTTCTATGCTTGTTCGGTACTGTTTGGTGTACTGTTTATTTCTTTGTGCATTTGTTTCCTTGTATGTGCTCGCTCATATGACATTTAGATGGTGCTCAAGTTGAGTTTGAAGATCAAGCTTTTGAATCGTTCGAGCAGCAGGAAGACTTTGAAGAAGAAATGAATGAACATTTTATACATGCATGTGCTAATAAACTTGATGGGACCTATTCATGGACTATGCATAGTTTTGTTGATCATTGCTTGTCCAGCCATGGGTTATATGTGTAAATTTTGGTAGGTTATGCTTAGTTGTTTTAATGGGATGTGGTGGTTTATCAACAACAATATTAAACTTGCTTTATTCCATGTTCCATGGGATGCTGACGCCGGGGCTGATTCGGAGAATTGGAGATGGTAAAGCAACAAATATATGGGAACATAGATGGATACCACAGTATTTTGGAGGGAAACCTATAAACCCCCGAGATGGACAGGAGCTGTCTCATGTGGATCAATTGCTCACTGCTAGTGGTCAGTGGAATGAGGAGAAAGTAAGAGAAAATTTCATCAGTATCGATGCAGACTCAATTTTGAGAATTCCAGTACGAGGACGGGCGGATGATATCTGGGCTTGGGAACCAGAGAAGCGTGGAATTTGTTCTGTGAAGTCTACATATAAGCTGCTGGATACCTTGAGTAGACAGCAAGAGAATCTGAAACACCCGGGCAGTCAAGTGATGATACATGGAAACGAATTTGGAAAATTGATGTCCCACCGAAAGTCAGGGTGTTTTGGTGGAGAGTTGTACACGAATTTCTGCTAGCAAAACATGTCGTGTACAAGCGCCATGTGGAACAAGAGGCACACTGTCTAACGTGTGGAGCTCCGGCCGAAACAATTAAGCATGTTCTCATGGACTGCACTGTTGCTAGGATTTTCTGGGAACAAGCTAAAGATTTGACAGGTGTTAAGATACCCAATTTGCATCCTGTAACCTGGGCGAGGGATCTGCATACAATGGGAACAGCACGGGATCGGGCTGTCATCCTTTGCAGTATGTGGTCGTTATGGTCGCTGCGAAATAAACGAAGGCATGGTGAAGCGGAATGGCCGATTCAGAAGGCGGTGTTCTGGGCTAGAGACACGGCATTTGATATATGGGAGATTTTACACCCGCAACAACAAAAGGCGGCGCTGTCATGTGGGGCCGCACATATGAGCGCCGCCGCCATCGTCAGGCAGCAGTTCAGCCGCCGGGAAATATAAGGGATAAGATTTGGTTGTTTAGATATTTTCCTATTTAATAGGAAGTGATTTTCCTTCCTTTGTTAGCAAGGCAGTCGGCCTATATATTGTAATCGGATATTCCAAAAGAGTAAGCAAGAATTATCAATCTCCTAATCTACCTATTCTTCCTAATCTCATCCCCTTCAGCATTGGGCGTTCAGGGAAAGCTCCCTGCGCTCCTACTTCCTCCGGCTACAAGCTACGCAGCTGGGGACCTGCTGTCCTGGGTCATGAGGCCCTTGACAACCAGGTATCAGCTACCAGGCGTTCTTCGGCATCCGCTTCCGTCCCGCCACCGCCACCTGCGCCATCACCACCGACAGCTTCCACGGCTGAACCGACCAACGCCGAGTTGCTCGACCTCATCAAATCCATGGCGGAATCCATCACCAAGCTTCAAACGTCCACCGCTGCACTGCAGTCGTCGGTGGAGGAGATCAAACGGGAACATCGATCGGATGGATCGACGATGGGTTCCCGCGGGCCGCACTTGGGCGAGCACCACAGCGATCGACCGCCTCGATTCCAGAAGATGGATTTCCCCAAGTTTGATGGTAAATCCGATCCACTCGCGTTCATAAATCGATGTGAATCGTATTTTCATCAACAACGCATTGTCGAGGAAGAGAAAGTTTGGATGGCCTCCTACAATTTGGAAGCCGGCGCCAAGTTGTGGTTCATGCAAATCCAGAGGGATGAGGGCACACCGGAGTGGCGCCGCTTCAACCTGCGCTTCGGGCCGCCACTGTGCTCCAATCCGTTGGGCGAGCTGATGGCCTACACGCGCGTCGACAGCGTCGTCCCCTACCAGGATCGCTTCGAGTCCCTACCCTCTCAGAGGCCCAGAAGGTGCAGATCTTCACCGTCGAATTGTTGCCACCCCTCAGCCTCGACGTGGAGATCCACAACCCGCAGATGCTCATCGTCGCCATGAGCCTCGCGCGCAAGATCGAGCTTCGCAACCAATTCGCGCATGGGGCGCCTGCTTCCTCGACGCCGCCTTCCCCTCTGCGCAGCCAGAACCAGGTCGACATCCTGCCCGCACCGCCTCGGCTAGCCCTTCCTGCGCCCCACCGGCCGCAATCACGGGGCCGCCAACGACCACGGTGGATGGCCACCCGGTCAAGCGCCTATCGCAGACGAAGATGGAGGAGCGTCGTCGGCTCGACCTCTGTTTCAACTGCAACGACAAGTTCAAGCGTGGCCACAACCGCGTGGAAGCGTATCTTCCTCGTCGACCTGGCAGATGACGACACCGAGGCCACCGAACAGGAGCCTGGCGCTGAGGAGCCGACCATCTCCCTCCTCGCCATCGCGGGCGTCCGCACCAGTGAAACCATGCAGGTGCACATACGGCTCCGCGATATCGTTCTGGTGGCGTTGATCAACTCCGGGTCGACCCACAACTTCCTGGTGAACGAGGTAGCGAGCCGCACTGGTCTCCTCCTCAACCACCGCGCCAAGATCCAAGTCCGGGTGGCCAACGGCGATAGAGTGCCGTGTCCCGGCGCCTACCGCGCGGCACGCTTCTCTATCGGCGAGGAGCCCTTCGTCGACGACTTCTTCTCGTTGCCACTGGCACGCTACGACGTCGTCCTGGGAACGCGTTGGCTAGCGACCCTGGGGCAAATTGGCTGGAACTTCAAGCTGATGACCGTGACCTTCTAGCGCTTCGACCACATCGTCCACTGGCAAGGGGTGACCTCTAATGGCACACTGGCGCCACGGGTTTGCACCACCACTGATCTGCTGATGGTCCTTCGCAAGGATTTCGCCGACGTCTTCGCCAAGCCACCGGGCATGCCACCGGCGCGATCCCGAGATCACCACATCACATTGGTGCCCGGATCTGCCCCGGTAGCTGTCCGTCCGTATCGCTACACCGTCGCGCACAAAGACGAGCTCGAGCGCCGCCAGTGTGCCACGATGCTTGCCCAGGGCATCATCCGGCGCAGTACCTCGACGTTCTCATCGCCAGTCCTCCTTGTCAAGAAACCCGACGGGTCCTGGCGATTCTGCGTGGACTACCGTGCCCTCAATGCCATCACCGTCAAGGACGCCTTTCCCATTCCGGTGGTGGACGAACTCCTCGACGAGCTCTTCGGTGCCCGGTTCTTCACCAAGTTGGATCTCCGCTCGAGCTACCACCAGGTGCGCATGCTCGCCGCCGACATCGCCAAAACGACGTTCCGCACCCATGATGGCCTCTATGAGTTCCTCGTCATGCCGTTCGGGCTCTGCAACGCGCCGGCAATGTTCCAGGCCCTCATGAATGACATCCTCCGGCCGTTCCTCCGCCGCTTTGTCCTCGTCTTCTTCGACGACATCCTCATCTACAGCGACTCGTGGGTGGCCCATCTTTAACACGTGCGCACCGTCCTCGATGTCCTGTGCCAGCACCGCCTCTTTGTCAAGCGCTCCAAGTGTGTGTTCGGCTGCACCTCGGTCGCCTACCTGAGCCACACGATCTCCGACGCTGGGGTGGCCATGGAGCCGGCCAAGGTGCAGGCTGTAGCCGACTGGCCGCAACCGCATTCCGCCCGTGCGGTGCGAGGCTTCCTCGGGCTGGCGGGGTATTACCACAAGTTCGTCAAGGACTACGGTAGCATCGCCGTGCCACTAACGGTCCTACTTCGCAAGGAGGGGTTCTCCTGGAACGACGATGCGGCAGCGGCATTCGCCGCCCTCAAGACGGCAATCACAACGGCGCCCGTACTCGCCCTGCCGGACTTTTCGTAGCCCTTCGACGTGGAGTGCGATGCGTCGACCTACGGCTTTGGCGCCGTCCTGCTGCAGGGCCAGCACCCCGTGTCGTTCTTCAGCCGCACGGTGGCGCCTCGCCATCGCTCGCTGGCAGCCAACGAGAGGGAGTTGATCGGCCTCGTCCTCGCCATTCCACACTGGGGACCGTACCTATGGGGGCGCAAATTCTTGGTAAGGACTGACTACTACAGTCTTAAATTTTTGTTGGATCAGCGCCTGGCCACGATTCCGCAACACCACTAGGTTGGCAAGCTCCTAGGCTTTGACTTCTCCGTTGAGCACAAGTCGGCCTGCACCAACACCGTGGCGGACGCTCTATCCCGTCGCGACACCGACGCCATCGCCCTCCTGGCCATCTCGGGGCCACGCTTCGACTTCATCGACCGGCTTCGCCAAGCCCACGCCACGGATCCCGCGCTGGTGGCCCTCAAAGCTGAGATCGACGCCGACCAGCGCGCGGCCCTGTGGTCCCTCATTGACGGCCTCGTCGCCTTCAAGGCCGCCTCCACATTCCGCCGGCCTCGTCCCTGCTCCAGGAGGTCATGACCCCTGTGCACGATGATGGCCACGAAGGGGTGCAGCGGACTCTCCATCGCTTGCGGCGCGACTTTCACTCACCCAACCTACGCACGGTGGTCCAGCACTACATCTGTTCGTGTTCGTCTGTCAGCGCTACAAGTCAGAACACCTCCATCCGGCCGGCCTCCTGGCGCCTTTGCCAGTCCCCAAGACTGTTTGGGCCAATGTCGGCCTCGATTTCATTGAGGCTCTACCACGGGTGGGCGGCAAATCGGTCATCTTGACAGTGGTCGACCGCTTCAGTAAGTACTGTCACTTCATTCGCATGCTCATCCATATTCGGCGGAGTCCGTGGCCCAGGTTTTCTTCGCGGAAGTGGTTCGTCTACATGGGGTGCCCCAGTCCATGGTCTCCGACCATGACCCGGTGTTCACATCGGTATTTTGGAGGGAGCTCATGCGCCTGACTGGCACGAAGATGAACATGACGTCGGCGTTTCATCCTCAATCCGATGGACAGACGGAGGCTGCCAACAAGGTCATCGCCATGTACCTCGGTGCCTCACCGGCATCCGGCCCTGTTGGCTTCCGTGGGCTGAGTACATCTACAACACGGCGTACCAGTCGGCCCTCAAAGAGATGCCGTTCAAGATTGTCTATGGTCGTGACCCTCCGACCATCCGCTCCTATGAAGAGGGAGAGACCAGGGTGGCGGCTTTGGCCAAGGGCATGGCCGAACATGATGAACTTTTGGCAGATGTCCGGTATGGCCTAGAGCAAGCGCAAGCCGTCTACAAGCATCATTACGACAAGCATCATCGTGACGTCAGCTTTGCTGTGGGTGACGGGTGTGGGAAGCTCCGGCCTCTCTTCCGGCGCTGACCCGTGGGAAGCTCTGGCCTCGCTATTATGGGCCTTACCACGTCCTCGCCGTCATCAACGACGTCGCGTATCGCCTTGAGCTGCCAGCAGGTGCTCGCCTGCATGACGTCTTCCACGTGGGGTTGCTCAAGAAATATGTGGGGCTGCCGCCTGATGTGCCGCCCGCTCTGCCCCCTACCAAAAATGGAGCCGCCATCCTGGAGCCTGAAAAAGCTGTCCGTGCTCGCCTAGCCAGGGGTGTTCGCCAGGTGCTTGTTCAGTGGAAGGGGGAGTCTCCGGCGGTAGACCAAGAGAGTTGCCCATATCCTTGAGGGATCCGCCCTTTTATTGTTATAGTAAGCCGGGCAAACGTCGGCTACTTGGGAGGACATCGACACCTTCATTCAACGCTATCCAGCTTTCCAGCTTGAGGACAAGCTGCTCCTCGAGGGGGGGAGAGATGTCATGTGGGGCCGCACATATGAGCGCCGCCGTCGTCGTCAGGCAGCAATTCAGCCACTGGGAGATAATTAAGGGATAAGATTTGGTTGTTTAGATATTTTCCTTTTTAATAGGAAGTGGTTTTCCTTCCTTTGATAGCAAGGCATCGGCCTATATATTGTAATCGGATATTCGAAAAGAGTAAGCAAGAATTATCAATCTCCTAATCTACCTCTTCTTCCTAATCTCATCCCCTTCACCATTAGGCGTTCAGGGAAAGCTCCCTGCGCTCCTACTTCCTCTGGCTACGAGCTACGCAGCCGGGGACCCTGCTGTCCTGGGTCATGAGGCCCTTGACAGGTGCCTAGCAGAGTACAGCGATGGCAGAAAACAATTGCTGGCTGGGTGAAGGGCAATGTGGATGCGGCCTTCAATGCAAAAACCGAACATGGGGGAACTGAAGCAGTGCTACGTGATGATGCCGGGCTTTTTGTGGGAGCTCTAGCTACTCCATACACACAAGGTATGGACGCAATGACGATGGAGTCCTGGGCTTGTAGAGATTGTATGAGTTTTGCTCATCGGTGCGGCACTACGAAATTATGCCTCGAAACAGACTGCCTAAAGCTGGTGGATCTGTGAGGAGATAGAGAAAAACAGAGATCGGTGATTGCTCCTATTCTCATGGAGATGCATGAGCTTAGTTTGCTTTTTGCTAGTTTCACACTCGTGCATGTAAGCAGAGCTTGTAATCGCCTAGCCCATGAGTTCGCCAGACAGGCTAGTGGTACTGCTGCAGCGGTGGAGTGGCGTCAAGCTCCTTCCAGCATCTTTAGCGTGTTGGAGTCCGATTGTAACCATGTTGCTTGATATGAATGAAAGCTCCAAGTCTCAAAAAAAAAAAACCATATGATGTAGTTGGAACATGGACCAACCACCCAGGATTTTCCCTACAACTTCAAGGACTATATGGCTTTGGTCTTGGCTAATTAAGGATAAACTCTAGTGAATGATGCTGTTGCTGCTATTACTCATATTTTGCCAACATTTATTACCTTAGTGACACTCACTTTACAAACCGACGGACCTCTGATGCAATGTCTCATTTTTTTTTATCATGATAAAGCAAAAAGATAGTCCAAACCAATAGAATATGTGAATCTATTTTTCGGGATCATGGCTTAAATTCCCTGGACCGGGCTTTAGACCTCTGCTTTGGCGTGGTGACAGACAAGAGGATTTTTTTTAACTTCAGCCTGAAATTCGCTCTCACGGGGAGTCGAACCCAGGACCTGAGGAGTGCTACTAAGGCCATCTAACCAATCCAGCTCCGTTCACATAAGAGTTCTTTCTGAGTTATGTGTAATATCTAGGATGAAAATTGGAACCGAGCAGGTTCAGGTTTCTAGCCCTCAAACAATATCTAAACCCTGGAATCAACAATGTCAATGATAACGATTCTGGTAGACTTGGAATGCAGCTGCGGTGCATATATATTAAGGGGAAGGAATGCTATATTTAGGCAAGACAAACCTGTAGCATCCAGGGCCCTCAGAGCTTCACAGTATACATTTGCTCTTTCACGACGCCGTTCAATATCATCGCCGGAAGGTGTTAAGCTTGTCAGCTTAAATATCTTCGTTAAAAGATGTATGTCATGTCAAAGAGAACACAAAGCAATGGACAAAAGGATGTATGAACACAGAAGCGAGCTAAAGATAGTGCAAAAAAACTTGAGTCAAGATGTAAACATGGAATTCAAAGAGCAGGATATATTCACGTAGCCTATCTGTTGAATTAGGCACAGCCACTGCAAGTGCGCGAATAACAGAAATAGTAGCTTCATGCGATCCATCTTCAAGAAAAGCGTCCATTTGAATGTGTATCTTGTCAACAACCTGACAAAGAAGAGTTAAGGGCCAATGGAAATATACGAAGTATGTAAAGTGTACAGGAACAAAAATAAGAATATTTCTTTACCATGTCATTTTTTAAGTGCTGAGCAACAGCTCCAAATGCATCTATACTAGCATATTTTACTGTCAAGTTTTGATCAGAGCCAAGAGTAATAAGTGCTGGCAAAATATGAGTTGATGCAACTTTCACATCAATATAGGGTACCTGTAAGTTAAAGCAAATAAGAATATCATAAACATCATTGATAATAATTGAATCATTGATGTACAGTAAACTTACAAGAGCTTTCAGTAGAGCTGCCGCATTTATTTTCAGGCTGGTATCTGAGTTCACAACCATCTCCCACAATATATTGAAGATAACTCCATGGTGCTCTACAAATAAGCTACAATCTTAAGAGGTCAGATCCGTGAAAACAAAGCATGTGCAGTAACATGTGAACATGTTTTCGTTTAGTCTAATTACTCACCAAAGAAATCGAACTGCATTAATGATCTCTGCAGTATGATGCATAGAAAATGAACCATCCTTGGTATTTTGGATAAGTACTTTTCTAAGATATTCTTCTAACTGTTGACAACTGGAAGGAGAACCCAAAATACCAGACAACAACAATGGGAAGACACACACAATCGCAAGTTTTTCAGCAATTGAAGTTTTTGGACGCAAGCCTGTAATACAATCAATGCAAAGTTATGACAACATAGCTATATTAAACTGCCTCATATTTTACATAAATGTGTGCTTACCACGAACTTTTGGCTGGACTGACAGAGGAAAATAAGTAAAATCAGCACTATCAATATCGCCAGCTGCTACAAGAAATACTGGTAGCATGAAGTGCTCCAAGTAATCTTTGCCGTAGCACCATGATACTTCCAAGAGGTACTACAATTACCAACAAATGATTTATCAGAACTAAACCTGATTATGGTCTGATGTGTATGAAAGGTGTGGTTGCTAGATTTTACCTTAGTGATAACGGTTCTTAAACTATCCTCTTTCCCGGGCAACAAGCAGGCAAGCTTGATCAAATTGGGCAGGCAATCAGTGTGCATCCACTCAAATGCTGACCACTCGGAGTCACCTCTGTCAAGTTCCTCAGGACGTGGTAACTCAGTGAAAGATATTTTTCATTGTCCACAGTCAATCCAATGATTCTTATTTAGAGTAGTTAAAAGATAAGATCAAAAGCAAGAACTTACGTTGAATAAAGTTTTAGGCAGGATGCTGAGAAGATATTTTCTGGTGTAGAGCTTGTTGGATCAACTGAGGCAAAGGGGCAAGTCTCTATAGCTTTCTGATGAATAAATGGTAGCAACTCAGTCAACATTCGAAGGAGGACGTCAATGTTCCAGCGCTCTTGTTCTCCTAAAACACGAAGATGGGAGTCTATTGTACCTTCAACACCTGAAATAGGTGGACACCGCTGAAAAACGCCACAGGTTATAAAGACACAAAGAACTAATAGAAAATAAAATGTTCCTAATATTCACGAGCAAGCATACCTGAGCAGATGCCAGGATATGAGCCAAGAGCACTCTTGATATCTGATCCAGTTTACCTCCCCATCTTACAACAGCAGGAACAAGTTCCTTGAGTGCAACTTCCACAACCACCCCAGAGGGGTCACAGACCAATTGGAACATTAGTTCCTCAACCTACCAAAAAAAAAGGAAACGGAACCAGAGGACTTATGAACAATAATATTCCCTTTAGTTATGCGCAACTCTCCAAGCTCTCAATTCCTATCCAGATTAAATTTAACTAATTCCATGAAAACAAATGTGTAGTTATTACTGACTCTAAGCATAACTGCATATGTGAGGCTGACCTTGCAATACTTGTCCAGGTTTGGAAACAGAGGAAGAAGCAATGACAGGTTATGTGTTGCAGCTTCCCTTACAACCGTTGCAGGATCTTCAATGAGTTGTTGCACAATAGATAAAATGAGGGAATCTCGTATCTCTGGGCGAACATAAACAGCAAGTTCTCCACACGATTGCGCAACAAGCAATCTGCGCTCCTCATATTGATGATTTATCTAAACACCAATCAATTAAAAAGTGTAAGATCATTTGCGAAAAAAAGCAAGAAAACCTATCACAAAATATAAAATACCTGTTCCCAACATTGTGGAAGTAGCTCAGTTTCTGTCCTCATCTCACCAACACTCTTAGCTAACTCTACACAAGCCTGCAGCCACATGATATGGAGAACAGGTATATAAATAAAAAATAAAAAGAAACGATATAATCCTACAATTTACACTCATATAAGCATACATCCATTATGATGCGTCTTTGTTGTCCATCAGGCCGTTTTATCAGGTTGAATAATGTATGAGTCAAGGAATCCCGTACGTTGCTATCTGTATGCTTTTCTATAGCACATATGATCAGTGGAAGAAGTTCCTGCAACCATGTACAGTTATCTAACATTAGTTGTACATACATGAAGATGCATGCAAACTAAAAAGATTACAAATAAACCTCACGGTGGTTTATGAGCACATAAGGAACAATCTTTGGAAGTGCATCTGAAACTATCTTTATAGTCTCCAAAGCCTACATGAATGAATAGGAGATAGTAATGAGTAGCAATAGAAGTAAACGATCATGCTTCATAGACAAAAAAAAAAAAAAAAAAAAAAAACTAACCATCTTATCTGAAGATTTTTGTTTGTTTGAGATCTCTAGTTTCTCTGTAGATACATACACAGATATGCCATCCGAACTTCCTTGGCTTTTATCGATCATGGAATCTCCATGCAGATTACTATTGGAAGTTACATTTTCTGTTGAGCTATTTGACACAGATTTTTCTTCTTCTGAAGTACCATAGCTACCATTCTCATCAGTTGTGCAAGAAACCGGAGCTTCTGAAACTGAGGGACCTTCAGCATTATTCCCTATCACTTGGCAATCTTTCTGTGTATCCTCAGTTTGACTCACTGCCGACGTTAGAATATTTGTCATGGATTCGGATACTTTTGAGTCTCCATCTTTATTATTCAAAGATCCTGCTTCTTTCATAGAGTTAGCGATGGAATATGACTCCAGACTATCACTATTTCCAACAAACAATTGTTTGTTTGATTGGGCCCCTTCAATGTACATCTTAAGGGCTGTAATTTCAGCTCTGCAGTCATTCAGCTCTTTCCTCTGGACATCCAGTGACTGCCTCATGTCTTGAACCTTTTATAAATGAAGGTTAGGAAAGTTTAGAAAACTAAAACCATCGATCATCTAGATCATAATTTCGAAATTACCATTTTTTCCTTCTCTTGTATGTCCTTGTATGCGGCTTCCAAAGACTTCCTCAAAGCAGTAACCTGACTATTAGCTGCTTCCCTGCTCTTCGTCAAGGTGTCCTTTTCAGCATTGAGTTGATCATTGTCCCTAAGTAATGTCTCATTTTCCCGAAGTATGGATATTTTTTCCTGCAATATGTTTCCAAGTGACAGCACAAGATAAAGTAAAACTTGAACTTTGGAAGTAGTAAGGGAAAATTGGAACAGAACAATGCTATGAACTTCGGTCTGGACCAACGTAATCAAATGGTAAAGTTTTCTGATGGTCAACTCTTAACTGTTTTATTCAAATATATATAATAAGGCATCAAGGTTTCCTATTGATAGGAGGTTTCATGAGTCAGGAAAGAGAAATTTCCAATGCATAATTTATATTTTTTCCATGGATGTATATGACACTAGTGCATCAATCAGCAATTTGACACAAGTTTGAAACTGATGTCAATAATTACCTCAGCAGCTTCTGCAGTAGATGAAAGGTACTGATAGTAATAACGACGAAGGGCATCAGGAACACAAGCTGGACTGTTTGGCCAAACATCAAGGTCTTGATCAGGGACCTGCAATTAATATGATTGAGAATGTAAGTCATGGATAAGGAAATACGCCCTCTGTTCTAAAATATTTTATTTTCTATTATTAGGGTGATCAAATTTCATTAACTTCAACCGTCAGTATACGTAGAACTATTTGATTGTTCACATCAAAATAAGGTTGTTACTCACTAAATTTGTTACAAAGATACAACTATAACAGTGTGAAAGAACAATGTCCAAGAAAGATTTGAGAAAAAAAAAACACAAGCTCTAAGTATTAACATAAGGTAACACAGTTGAAGGAAAAAAGGTAATACATAGATAGTACAGACCTCCTCAATGAATGTCATGGCTGCAAGTCGATACCCTGCCAAAAGAAGGTATTCTTTTACAGCACAGTTAAGATCTCTTCTTTCATTATCCTTTAGAGTGCCTAATGCAGAAATTTTTAAATCCCTTCTATCTTGCTTGCTAATGGATCCTTCGTGTGTAGAAGCACCCAAAAGGAGCCCTGTATGCCGAATTTGCGAATAATGTCAAGCAAACTGTGGCTCTGAACAAACTCAACACTTATCTGCTTATGAACATCAGTAACACAAATGAATATTAGCACATCTTGTAAAGTGGAACGTCGACTTTTGTTATATCAAAACATTTTATATTGGGGTCTTCTAATCAGATATCAAATATCACTGAGTATTGTAGTGGGCACAGTGACCAAATTGTTGTGCTTGCGAAGTTTATATTTGTTTATTGACAACAATCAAACAGACGCCTGAAATCTCTCTTCCATTCTATTTTTTCCCTCTAAACCTTATAAATTCCATATTTCCATGGAACATGTGAAGTCTATTCTTGTGCCGACGTGACATACTGTACTCGAAGCAACATAAAGGCACAAAAACAGGTAAGAGACCTTAATCCAAAAAACTCAGACCAAAACTGGTCGGTTTCATTCAGCACTACAACACCAAAAGGTGCCGCATAATGTAGTGTCATATCACATTATCTATAATTTCAAATATACAAACCATTTGAATCTTCAGGAGATGACTCTTTTTTCTTTTGCAACTCAAGCTTTAGCTGTGAAAGGTCTTCTTTGGCTAGTCGCAGATCATACTCTGCGAGTGCTAATTTTTCTTGTGCTGCTATTTTCTCTTCTAACAAACTCTGCGGATCACCACCTGTCAACAAAAACATATATTGAATAATCTCAATGCCTCTGCAATAAACAAGGTTCTTTGCAAGTAACCAAGACAAAAATTTAGGGCCCTGGAATACTAAACGCCTTCAAAAAATTATGCCAAGGAAATAGGATAGTTGAATTTTACAAAGAGACAGGTCAAGCAACTAGTTGTACTTATCTGATTTCTCAAACAAGTTATATAATTGAAAGACTACAAAAGGATGAGGCCCTATATAATATGTAAATCGTCAAAACACCATTGGATTTTATCCAATTGACAAAATTCCACTAAAAACACATGCCAATGTACTTTTGCAGACCACTGGATTTTATCCAATTGATAAAATGCCACTAAAAAAATATGCCCATGTACTTATGCAGGGTTATCTCATCAGAGCTCATGCAATAAGGCATAGTATGTATTCCTGCTTCACCCTATCGCTCTTGGTAACTGAATGAATATGAATCAGTTTTAAAAGAAAAGGGAACATTAAAGAAGCCATCATAAAAGTTAAAATGTTGACATATATTCGCTCCGTTCCAAATTGTAAGTCATTCCAACTTTCTTGGAGTCAAATTATTTTATGTTTGACCAAAATTATAGAGGTCACAAAATATTTATGGCACCGAATGTACAAGTATGAAAATATTTTAACGAAGAAATAAAGGGTGCTTATTTATTATCATGATTGTTAGTACTTTGCTATATAAATTTAGTCAAACTTGAGATGTTTTGACTGTCCAAGAAAATTGGAATGACATATAATTTGGAACGGGAGAGTATTCACTCAAAGGATCATTTTTTGCATGTCTCCATATGATAGAAGTAATTATTACACAACAGCAGATAAGGCCAGTCTCAATGCACAATTTCATCATAGTTATCAAGACTGACACTTCACATTTACATACAATGGAATAAAATCTCTCTCTCAGTGCATAGTTTTTTTTCCTCGAACACGTAGGAGTGTATTTAAGAGAGAAGAAGAGTCCAAAATAGATTCATGAGTACACAAACGAACACCCAAATCATAAACACACGAAACTCGCCCACAAACCTTACACAACACAGGCAGAACCCATCTCCAGAATTGGAGACAGGACATGACCAGACCTACCCAGGGGCTTATCCTATCCCACTGGCATGACAAAGTGAAAGCCCTTTAGCCGCTGCCATGGAGCATAGCTGGGCTTCCTCCCTTATCATGACCAGGACTGCCTCGACACATGGAGAAGAGCCATTGAAGACGCAATCATTCCGGTGTCACCAAATAGTCCAACAACCTAGGATGATGAGGGAGTTGAGGCCTTTTCTCATCTCTCCCCCAATAGATTGTTCTGCCTTTGCCCCCCAAGTATCAAATGATGTCTCATCAGGCTGTGGGCAAGGGAGGCCAGCCCCACTTGATGCAAGAGCTGGAACCAGATTTGTCTAGTGAAGACATACCCAATCAGCAGGTGTTGCATGTCCTCCTCCTCTTGATCACATAGGGAGCACCTGGCTGGATGGTGAAGTCCTTGCCTAGCTCAGTGCATAGTTTCATGGAACAATTTAATATATAAGTTGTAGCATTTAATTCTCGCAAGATGTATGACCAAATGTGTCATTGATGAAACTATAACATTCTCAGTGCAAGTTTTATCGCGCTTCATGGGGTTGGTAACTATGCCAGATGGGTTTCATGGTGATGAAACTATAATTTTCTTTCTCCTCGTAATGAACCTACCATATCAACAAAAACGCTGATGTGTCACATGATTTAATGCAATAAAACTGCCATTGAGACTTCCTTAAGAGCCGTGGGTATGCCAACCAAATGTTGAACGCCACAATACGTACACCAATTGAACGGAACTGTACAATCACCAATGCAACACTGCTCAAAGGAAAAGGAACAGGGTTTGATTTCCATTCGGATTGCGGAGAAGCAAAGCTCGGTGGGCCCGCACGTCAAAGAGAAACAAGGGCGCAATTACAAAGTAGGTAGCCATGGCGAGCACGATCCCGCGAGATCAGCTCCATGTGCGGTGCGAAATGGGGAAATAGGGTGCGTGGAACTTACCAGGCGGCGTGGAAGATGCGCGCGCGACGAGGTCGGGCGGGAAGAGCGCCGGGTCGGAGAAGAAGGCACGGAGGCGGAGCGCGTGTGCGTAGCGTCCGTCCTCCTGCAGCTCCTGTAGCAGTTCGAGCGCCGTGAGGTGGTATCGCTCCTCCAGCAGGAAGTTCACCACGCAGTTGCACAGCGACGCCCACCGCTCGTCCGCCGCGCTGCCGCCCGCTGCTTCCATCCTCCCCGGGATCGGGCGAGCCTACCTCAATCGCGGGGGAGCTCGTCCGGCGTTGTTGGGCATTTGGCTGCGGCGGAAGGCAGATCTCACGCGGGCGACTCGGGCCGATGGGAAGGAATGGTTAATTGGATACACACCATTGTAATTTTCGGGTTTCTGTTCCATCCCACTACTTCTCGCGTTAGAGCATCTCTAGCCGGATATCTGTCCTTTGTTTTAATTTTAAGGCCCAGTTGGAAAAAAACAACTCTAGTCGGGCTTCTAAACAGCCCGCCTCCAAATTTTGGTTCAGAGCCTCTACAATTGAAGGCCCCCTGTTCCCACCCGACACGTGGGGCCCACCCTTTTTTTCCCCTCTTTCTTCTCTCTCTTTCGTCCGACTCGCTCGACTCTCCCGACTCCGCATCGCCTGCCGCCGCCACCACCATCCCCTGTCACCGTCGCCAGAGATCCTCTTGCGCCGCTCATCACCAGACATCCTCCATGGCCGGATCCGCCCCTCTGGGGGACGGCCGGCTGGCTTCGGGCACCGCCAGCAACGGGCCAAGCCAGACCAGGCCGCATCTGCCTCGCCGCCCGCCACCATCGCCACTGGCCCCATGGCGAACGCGAGCCCGTTGGCCTCGAGGACACCATCCACGTCGCTTCGCTCGTCTCCGGGACGACGCCGCCGCTCGACTCCGTCACACGGTTTCTGGCGGTGAGGTTGGCGCCAGAGCTACGGGAGATGGCGGCCGTGCTGGAGAGCGCTGGCGGCGACACCCTGAAGCTGCTCAAGGAGCACGTCCCGGGTCTGGCCGTCGTCGTGGAGCAGGTGGGTCATTTGCTCGACGTGTCGGTCGCCGTTGAAGCCACCGAGAAGGCCAAGGACAAGAAGCGGGTTGCTACTGCTGCTGAGTCCAATGATGATCGCCGCGCCAAGATCGGGAAGGTGGAATGTGGTGGCTTCAAGGACAACGTCTCGATTTCTGCTGCAGGCGTCGCGTGTTTCTATTCTGTTGTTCTTGCCGTCTCAGCTCTAACTCTACTATCTTCTGTAATTCGTATCTTGGTCCAGTAGATCGACTAGGAGGCAAACTGAAAACAGATGTAATACACATGCCTGCTGTTGCAGCAAAGTTATCAATTTGTTCTGGATGATATTATGAAAACATGGATTGTTGCTTGCTTAGTCATTCGGTAATGCTACCTGTGTTTGAATCTGGAATATGTCTGAATCATGCAAGGGTAAAGTTAGTTGCAACTTCTGGGGAAATTGATGTGGCCTGAATTCACTTCATTCTTTGAGTAAAGCTGAACTGTAAGATTCAGTTACTTGCACCTGACATCACCTGATTATGTATTGGCCTGATGCTTGTATAACAACATGCTACCATGAACCCACACTAGTAAATGGAAAACTGAATCCTGCACTTGTAATACTAGAAGCTACATTTAGCTTTTGACAGAATAATATTAGAACTTGATGGCCGGTGACAGAAACTTGTTTCTGAAGCTTGTTCATGTATTTGCCTGAAGCTTATTAGAACATAGTAGCAGCACATCAGCAGTTTCATTCTATCATTCTGAATGATACACACACTTGTTAGGCATTCTGAATTTAAATTGAGAGCCGAGCAGTCTCTCACAGAAGGGACATAAGACAAATGATCTGGATGCAGACTATATCTGTTGGGAAATGCATTTTATATTCTGAAATTGCATTTTCAGGACTAGTTGCAATGAGGTTCACTGGAATAGCTGACTTATAGGAATCTATTTGAGCTCAGAGATTCAGAATCTGTAAAGCTTGTTCAAATAGAAACAATTTCGTTGTTACAGTAATTGGTACGTTCTGGGAAGAAGATAAACTTTTTCAGCATTTTCTTTCTAATGTTCTGTCAAAGAGACACTCTGAAAGTCTGAACTGAAGTAACAACACTCTTGAAAGGGCAGTGAGTGATGACTAGTGCAGTGTATTAACAACATTTCTAATGTTATGTGAGATTCTAATTCACTGTCACAGCTTCTGTCAAAGAGACTTTTATGATAAAAAAATATTTCCAGTCCAACCTGGAGACACATGTTCTGGTTTTCACAATGAACTCAGGGCAATCAGAAAAATACAAGTACATTAGTTTCAGATATGAAACAGTTATCATAAATACAGTTGTATTCAGCTGATGACGGGAAGTGGCATGTCATGTTCACTCGCTGTATGAATCAAATGAACAAAAGTCAGGACATTCAGTAAAATGTCAAGTTCAAAGACAAAAAGCTCATTGCGGTGACTGAAATTCAGATTCAAAAACTCATTGCTTTATTTGAATAAATTCAGATTCAAGAACAGAGCCACTATAAACCCACACATTACAGTGACTATGAAATTCAGATTTAAGAACAGAACTACATTATTTGAATAAATTACAAAACTATTTGGAGCTATGAATTGCCCAAAGATGCTCCACAAGATCGTTCTGTAATTGCTCGTGCGCCGATTTATCCTCGATTGGTTTATGGTTCTTGCGGAACTCTTCTACCAGACCGCATGTTTGGTAGTCCTCGGGGGCCAACTCTGGGAGGCCGCCTAGCTCCTGGTAGTAGTTAAAGTCCTCATCCTCTTCTTGCTCATCCTCTATGACCACGTTGTGTAAGATAACACAACACATCATTATGTACCAGAGATCATCTTTCTCCACCATCTAGCATGGTCTCGAATCATGGCGAATCGTTCTACGTCCTTCCTGTAAGATTCTTGCATCATTGTGAAATACACCTTCTTGTTACCTTGTAACACTTTCAGTTAGCATATAAGAGAAATGACAAATGAAAACAAGAAATTGAGCATGTTCAGTTAGCTTTCCTTGCTGTTAGTTTCCAGTAATTCGGAAGCACACCATTTTTAGGAAGTCTCAGCCCAAATTCCCAAATTTCATGATTCATTCTGACCATGTATCAGTTGCAAGAAGCTCAAACGTTTAGAACTGCGGAATTTGACCATTATCTAGATAAGCAGTACTCCCCTGTGAGATGAATAGAAACTAAAACTACATTTCTAGCTCTAGCATGCATCTCACGTCCATAGCAAAACTATAGAGCCACATAATAATTCAAAGATTACAGGAGTTCCTATCATCCAGAGACATTTCCACAGCTAGATAACTAAATTGACATGCAGCCGAGAGCACACACATGCAGGAGCACAACAATTCAATCGTCTCCTCTACAACAATTCAACATCAAGGAGAAGAAAGGCACACATAGCTAGGATTTTCGTACACAACAGGTAGTCTTTCTCAATTTACCCAAGAGCACATAGCTAGGTTCCCGTAGCCCATCTAATTTTCAACTTTGTTAGGGAAAGAAAGGCACAACAATTCAGTGGTCTCCTCCACAACAATACAACATCAAGAAACAATTTTTGACCCTGTGGAGGCGTTCCTCATCACCTGGGCCTAGCCATGACGTTCCTCGTCGAGGACGATGTCGAGGATCTTCAGTCTCTTCAGGCCTCCACCAGACCTTCCGCTGCCGAGGCTGGCGAACGTGGTGGCCGGCGCAGCATGGTGCGAGACAGGCGTGACGGCATGGGGGAGAGGAGGTCGACACGGGGGAGATGCTGCCAGTGGGTGCGGGGGGAGAGAGGGAGAACGACGGCGAGGGGCGAGGTCGCCGGCGTGGCCATGGCGAGGGGCGAGGTCGTCGGCGCGGCCATGGCGAGGGGCGAGGTCAAGTACGAGCGAGCGAGCGTCGATCGGCGGCGAGATTTGGTTCCTTCACGCTGACAGGCGGGTCCCACTGGGCAGATTGATTTACGGGCCGTGTTTGCTCGGGCCGGCTGGAGTTGGAGTGGAATTGAGGCCCCTAAACTTTCCCGGGCCACGGGCCGAAATATTGAGGCCAGACTGGAGATGCTTGCCATTATAATTTCGCAACTATTTGAGACATGCCATTATGTACGTATTTGAGGTCATCGGGGCCACCTACATGCGTATGGGCAGTACTCATAATTTCGTATGGACGATACTACCCTCGTCTTTCTCATTCCCCTTCTCCCGTTCTTCGTCAGTCGTCACCGAGGTGTAGCAGGAGGCGACCATGGCGGTGCCGCCGTCGAACCCCTTGCGCGTCGCTGGACCCCTGCCACCTTCGTCCAGCTCCTGCCCTCTCTCTTGTGCCCCGTAGGGGGAGCTCCCTCGATGCAGAGCCCCTGCTCCCTATCTCCTTTTTCCCGTGCAGGACGGAGGGAAGCAGCGTGCGGCGTCAAGCGAGGCAGGAGAGCGATCCACGAGACACGGAGAATGCGGCGAGCCAACACCGCCGGAGGCGAGCGTCATGCGCCGTCCGCGTCAGGCGTGGCATGCAGCGGGGCTGAGCATGAGGCGAGTAGCGTGTGCGGGCAGAGCCAGCAAGTTCAGCGAGCACCAAGTTGTTCCCGGCGATAGGTCCCTGGCCACTCCCTCGTCGGCTTCCATCCCGGTGTCCCTCGTCGTTGTGTGCTTTAGTTGGATCTCCCATCCCTGTCAAGGCACTGACGGCAGCTTTTGGAGGAAATTAGATGATGAACGGACCTGATGGGGAATCTGTTCTGCAGGGAATTGGGATCAGGATGAGCAAACAACTAGCATGGAAGGCGGACATGGCGCATACGAGAGATGAGATGGGGAAGAAGGGATGGAGTCATGAAGGAAGGAGATGACGGGTGGGTCCCACTTGCAAGTGACTAGAGAGTGGAGGTGTATCAGGGACATTTCAGTCCATATAAAGATATGAACAGTGGCCTGTAGGTGGGCCTGATGGCATCAAATACGTATATAATGGCATATCTCAAATAGTTGCAAAATTATAATGGCTCCCTCCTATTAGGCGAGAAGTAGTGGTGTGTGCCAGAAACACAAAAGTTATAATGACATGTATCCAATTAACCCAAGGGCACGTTCGGTTTATTTTCATCAAGGGCATGCTCGTTTCTGCGCGAAGGCTATAAGATGGGCTCACAGCGTGATTCAGGTCGTTCCATGCTTCGATGGAGTGACATGAAACTAACCCAGCTAGTGTCTGGATGGAGTGATATGAAACTAACCCAGCTCGGGAATAAAGTCTGAGAAACCAAATAAACCCGATTCAATTCGGGTCAGGAATGATAAATATAAAAGAAATTCTTATGGATACAATAAGAGGCCAGGATTCATTCCGGGTCATGAGCTAATTTACTCACGATAGTGACACCAACAGACCGAAAATCAATCAACTAGTCAAGAGGTAGGGAATCATTCCGGGTCTCTCATTGTATCCATCACGAGTAAATTAGTTTTTGATCCGGAATAAATCCCGGTGTCTAGTTTTACTTATCATGAATTTCTTGTTATATATATCATTCCCGGTGCGGATTGAATCCGATGGAACCGAACAAACCCCAAGAGATTTGAGAGGGATCAGTGTGGATTTGTTCCAAACATACTCTTGGAGGAGTCTCTTGAGGGGCCTTGAAGTTTTCAAATTGGGTATAGTTTGGAGGATAGGTTATGGGAGAAATTTAAAAATATGGGTTGATCCATGGATCCCACAGGAAACGTCGAGCAAGCCAATTACACCAAGGGGTGGTAATATTCTAACTTAGGTGGAAGATTTTATCGACCCAACAACTGGTACGTGGGATAATGTCCTTGTCCGGGATGTTTTTTGGAAGAAGACGCAAAAGCCATTTTGACAGTGCATGAAGGAAGGGAAAATGTGTTGGCGTGGTATTATGGAGAGAATGGTGTTTTCAGTGTGAAGAGTGCTTATACAATCTGTAGAGAAGACATGCTGCGTAACATTGAGAGTGGAAGAGCACATGGTGGGAGTACTCAAGGAATGGATCCGATTTGGGAGAAAATTTGGAAGTAAAACTGTGCAAACAAGGTAAAACATTTTATATGGGGCCTTGCTCACAATAGTCACCTGCTGAGTAGGAACCTGTCTAGAAGGGGAATGAAGATTGACACTAGATGCCCGGTGTGTGATCGGCTTGATGGAGATGGTGGACATCCGTTTCTGAAATGCAAACTTGCAAAACAGGTGTGGAGAGATCTAAACATGGAGGACAATTGTGCACAGTTCAGTGTCCTCATGGATGCTAGAGAGGTGATAGAACTAATTCTGAAGGAAGAGGAAGATAAGAGAATTCTAATGATTATATGACTGTGGATTTTGTGGAATGAAAGGAACACCATACGAGAAGAGGATCGGAGGGGTTCGACAGAAAGTATTGCATGGGCTATTTTGGCAATAGTGCAAAAGCAAACACATAGCAACAGTGAAAGGATCAAGATGCCTAAGAGGGGGGTGAATTAGGCTTCTACAAAATTTTAAGCAATAAAACAATCCTATGCAATAAGCCAATTCACCCCATGTGCCTACAAGTGTGGTCTGTGCCTAACTAGTTGAAAAGAGTTTTGCAACCTAGTTCCAATCCTACTCTAGCATGACAAGTCTAGGAATTGGAATGCGGAAAGTAAACTTGCTCAAAGTAAAGAGAAGAGTAGGAAGCCAATTTTTTCCCGAGGTATCGAGGGGTCGGCAACTCCCCTCTAGTCCTCGTTGGAGCACCCACGCAAGGGTATAGCTCCCCCTTGATCCGTGCAAGGATCAAGTGCTCTCGTAGGGGATATCCATTTCCCACTCTGGGACGGCGGATTCCCAAACCGTGTACACCTTCTTGGGGCTTCACACAATCTCCACGTGAGCTCCCAAGATCAACACCACCAAGCCGTCTAGGTGATGCCGAATCACCAAGAGTAACAAGCCAAAGATTTTCACTTGACCTACACTAGACCAAGAGCTAGATGGATGCACACTTGCTACTCTCAAGCACTAAAGAGAGTCATTAATCTTCACAAGACCAAGAACACCAATCAAACCAAGTGCCTCTCTTGCCATCAAAGTCTCTCCTATCTCAGCTAGAAGCACAGTGAATTTCGTATGGCAAGAGAGTCTTCAAGGGATGAGTGAAGGGTTATAAATAGCCCCTCAAAATCCAACTGTTATGCAATTCGCAGAGCCGTAGACTAATTCGATGAACACATCGTCGAATCAATCGACGCCAAATTTTCATTAAAACTTTGAACAGTGCAATGGCTAGGTCCCCCGTTGACTATTTCAACGCTTACCTCATCGAAACAATCGACGCCACCCAGAGGCACGCGCCACAAAATCTTCACAAAGATTAGAGACCATCGACTAATTCGACGTTGCTGCCGTCGAATCAGTCCATGCGACTCAGAGCCATGCACACTGGGGTCTTCGCATCTTCAAACACCACCGACTAATTCGACGGACACTCCATCAAATCAGTCGATGCTACACAGAACGCTGCGCCAGCTACTGGGTGGAAACCAGGGGCCATCGACTAATTCGACAGTCTCACCGTCGAATCAGTCGGTGCTACCCAACAGCGCTGCGCCAGCTTTTGAGATAAAACTAGAGGCTGTCGACTAATTCAACGGGGCCTTAGAGGCCCGTCAAATAGTTGGTGCCTCTAAGTTTTATGCGGCCTTTTTCTTTTTCGAAGTCGAAACTCGTCCAATTCAATCTCTTTGAGTTTCCTAACTTCTCAAGGGCTTCAACATAGCTACCTAGCACTAGATTTCACAAGTGTGCACCACACCTAACTTCTAGTCTTGCCTAGGTCAAGCTACCGATCCTCAACCCCCCTTTATAGTGCGGCCAAAGGAAACCAAAGACCTAAACTACTCTACGTGCCTCTCATCATCCAATCGGCACTTAGAACTAGCTTATCCTTAATCTTCGAGCATATCCTTTGCACCAATACATCCATTCTCAAATGATGAGGGCTGAGAACACCGTGAAATCCCATCATTGTACTAACTTAAGAATTGCCGCTGCAACACACACGTTAGTCGCAATGATCTTGTTGTCATTAATCGCCAAAACCGAATTAGGGGCCTAGATGCTCTTTCAATCTTCCCCTTTTTGGTGATTGATGACAACATAACCTTTAAAAGGATATGAGAGAAGAAATTAAGGTAAAACAACAATAAGAAGACTTGAATTGTATGAACTTGAATATAAAAACGGAAGCATAAGAGTTAGTTCATACAAAACAAGGTAAGCAAAGCGCATAATAGATATGAAAAGAGAGAACCAAGCGCTCAACAACCATATGCGAGGGACAAGACATGAGATAATATTAACAAAAGCACATGTCAAACACATAGAGTTCCATGGGTAGCATAACAAGCATCATACATATAAACAAGTGCATAAAAAAATATGATGCATGAGTTTCACTCAAAGAACCAAAAGCCTATGCTACCGAAGCTCCCCCTATCTCTCATATGGCACTCTCTCCCCCTTTGGCGTCAAGCACCAAAAGCTAAGCGTCGGAGGCTGGAGGAGTACTCGCAGGTGGATCCTGAGACACTGAAGAGGGAGGATCTGTCACGGACGACTGCTGAAACAATGTGACGAAACGCAGCTGAGCTTGATGAGCAGCACTGATATGATCTACCGGAGGAAACGAAGCCGTGACACGAGGAGTCGGAGCACCGGTGATCTCAGAGTAGCTCGCCTCAAGGTGACTGGACTCTGTAGTAGTGATAGGAGCTGTCTCTGTCATCACAGCAGTCACTGGAGGGGTGCTCACAAACTGACTCACAAATGCTGACGTCGGAGACTAGAAGGAGGTGGAAATCTCAGGCATAGAAGTCTCAGACGTCACCAGAGGAGCAGCCGAGGACGGACTAGGAGGCCAGAGCGGACTGAACTGTGCCATGGGTTGAAGCGGGCTGAACGCTGGAAGAGGTGGTGGTGCAAGCGACCCAGGCACAGGCTGACCAAGTTGAGGAGGAGTCGGGTAACCTGCCACTGGGACAGCAGGCAGAGGAAGCTGACGTGGCTGAACACCGGTAGCCTGGTAAAGATGCTGAAACTGAAACATCTCAGACTGCCGGTGCTGCTGCTCAACTAGGAACTAAAAGCGCTCCTCTGCACGCTGCTCTCGCTGCTCTGCCCTAGCATTGGTGGCAATGAGGGACTCAACGAGAAGATGGACGGTGGCTGTCACCTGACTGAGCTCAGAAGAAGCTCAGAAGAAGCTGCTAACGGTCCCTCAGACTCTGGAGGTGCTGAACCTGATCCACCAGCCTCTGCATCATGAGCACGTGGTGGCATAGGAGGCTCAGGGACATACTCATCATCAGTAGACTCGTCCTCTGAGCTGGGGATAGCGTGTATGCCCTCAAGGCCTGCATCATGCTCTGCCTTCCTCAACTCCTCATCCTGAGCGACAAACTCTGCACGCTGCTCAGGCGTAAGTTGCTGCTGTGTGGCCGCTAGGCGCTGGCCTCAACGCCTGTCACCAATCTTCACAGTCTTGTAGTCTGGGAATGTGGTCTTTGTGTTGGACCATTCCGCGACTCAGGTCATGAACATCTCTCCACCAGACCATCTGTTGTGCCGACCGTTGCTGCTAGCCAGAATGTATGAGATGATGTGAGCATAAGGCATGAAGCGTCCCATCTTGATGTTGTCAGTGATCACATCCCCGATCTCGCACAACAGAAAATCCACAAGATCAAACAGAAAATCCCATCTCTGTTCCCTGTCCTGGGTAGAATGGTGCGTCGAAGAAGCTCAAGTAACAGGCTGCCAACAGGTGTAAGATCTCAAGGGTGACACTCTGATAGGGCTGTGAAAGGTGCACGAAAAGCTCTCAAAGTCTGGTTTGCGAATCCCGGTGGACCGTGGAAGCCGAGGAGGCTCAGCATCTTGATATGCTAGCTCATGAAATCTAGTCTCAACAGCTGGTGATCGGAGAATTATCTCGAGGTCAGCTCTCTCAATTTGGATGTCACGGCCTCTAAACATGCACCGGATATACTCATGATTGGGATCAACCCAGACAGAGGCATAGAACACCCTGACCCAGCCCTCATGGTAATGTCCTGGTAGAGTGAGTACAAACTGAAGACCAGGTTGGTGAGCAAACAATTGTCGGATCTCATCCTCAGTCATATCAATAGCCCGAGTCAAAAGAGATGTCTTCATCACCTTGTGAGGAAAGAAAGTCATCCTGGACCAAGTGTAAGCCTGATGGAACCTCTGCTGAAGAGATGTCCAAAATAGACTGCCTCTCTCTATGGGACGCACAATAGGAAATCATCTCTCCAGACTTTTGATCCTGGGATGCCAGATCTTGGTGGTAGTGGCTTTGAGAAGATCATCCACATGTGGCTTTGACTCTGAGATGGAGCTCTCATCCTCTGCTGCTGCCTCTTCTTCAGCTATCTTGGCAAAGATCTCATCTGAGTCTACAACTTGCAGCTTGTGAATATGAGGCTTTCGAGTACGACGAGTGACCGCCTTCTTGGCACGAATAGAGGCATGAGCTGTGCCTGAGGCTGGCTATGGTGAGGAGCTAGTAGGTACATCAGAAGAACTAGTAGGCACAGTAGAACTGGTAGGTGCCTCTGTGGAACTGGCAGGCACAGGGAAGCTGACAAGAGGTTCTGTAGCCTGAGGAGCCCGCAGAGGGTGAACCTGAGAGCAAGTCCGCCCAGAGCGATGAGGATGAGGCGGAGTAGGACCCTCTAAAGCAGCCGGTGACCTTGACTGGTCGACAATCCGAAACTGACGTGCTGGCCGAGCTCTGCCTGACTCGATATCATCGTGAGCCTGAGCAACTCGAAGAACAGTCTTCCATTCTAGAGATAGACCTGAGGCAATGCGGCGCTTCTTTGGCTGTTGCTTAGCCACTTTCTTGCCCTTTGCTTTGTCCTTGGCAGGATCTATTGGAGGCCTGTCATCACCACCTGCACCACTGCTAGAACCAATAGTACGACCCATACTGGCATAACCTCACAAACAAACAAGAAACCACTCAAAGTGCCAAGAACCTCGACAAGGCTTTGCCTTGCTGTCCAGAGAAAGAACCCGAGGCTTTGCCTCAAGCACTGCTACTGCCACTGATTCTGCACACTATCACTGAGTCTCTGTAATCAACCTCTGTCTCAACTGCCACTTGTTCGCACAAAATAGAAAATATATGTAGAGGTATAACTAGTTAGAAAGAGATCCTAGGAAGCATGAAGTAGATAAGACCTTAGAAACACGACTATCCTAAGATATGATTGAAATGTAGCTCTCATTAATCTGGATAAATTATATGAATTATAATCATCAATAGATAATGAGAGCAAAGGTTAATCTAGCTCTAGTTGTGTGATTTTGCAAGAATATGAATGAAATTCTACAAATCAACACATAGAGCATAAGCAAGGTGCATTTGCCAAATTTTAGTTGAATTTAAAATTTTTAGTTCAAAGTTTGATTCAAATTTCATCTCTCTAGGGTTGAAGATCCAAAATAGAGAGATAAGGAGGGAGGAAGAGGGTAATTTGCACCTTGCTCAGGACTGGAGGAAGAAGAGCATGAGTGAATGGCCACAAGCTCGAGGGGACCTCCACGCCGACTTTAATGGTGGTTGGCAGCGATGGTGGGTGGCGGCGCTAGGGTTGCACGGTTGGGCGAGGAGATGGCTTGAGGAGGCGCAGCCACGCGTGGCAGTGGTGTGGGATGGCGCTGGCGCTAGTTGGAGCCGGCGACGGCGCGCGACGACGAGGGCTGCAGGTGGCGGTGCTAGCTACGCTGGCGGTGGAGGGAAGCAGGCGCGCGCGTGGGAAGTGGAGGTAGAAGGCAAAACTGATGAGTGGGCCCCCTTGAGCTGCGGTGGCTAGGGTTAGAAAGAAACAGACGGTTCGGATCGAACAGATTTGAATCAACAGCTCAGATTGCGACGAGTTGATGAACCATTGACTAATTCAACACGAGGGTGAACAAGCGTCGAATGAGTCGATGCTCACCAAAACCGAACACAGAAGGAGAAGCTAGCTGTCGATTGATTCGACGCCAAAAAGGACAGTTGTCGAATTAGTCGTTGCCGTCGACTAATTGGACGCTGCGAAGAAAATTGCGTCGACGCTCCTGCGACAAAGATTTTTCAAGGAGTTTTTCACGGAATTTTCTTGTCTCAAGTTCAGATATCCAAAGAGATGCAAATAAATATGATCTCAGGACAGAGACAAGCGAACCTCTCTCAAGCACTCATTTCAAAATATTTTTATATATAGCCAAGTGGCTTAACACCGTTTTTGAAATGGAAAAACTAAAGCCAAAGCACCGGAGGGCACCAACACCTAGAGAGAGCACAAGGGATGATGAAAGCAGTCCATGCTCACCCTAAATGTATGCCACAACTAAATACCAACAAAACGACTAAAAGAACACAATGCAATATGCATGCAAGTGTATAGACAAGAATTTAAACCGAGAATTTAAATCTATCTTGCCAAGTTTGGGCCCTTTGCAAGCTTGCTCATGGTGAGCCTCTCCCATGTCTAGAGCAACCTAATTTCCATCGGCTCTAACCAACCCTATCTCACCACTATCTTGCAAAGGTTAAACAAGCACCTAATGCATATGAATTATACTACACATGATATGCAAAAACAACACTAGCAACTTAATTTTTTTTGTGTTTTTCAAGCATATCTATATACAAACAAAGATGAGCATACTAAGTAAAGTTGGAGAAGTCAACCACATTGAGCTCATTCCGCAAGTTACAAAACCTATTTTCATCCAAAAGCTTTGTAAAGATATATGCCAATTGATCATCCGTCCTTACACCATGCAAAGATATATCATCCTTAGCTATATGATCTCTAATGAAGTGATGACGGATATCTATGTGCTTGGTACGTGAGTATTGAACGAGGTTATTGGCAAGCTTTACCGCACTCTCGTTGTCACAAAGCAAGGGTACACTCCTAAGAACTAGGCCATGGTCTAGGAGTGTTTGAGTCATGTAAAGAAGTTGTGCACAACAAGAGCTGGGGGCAATGTACTCGGCCTCGGTGGTTGAAAGAGCCACACTATTTTGCTTTTTGTAGGACCAAAAGACTAGCGACCTACCAAGCAATTGGCACCCGCCGGAAGTGCTCTTCCTATTCACTTTGCAACCCGCATAATCCGCATCGGAATAGCCAACGAGTTCAAAGTGGGCTCCTTTGGGATACCAAAGGCCAATTCTTGGTGAATATTTGAGATATCTAAAGACCCTTTTCACGGCCTTAAGATGTGCTTCTTTCGGGTTGGCTTGAAAGCGAGCACACATACAAACACTAAACATGATATCGGGCCTAAATGCAGTAAGGTAAAGTGGACTCCCAATCAAAGAACGGTAAAGTGTTTGGTCTACCGGTTTACCTCCCTCATCAAGATCGAGATGTCCATTAGTAGCCATAGGAGTCTTGATAGGCTTGCAATCTTCCATCTTGAAGCGCTTGAGAAGGTCCTTGGTATACTTTTCTTGACATATAAAGGTGCCTTCTTCAAGTTGCTTGATTTGAAACCCAAGGAAGAATGTAAGTTCACCAATCATAGACATCTCGAATTCCCTTGACATCATTTCACCAAATTTCTTGCATATCTCTTCATTTGTTGAGCCAAAGATGATATCATCCACATAGACTTGACAAACAAAGAGCTCGCCATTCTCTTTCTTGGTGAATAGAGTAGTGTCAACCTTCCCAATCTTGTAGCCCTTGGCAATGAGAAAATCTCGAAGGCGTTCATACCATGCTCTTGGTGCTTGCTTGAGACCATAGAGTGCCTTGGACAACTTGTACACATGATTGGGATTGTAAGGATCTTCAAAGCCCGGTGGTTGTTCAACATAAACTTCTTCATTGATGTACCCATTGAGAAATGCACTCTTCCCATCCATTTGATAGAGCTTCATGTTGTGACAAGAGGCATAAGCTAGAAGTATGTGGATAGCCTCAAGTCTAGCCACCGGTGCAAAGGTCTCTCCAAAATCAAGTCCTTCTATTTGAGAGAACCCCTTTGCAACTAGTTGTTGGCACTTCTTAGCCAATACGAATTACTCTGCAAGCGCACAGAGACCGATGTAGCCTTTCACCAGGGGAGTAATACCTGGGATATCGAATCCAAGGAACGATAGGGTCGACTAATCTAGAACTTGATAACCGGATCCTCCAAAGAGAGAAGACGGAAATGGTAGAGGGCCTAACTCTAGCTAATCTACTCGATACTCTAGTAAGCTAGCTAATCACTACTCGATCTGCTTCGACGGCTGGAAGAGAAGGATCTCAGAAAGGGATGAGAGGGGGATCCAACAGCAACCTGCAACTACTGTTATGAGGACACCCGAACATGGTGGACTACAATGGACGGACAGGACTGTGACCACCTGCCGCTTACCACAATGGTACCATGGGGTGTAACACAACCCAAGATGTCTATCAAGCTTAGGCACCACGCCTATGCTATCAAGACACTGACTTCTACCTCCCGGAAAGGCAAGAAGAAACCCCAAACGAGTAGCATTGCTAACTCGCGCAGACAAGGGATCCCGCAGATCTAAAGCAGTAAAATAACTAACTACTGAAAGTATAAAGTAAATAAGCGAGATAGTAGAGATAAGCGAGAAACTCACAATGGTAATACCTTTAAGCTTGTTTCCCTGGAGTGGATACAAAAGCTGGAGGAAGAAGAGAAATACCCGACTCCACTCCGTAGCCTGGACAATACCCGAGGCCTCACTCCACACTCTCCCTACTCTACAAAGAACTCTAACACTACACTTTTGAGTGACTTCTACTCCTTCTTGGATGGGATCATTAGCACGGCCGAGGGAGTGTCCTTTTATAGCAACGGCATGTCGGTTTAGGATGGAAACTGCCTCAGCTAACCACCATAGGAAGATGGGCCAGAGTGGCGCCCATGTTGGGCCGGACAACCGTGCCAGGGCCGGCCGGCCGGCTTTCGCCCTCTGATGCACCAACTTTTCTCCTGGACGCTCTGGATCACGCCCACAACTCGGTTTTTTTGGTCGTTGCATGCATGTGGTCGGTTTGGACCGATAGGTGGGCCCTTTGATTCGAAGTAGGGCCTTCCAGGGTCCGTTCGATGAACCGACATTGATCGCTCGATTTAGAAGCCTTCTCAGAGGTTTTTCTCCCACGGATAGGTGACGTGGCCGAATCAGCCGAGGTTGCCGGCCGGTCGGTTGGGCTAGGGCCGGCCGACCGTGTAACACCCAGATTTCCAAGAAATCTGAATGCTTCCATATGTGTGCCCAGGATGTCCACAAGACACATGTAGATTACAAATATTGAATCACAAAGAACACAATTCTCAAATAAAATAGTTTACATCAGAGTTTAACACAAGACATAGTCTTAAACAAATAACACAGCGAAAGTCTTATTAATAGCAAACGTTTCATAACTAGTAGAGCCATAAGTCCACAGGGACACCGACTGGTTGAACACAACTAGAAGTATGGCAGATCCTCCGGAAACTCAGCAAGCGACTGATCATTCAATGCTCCATCTGTTACCCATCAAGGATTTTGTTGAATAGTTGCAAGTGTAAGTAAACCATCTTACTTAACAAGTATAACACGTGTTATACAAGAACAAAAGGCATGACACGGTTAAACTGCATTATCACTTTTAGTAGTTTCATTTTATTATCATCCAAATTACTACAAATGAGTAGAAACCCAATTATGATCCCAAATAATAATGTATAAGTAACCATAGAATACACCAATATCAACCACTAACATCATCTTCTAATAAAAAGGATCCAGGTCGCTCGTATCCGTGAGCACGGCTATCATGATAGATGTACACTCTGCAGAGGTTTCGCCCTTTACCCGCCAGTCACATAAATCCAAATGAACTTACGCTACGAGGATTTTTACAAAACACCCTAACAAGCACAGTAGCCATTTTGGTTCAACATAGGTAGCATAACCCAAGGCATCGAGATTGACGTACGCTTAGGGCGCAACGTGAGGGGGTCAATGGCGTCCAGAGCGAGAGCGCAATCATCCCAATGTGTGAAGCTGCCATACATCGGGCGCTTACATCACGGGACTTTGCCTAACGAGACATAGCCAACAGATAAATCCTTCCTCGATGGGTCAAACTATACTCTCACCCATGCTTCCCACATACGCCTTTCGGTAACCATTGGCGAGCTAGAGCCATTATAGTTCCAATGGTGGCAAACAAGTTCCTGGGTTGCCGCTTTAAGAACCGGACCTTACGGAGAGACATTAGAACAAAGCTCGAAGCACATGCTCTAATTTCCTAGACCAAACCTTAAGGAGACACTAGAACAAAGCACGAAGCACATGCTCTAGTTCCCCGAACCATGTTGCTAAAAAGCATCTTTTAATCATAATTGAAGTGAACCATTAATTCAATATTAACAATTAAATAAATGTTGTTCGCAGCGCGTAGGAAATACTAACCATAATGCATATAACCCGGGTAAACAAGGAATAAGGTAAAGACTAGGAACATCCTTAGTGTATAACAAAATTAGACACATGCATATGAACATATGTTTAAATGGTGTATAGGTAATCAAGGATTTTCCGTGTTATACTTGCCTTCCTCAGTGAACTGCTGCTGCACATGCTCCTCGGGAACGGAATCGTCGGCGAACTCGAACGGCTCGTCAACTACTCACATCGATCACCACACAAGCATTCACACATACATGAAAACAATGTATTTAATTAGAACAGTACACCAAACATAAACAAAAGATGAAAAGAAGGCTTTAGAGTTACTGTACGCTTCACTATGAACACGTGAGTGCAAAAATAACTCAAAGGCAGTGCAAAACGAAACGGGCTCCGTTTCGCTCCGTTTTGCGTGCAGAAGGTACCGAAACGCGCCAAATCACTCATCCTAACATCGACATCGTTTTGGGTCCAATGGAGGCTATTGGGCATGTTCGTGCGAAAAAATTCAACAGAAGTTCGGGGCGCGAAACAGTGCATCCGGGTGCCGAAACACCCGTTTTGCTTCGATTTTCGTGCTGTAGGTAACCGAATGCTCCAAAACACTCAAAAACATCATTTAGGGCCTAACGGAGTAGATTGGAAGTGTCCGTGGCGAAAAACCCATTTTGAAGTTGGTTGTTACGAGGCAGTGCATTCGGGCACCGAAACGGGCCCGTTTCGCTCCGTTTTGCATGCAGAAGGTACCGAAACGCGCCAAATCACTCCCTAACATCGTTTTGGGTCCAATGGAGGCTATTGGGCATGTTCGTGCGAAAAAAATTCAACAGAAGTTCGGGGCGCGAAACAGTGCATCCGGGTGCCGAAACACCCGTTTTGCTTCGATTTTCGTGCTGTAGGTAACCGAATGCTCCAAAACACTCCCAAACATCATTTAGGGCCTAACGGAGTAGATTGGAAGTGTCCGTGGCGAAAAAAACCCATTTTGAAGTTGGTTGTTACGAGGCAGTGCATCCGGGCACCGAAACGGGCCCGTTTCGCTCCGTTTTGCATGCAGAAGGTACCGAAACGCGCCAAATCACTCCCTAACATCGTTTTGGGTCCAATGGAGGCTATTGGGCATGTTCGTGCGAAAAAAATTCAACAGAAGTTCGGGGCGCGAAACAGTGCATCCGGGTGCCGAAACACCCGTTTTGCTTCGATTTTCGTGCTGTAGGTAACCGAATGCTCCAAAACACTCCCAAACATCATTTAGGGCCTAACGGAGTAGATTGGAAGTGTCCGTGGCGAAAAAACCCATTTTGAAGTTGGTTGTTACGAGGCAGTGCATCCGGGCACCGAAACGGGCCCGTTTCGCTCCGTTTTGCATGCAGAAGGTACCGAAACGCGCCAAATCACTCCCTAACATCGTTTTGGGTCCAATGGAGGCTATTGGGCATGTTCGTGCGAAAAAATTCAACAGAAGTTCGGGGCGCGAAACAGTGCATCCGGGTGCCGAAACACCCGTTTTGCTTCGATTTTCGTGCTGTAGGTAACCGAATGCTCCAAAACACTCCCAAACATCATTTAGGGCCTAACGGAGTAGATTGGAAGTGTCCGTGGCGAAAAACCCATTTTGAAGTTGGTTGTTACGAGGCAGTGCATCCGGGCACCGAAACGGGCCCGTTTCGCTCCGTTTTGCATGCAGAAGGTACCGAAACGCGCCAAATCACTCCCTAACATCGTTTTGGGTCCAATGGAGGCTATTGGGCATGTTCGTGCGAAAAAATTCAACAGAAGTTCGGGGCGCGAAACAGTGCATCCGGGTGCCGAAACACCCGTTTTGCTTCGATTTTCGTGCTGTAGGTAACCGAATGCTCCAAAACACTCCCAAACATCATTTAGGGCCTAACGGAGTAGATTGGAAGTGTCCGTGGCGAAAAACCCATTTTGAAGTTGGTTGTTACGAGGCAGTGCATCCGGGCACGAAACGGGCCCGTTTCGCTCCGTTTTGCATGCAGAAGGTACCGAAACGCGCCAAATCACTCCCTAACATCGTTTTGGGTCCAATGGAGGCTATTGGGCATGTTCGTGCGAAAAAAATTCAACAGAAGTTCGGGGCGCGAAACAGTGCATCCGGGTGCCGAAACACCCGTTTTGCTTCGATTTTCGTGCTGTAGGTAACCGAATGCTCCAAAACACTCCCAAACATCATTTAGGGCCTAACGGAGTAGATTGGAAGTGTCCGTGGCGAAAAACCCATTTTGAAGTTGGTTGTTACGAGGCAGTGCATCCGGGCACCGAAACGGGCCCGTTTCGCTCCGTTTTGCATGCAGAAGGTACCGAAACGCGCCAAATCACTCCCTAACATCGTTTTGGGTCCAATGGAGGCTATTGGGCATGTTCGTGCGAAAAAATTCAACAGAAGTTCGGGGCGCGAAACAGTGCATCCGGGTGCCGAAACACCCGTTTTGCTTCGATTTTCGTGCTGTAGGTAACCGAATGCTCCAAAACACTCCCAAACATCATTTAGGGCCTAACGGAGTAGATTGGAAGTGTCCGTGGCGAAAAACCCATTTTGAAGTTGGTTGTTACGAGGCAGTGCATCCGGGCACCGAAACGGGCCCGTTTCGCTCCGTTTTGCATGCAGAAGGTACCGAAACGCGCCAAATCACTCCCTAACATCGTTTTGGGTCCAATGGAGGCTATTGGGCATGTTCGTGCGAAAAAATTCAACAGAAGTTCGGGGCGCGAAACAGTGCATCCGGGTGCCGAAACACCCGTTTTGCTTCGATTTTCGTGCTGTAGGTAACCGAATGCTCCAAAACACTCCCAAACATCATTTAGGGCCTAACGGAGTAGATTGGAAGTGTCCGTGGCGAAAAACCCATTTTGAAGTTGGTTGTTTACGAGGCAGTGCATCCGGGCACCGAAACGGGCCCGTTTCGCTCCGTTTTGCATGCAGAAGGTACCGAAACGCGCCAAATCACTCCCTAACATCGTTTTGGGTCCAATGGAGGCTATTGGGCATGTTCGTGCGAAAAAAATTCAACAGAAGTTCGGGGCGCGAAACAGTGCATCCGGGTGCCGAAACACCCGTTTTGCTTCGATTTTCGTGCTGTAGGTAACCGAATGCTCCAAAACACTCCCAAACATCATTTAGGGCCTAACGGAGTAGATTGGAAGTGTCCGTGGCGAAAAAACCCATTTTGAAGTTGGTTGTTACGAGGCAGTGCATCCGGGCACCGAAACGGGCCCGTTTCGCTCCGTTTTGCATGCAGAAGGTACCGAAACGCGCCAAATCACTCCCTAACATCGTTTTGGGTCCAATGGAGGCTATTGGGCATGTTCGTGCGAAAAAATTCAACAGAAGTTCGGGGCGCGAAACAGTGCATCCGGGTGCCGAAACACCCGTTTTGCTTCGATTTTCGTGCTGTAGGTAACCGAATGCTCCAAAACACTCCCAAACATCATTTAGGGCCTATAACGGAGTAGATTGGAAGTGTCCGTGGCGAAAAACCCATTTTGAAGTTGGTTGTTACGAGGCAGTGCATCCGGGCACCGAAACGGGCCCGTTTCGCTCCGTTTTGCATGCAGAGAAGGTACCGAAACGCGCCAAATCACTCCCTAACATCGTTTTGGGTCCAATGGAGGCTATTGGGCATGTTCGTGCGAAAAAAATTCAACAGAAGTTCGGGGCGCGAAACAGTGCATCCGGGTGCCGAAACACCCGTTTTGCTTCGATTTTCGTGCTGTAGGTAACCGAATGCTCCAAAACACTCCCAAACATCATTTAGGGCCTAACGGAGTAGATTGGAAGTGTCCGTGGCGAAAAACCCATTTTGAAGTTGGTTGTTACGAGGCAGTGCATCCGGGCACCGAAACGGGCCCGTTTCGCTCCGTTTTGCATGCAGAAGGTACCGAAACGCGCCAAATCACTCCCTAACATCGTTTTGGGTCCAATGGAGGCTATTGGGCATGTTCGTGCGAAAAAATTCAACAGAAGTTCGGGGCGCGAAACAGTGCATCCGGGTGCCGAACCACCCGTTTTGCTTCGATTTTCGTGCTGTAGGTAACCGAATGCTCCAAAACACTCCCAAACATCATTTAGGGCCTAACGGAGTAGATTGGAAGTGTCCGTGGCGAAAAACCCATTTTGAAGTTGGTTGTTACGAGGCAGTGCATCCGGGCACCGAAACGGGCCCGTTTCGCTCCGTTTTGCATGCAGAAGGTACCGAAACGCGCCAAATCACTCCCTAACATCGTTTTGGGTCCAATGGAGGCTATTGGGCATGTTCGTGCGAAAAAATTCAACAGAAGTTCGGGGCGCGAAACAGTGCATCCGGGTGCCGAAACACCCGTTTTGCTTCGATTTTCGTGCTGTAGGTAACCGAATGCTCCAAAACACTCCCAAACATCATTTAGGGCCTAACGGAGTAGATTGGAAGTGTCCGTGGCGAAAAACCCATTTTGAAGTTGGGTTGTTACGAGGCAGTGCATCCGGGCACCGAAACGGGCCCGTTTCGCTCCGTTTTGCATGCAGAAGGTACCGAAACGCGCCAAATCACTCCCTAACATCGTTTTGGGTCCAATGGAGGCTATTGGGCATGTTCGTGCGAAAAAATTCAACAGAAGTTCGGGGCGCGAAACAGTGCATCCGGGTGCCGAAACACCCGTTTTGCTTCGATTTTCGTGCTGTAGGTAACCGAATGCTCCAAAACACTCCCAAACATCATTTAGGGCCTAACGGAGTAGATTGGAAGTGTCCGTGGCGAAAAACCCATTTTGAAGTTGGTTGTTACGAGGCAGTGCATCCGGGCACCGAAACGGGCCCGTTTCGCTCCGTTTTGCATGCAGAAGGTACCGAAACGCGCCAAATCACTCCCTAACATCGTTTTGGGTCCAATGGAGGCTATTGGGCATGTTCGTGCGAAAAAAATTCAACAGAAGTTCGGGGCGCGAAACAGTGCATCCGGGTGCCGAAACACCCGTTTTGCTTCGATTTTCGTGCTGTAGGTAACCGAATGCTCCAAAACACTCCCAAACATCATTTAGGGCCTAACGGAGTAGATTGGAAGTGTCCGTGGCGAAAAACCCATTTTGAAGTTGGTTGTTACGAGGCAGTGCATCCGGGCACCGAAACGGGCCCGTTTCGCTCCGTTTTGCATGCAGAAGGTACCGAAACGCGCCAAATCACTCCCTAACATCGTTTTGGGTCCAATGGAGGCTATTGGGCATGTTCGTGCGAAAAAATTCAACAGAAGTTCGGGGCGCGAAACAGTGCATCCGGGTGCCGAAACACCCGTTTTGCTTCGATTTTCGTGCTGTAGGTAACCGAATGCTCCAAAACACTCCCAAACATCATTTAGGGCCTAACGGAGTAGATTGGAAGTGTCCGTGGCGAAAAACCCATTTTGAAGTTGGTTGTTACGAGGCAGTGCATCCGGGCACCGAAACGGGCCCGTTTCGCTCCGTTTTGCATGCAGAAGGTACCGAAACGCGCCAAATCACTCCCTAACATCGTTTTGGGTCCAATGGAGGCTATTGGGCATGTTCGTGCGAAAAAAATTCAACAGAAGTTCGGGGCGCGAAACAGTGCATCCGGGTGCCGAAACACCCGTTTTGCTTCGATTTTCGTGCTGTAGGTAACCGAATGCTCCAAAACACTCCCAAACATCATTTAGGGCCTAACGGAGTAGATTGGAAGTGTCCGTGGCGAAAAACCCATTTTGAAGTTGGTTGTTACGAGGCAGTGCATCCGGGCACCGAAACGGGCCCGTTTCGCTCCGTTTTGCATGCAGAAGGTACCGAAACGCGCCAAATCACTCCCTAACATCGTTTTGGGTCCAATGGAGGCTATTGGGCATGTTCGTGCGAAAAAATTCAACAGAAGTTCGGGGCGCGAAACAGTGCATCCGGGTGCCGAAACACCCGTTTTGCTTCGATTTTCGTGCTGTAGGTAACCGAATGCTCCAAAACACTCCCAAACATCATTTAGGGCCTAACGGAGTAGATTGGAAGTGTCCGTGGCGAAAAACCCATTTTGAAGTTGGTTGTTACGAGGCAGTGCATCCGGGCACCGAAACGGGCCCGTTTCGCTCCGTTTTGCATGCAGAAGGTACCGAAACGCGCCAAATCACTCCCTAACATCGTTTTGGGTCCAATGGAGGCTATTGGGCATGTTCGTGCGAAAAAATTCAACAGAAGTTCGGGGCGCGAAACAGTGCATCCGGGTGCCGAAACACCCGTTTTGCTTCGATTTTCGTGCTGTAGGTAACCGAATGCTCCAAAACACTCCCAAACATCATTTAGGGCCTAACGGAGTAGATTGGAAGTGTCCGTGGCGAAAAACCCATTTTGAAGTTGGTTGTTACGAGGCAGTGCATCCGGGCACCGAAACGGGCCCGTTTCGCTCCGTTTTGCATGCAGAAGGTACCGAAACGCGCCAAATCACTCCCTAACATCGTTTTGGGTCCAATGGAGGCTATTGGGCATGTTCGTGCGAAAAAATTCAACAGAAGTTCGGGGCGCGAAACAGTGCATCCGGGTGCCGAAACACCCGTTTTGCTTCGATTTTCGTGCTGTAGGTAACCGAATGCTCCAAAACACTCCCAAACATCATTTAGGGCCTAACGGAGTAGATTGGAAGTGTCCGTGGCGAAAAACCCATTTTGAAGTTGGTTGTTACGAGGCAGTGCATCCGGGCACCGAAACGGGCCCGTTTCGCTCCGTTTTGCATGCAGAAGGTACCGAAACGCGCCAAATCACTCCCTAACATCGTTTTGGGTCCAATGGAGGCTATTGGGCATGTTCGTGCGAAAAAATTCAACAGAAGTTCGGGGCGCGAAACAGTGCATCCGGGTGCCGAAACACCCGTTTTGCTTCGATTTTCGTGCTGTAGGTAACCGAATGCTCCAAAACACTCCCAAACATCATTTTAGGCCTAACGGAGTAGATTGGAAGTGTCCGTGGCGAAAAAACCCATTTTGAAGTTGGTTGTTACGAGGCAGTGCATCCGGGCACCGAAACGGGCCCGTTTCGCTCCGTTTTGCATGCAGAAGGTACCGAAACGCGCCAAATCACTCCCTAACATCGTTTTGGGTCCAATGGAGGCTATTGGGCATGTTCGTGCGAAAAAATTCAACAGAAGTTCGGGGCGCGAAACAGTGCATCCGGGTGCCGAAACACCCGTTTTGCTTCGATTTTCGTGCTGTAGGTAACCGAATGCTCCAAAACACTCCCAAACATCATTTAGGGCCTAACGGAGTAGATTGGAAGTGTCCGTGGCGAAAAACCCATTTTGAAGTTGGTTGTTACGAGGCAGTGCATCCGGGCACCGAAACGGGCCCGTTTCGCTCCGTTTTGCATGCAGAAGGTACCGAAACGCGCCAAATCACTCCCTAACATCGTTTTGGGTCCAATGGAGGCTATTGGGCATGTTCGTGCGAAAAAATTCAACAGAAGTTCGGGGCGCGAAACAGTGCATCCGGGTGCCGAAACACCCGTTTTGCTTCGATTTTCGTGCTGTAGGTAACCGAATGCTCCAAAACACTCCCAAACATCATTTAGGGCCTAACGGAGTAGATTGGAAGTGTCCGTGGCGAAAAACCCATTTTGAAGTTGGTTGTTACGAGGCAGTGCATCCGGGCACCGAAACGGGCCCGTTTCGCTCCGTTTTGCATGCAGAAGGTACCGAAACGCGCCAAATCACTCCCTAACATCGTTTTGGGTCCAATGGAGGCTATTGGGCATGTTCGTGCGAAAAAATTCAACAGAAGTTCGGGGCGCGAAACAGTGCATCCGGGTGCCGAAACACCCGTTTTGCTTCGATTTTCGTGCTGTAGGTAACCGAATGCTCCAAAACACTCCCAAACATCATTTAGGGCCTAACGGAGTAGATTGGAAGTGTCCGTGGCGAAAAACCCATTTTGAAGTTGGTTGTTACGAGGCAGTGCATCCGGGCACCGAAACGGGCCCGTTTCGCTCCGTTTTGCATGCAGAAGGTACCGAAACGCGCCAAATCACTCCCTAACATCGTTTTGGGTCCAATGGAGGCTATTGGGCATGTTCGTGCGAAAAAATTCAACAGAAGTTCGGGGCGCGAAACAGTGCATCCGGGTGCCGAAACACCCGTTTTGCTTCGATTTTCGTGCTGTAGGTAACCGAATGCTCCAAAACACTCCCAAACATCATTTAGGGCCTAACGGAGTAGATTGGAAGTGTCCGTGGCGAAAAACCCATATTGAAGTTGGTTGTTACGAGGCAGTGCATCCGGGCACCGAAACGGGCCCGTTTCGCTCCGTTTTGCATGCAGAAGGTACCGAAACGCGCCAAATCACTCCCTAACATCGTTTTGGGTCCAATGGAGGCTATTGGGCATGTTCGTGCGAAAAAATTCAACAGAAGTTCGGGGCGCGAAACAGTGCATCCGGGTGCCGAAACACCCGTTTTGCTTCGATTTTCGTGCTGTAGGTAACCGAATGCTCCAAAACACTCCCAAACATCATTTAGGGCCTAACGGAGTAGATTGGAAGTGTCCGTGGCGAAAAACCCATTTTGAAGTTGGTTGTTACGAGGCAGTGCATCCGGGCACCGAAACGGGCC